>CAMQGK010000485.1:1687500-2112500 GCA_947000775.1 Pterois miles | reverse complement strand
GGTTCGTATGATATATTAGTATCTTAGTTTGCGCTCCAATCTTTTCAAAATAACCGTCAGTTTTCACAGGAAACAACTCGGGTAGGTTTAGGAAAAGGTCGTGGTTAGTGTTAAAATAACTCAGGAAGTGGTGTTTCTTAAGTACGGAAGTTACGTTACAAACAAATCAACGTTGACTTCTGGTGTCACACGGGGTACCACCAGGTGTTTATTTTTACCCACCTGTTCACCACGAACGCCACCCTGTGCGCCGTTTGTAGCTCTTTATACTTCCTGGTTCACAATTGCTTGAATCCCACATACAAATTGATTTTGTGAGATATATATATCGATATCTTACAAAGAGATGTTCCTGATATTTCACGCGTTTTCCTATGAAGGAAGGAACCAACTTGCGTTGGTTTAGGAAAAGATTGTGGTTAAGGGAAAAAAAAACTCCAGAAGTGGTGTTCAGTACGGAAGTAATGTGACGACCAAATCAATGTTGACTTCTGGTGTTACATGGGGTGCCAGCAGTGGTCTCCTGGGTGAGCATCTGATGCTTTTGGAAAAGGTCATAATTTGGGTTAAAATTACTCAGGAAGTGGTGTTATGTAAGTACAGAAGTTACGTGGCAAATGAATGGATTGACTTCTGGTGTCACACGGGGTACGAATAGTGGCCTCCTGGGCGAATGTCCGGTGTTTTTGACCCACCTGTCCATCCCGACTGCCTCCCTATGTGCTGTTTGTGGCTCTGTATACTTCCTGGTTCACACTTTTGTGAATTACAAACTACAGTGCGTTGCTTTTCGTATGTATAGCTACAATCGGTGTATGAGGACAGCCTGATTTGGTGTGATCTCACCAAAATATATTCTCCCATCTCCCATCCTCTTTCACTTCTCTCTCTCCCACGTTCTCCCCCTCTCCTATCCATCTTCCCTCAGCTCTCTCCCTCCCCAGTCCTCTGCCTCTGCGTAGAGGATTTTGATGTTGTCGCAGACAATGGACAATTTGGGTGATTTCCTGTGCGCCAGTGTCATATGATTTTGTCCCGAGGCAGTGCTGTTCCAGGGCCTTTTGTCTGGCTGGCCCAGGCCATGGAAGTCAGACTTCCCTCTTTCTCTCTCTCCCTTTTCATGTGGCCTGTGTGAATGAGCCGAGTCCGCAGCCATTGTGGCGTGATTTAGTGATTTATCCATTGGATCCAATGACCGAGGGTTTGACGTGCAGTGTTAACTGTGTATTTGATACCACCAGCCAGGTCTTTCACAGGGATAGTGTCTCCGCATAGGAAAGACTTGTGCATTGTGGGAAACAATAGCTTTTGTTGTGTTGGATAATAGAGGTCTTAGAAAGGGTATTCATGTTCCTGGGGTGATTAGATGGTTTTAATGTTTAAGTTGCATTTAGGAATGATTATAATCCTCTTTGATTGCAGTGACATCCTCACAGTCAATTTTTTTTTTCTCCTCAAAGTTCAGATTAAGTTGTTGAGTTTCAGTCAAAGTCAAGCATGTTCGTGCAACATCATTTTCCCATTGTGACCATCTCCAAGGAAGAAGCCAGTGTGGAACTGTCACGTCAGGGAGCTAAGTAGAGCTGACATGGTGCTATCAACATCAGGAGGCGTATGTAAATATGGGTATGAAATGCCAAGCGCTAAACTGGATCGACATGGATGACTGAAGTGATGTTAATCAGGAAATATCAGACTTATTGTAGGGATCTTTTCTGCTCCAGCGTGCCCCTGACCCGAGGACATAAAAGAAGCATCAGTATGTTACGAATGTGAGAACTGGGCCTCAAATCCCAACTGCTGTCCGTTCAGATAGAGCAGTTAGAGGTGGTGTGATTGCATGCATGACCAAACAGTCTCAGGAACTAGCCTCAGGAGCTTTAGGAACTTTACTCTAAATGTCATTTTCTGCAGACTAAATGAAATTACAAGGTGTTGCATTCTCATGCCGTTTAGTCAGCAAGCTCTGCAGTTCGTTTAGAAAGCTCCTCTGCAGTAACAGGCAGTTTTAAGAGGAAGAAACTAAGGACCAGGAACTTGACTCCTCTGGAACCAGGCTTCTTTGGCTCCTACAGTCCCTAAAATGTTTCCTGGCTTCCTGGAAAAAGTCCTGTTGTGGATAAGCAGCCTGATGGACAGGTTTAGCTGTCCTGTCAGTCTTCACAGTGCAGTACTGTGTAACAGAAAGGCAAACGAAATAGAAAAGGTGATTCTTTATGGACGTGTCCCTGAGGATTTGGCACAAAGCGTTCACACACTGCACTTGGATTTGTTTAATGTATTTTTATGCCCCGCAAAACTTCAATGAGGAAACCACAGGCAGCATGTGGCTTTGTCTGAGGAACTGAAATGAAAAACAAACCAAATCAGAGAGCGAACTCTTTGGGAGCAGAACGGCCCTCATACATCTCCTGAACATTTCCTCTGTGTCTGCAGCTCGTCTGTCGCCTCCTGCGACCTCCAGCGACGACAGATCTGCTGCCTCCCATCACACGCTTGTTCTTACACACACACACACACACACACACACACACACACACACACACACACACACACACACACACAAGGGGCCCTCCATAATGCTTTCCCTTCTTCAAGATTAGCTCCATCAGGTTGTGTTTGTGTGTTCTTGTACAGCTATCTTTGCAGGACCAGTTTTAATTTTAGACCTTCAGAGTGAGGACATGTTTGGAAAGTGAGGACATTTTGGCCCTGGTCCTGACCTGCGGACGGACCTTCATAGCCTTTTTGAGGGTTCAAACGTAGTTTTAATGTCCAGGTTAGAATTAGGTTTAGGTTAGGGTTAGGGTAAGGGTTTGGGGTCAGGCATTTAGCTGTAATGTTTAAGGTTAGGATAAGGGGCTAGGGAATGTATTATGTCAATGAGTGTCCTCACAAAGACAGAAGTACACAGGTGTGTGTGTGTGTAATTTGATCCTCTCATAGACGATAGATGTGAGTGAAATGTTACGATCAAACCTGCTGATACTGAAAACCAGGAGGGGGATATGACAGAGAGGAGAGAGAGTCTATGAAACAAAGCAGATCCTCTCAGAATAGAGATAATTAGTCTCTATCTTTAAGGACCATGTTTTGGCATTCTGTTAGTTAAGCTGCGTTCACACTACGAGTTACTGGGCACAACAGTCAAGCGTGTCCAGGAACATTGTTGGCAAGTCGTCGTTGAAGTGTTGCTGAAGCACTCGTTAATGTAGTTAACTATCAATAGAGTTATCTATTAAATAGCCCTGGAAAGTGGCTAGCGCCATTTTGTTAGATGGAAGGAAACAGGGTGAAAACATTAAGGCTATCAATCAATCGATTGTCCATAGTTAATCGCGGTTAATCATGCATTTTTTATCTGTTCAAATGTACCTCATAGGGAGATTTGTCAAGTATTGAAAATTTTTTTCAACATGGACAAATATGCTGCTTTCTTTCATAGAGAGAGACAACCATTCACACTCACATTCACACCTACGGGCAATTTAGAGTCATCAATTAACCTGCATGTCTTTGGAGTGTGGGAGGAAACCGGAGAACCCGGAGAAAATGAATTTCACATGACTCTCCTAACTTCCTGATATTTTTTTTACATGATGAAGTAACAGCTCTTTTCTGGAGCTTTCCACAAATACTAACAGCATGTCGGATTTGACTTTTCTTTCCAGGATGTTGCTACAACACACACAGCAAAACTATAGATTATATAGTACACTGCAGTATACAGTATATGCCGCATGGAAATGTCTAAAACAAATCACATTTATTTCTGTATTACAGAAAAAGCACCTTACCCTGAACCCGAGAGGCGAAAGCACATCTTTGAGACATTTGGAAACTAAGAGAAAGTTCGGCTACTGGTGAGTTGACAGAACAAATATACACACTGTGTATGATCCAGTAACTGTAGTGGTACAAGTACTTGTGCTTGAGCCATGCATGGTCTGCAAGGTATTCTGGGTCTTCTATCTTAATGAGACAGCAGGCCACATAGTAAACCACTGCATATGTCTTTTATAAAGTCTAGACTTCCGCTTGTCTCTTGCTGATGTGTAGTCTTGCACAAGCTTAGCATGGCAGTTGTGAAATAGATACAGTAATTAAGGACTCAGGTTTTACTACCCATTCATACTCATTTATGAGGCTGATCTTATCAAACTGGCATGAATGCAGGTCAGACATCAGGATGTGTGTGCTCGTGTTCTTATGGCACCATGTTTTTATGGTTTGCCTCTGGCTCTTAGAGATCCCCCTAGGTAGCTTACAGTGCATTTTATCAGAAGTATGGATGTGTTTCCATACTACTTTCAATAATAAAAGGTTTTATTTTCTCATTTATCTCTTGGTAATTTTCCCATTCATCTTTCACATCAAACGATGAAAACATAGGCACCAAAATCACCCCACTTAGTACTAATTCACTGCTCCATGCAAACCCTTTAACATCCGTCTAAGCTTTTGTCTAAGAGCACATTTCCTTTCCTCATGACGTCAGTTACTCCGTATTTTCTGTGATGCCCATAAACATTTGTTTTCACCTGATGACTTCATCCCATTTTGCTTCTAAAGAAAACACTCAGTTAACAATAATCAGTGACAATTTGCCATTCAGAGCTGGGGAGTGTTTCACAGATGGTGGTTAGCTGATCCCAAACAAACAAGTCTTATTTTATTACAGTTTGGTCAGATAGTAATCTAAACTGGGCCGATACAGGGGCAAACATGCAGCAACAGAGTTGCTGGACACTTGCCTACCTTGTGCAGGTACTGTGCGTGTCGTATTTCTAACTGTTGTGCAATTGCACCTGAAAACAGGCCTAAGTACACATGCAGTGGGGGCGGGATTCATTTTACCTTTGATTTAGTAGAAATTGATATTTACTCTTTTAAATGACTATCTGCTTTTATGCTACATAAATAATAGTGGATTTACATGTGTACATTAGTATTTGATGTATGATCCCAGACACTAAGGGCTCCTCATGTACAGGAGTAAGTCCATGAGTGGTATTTCTGACATGAACCACCTGAGGGCAGTATATTTCAATTTGAATTAAGACAATTTAACCCTAATCAGTGTAGAAAGCTTTGCAGGCCATCCTGCATGGTCAAAGAGGCTGGCCAATGGCAGCACAGGGTCTGATTAATATTTTATGTTACTCTGACTGTTCATAAAACAAGACAGAAGTCGTCATGAAGGTTTCAAGGCCAATGATGCTTGTTGATAAGTGGAACTTCAGTGTGATTCTGTGATGTTTCAGTGCTGACAACTATCATGTGCAGTATTTCTGCAGAAATCTCCCCTTTGTGCTTGTGCTTTTTGATATTTCTGCTAACACAGAATGCCTGTCATGTACTGTAAGTGCCACCCACGGGTATGCATTAAATAAAACACATGCAGGAGCACTTTCTAAATTAAAATGTGTTTTGTTATGATGTAGGGCTGGGTGATATGAACCAAAAATCATATCTCTGTATTTTTAGCCTGTACAGAAAACCCAGTGTGAATTTGAATTTCTCTGCAATTATTTTTTTTGCTTTTTTGTCCATCCAAATTCCCAAATGTTTGTTACTGTCAGCAGACTGAAGAGCGACACCATCAACGGTATTTATAGAAAAGGTTGGAACTGTTTTGGAAAGAAAATCATAGTTTTAGTTTTGGTTGAGCTTTAAAGCAATTTCAGATCTGATAGGGCATACTGCAGGGTGTTAGTCAGTCTTCAGATTAGACCAGGAACTCAGACTTGCTGGAACTTCTGTCAACCAGCCAGTAATACTGCTGAATCACTACTGAAGCCTTTCACTTTCTTCTCTCCATTCACATCCTCCTTTATTTCTTTGGTTCCTCCACTTTATTTAAGTCTCTTTCCCAAGCACGTCTGTGTAAATACACAAATTACCAGGATGTACAGGTATGTTATGAATGTGTTTGCATGCGTGTGTCTGCGCATGTTTTCCTCTCTGCCAATAGACTCGTCTGCCTCTCTTGTTTGTGTATGGCATGGCCTGTGATAACCGATCGCAATCCTACAAGAGACGCTGGTCAGATGTCTCAGTGTACAAGTGCATGTGTGTGTGTGTGTGTGTGTGTGTGTGTGTGTATTACTATAAGTTGTGGGGACATGGCTCTGTTTACACAGTCACCTTGTGGTGACTCGCCTTCCTTTTGGGGACAAAATGCACGTCCCCATAATGTAAAACATTATATTTTAGGGTGAGGACTTGGTTTAGGATTAGGGTAAGGTTAGGGTTAGGTTGAGGTTAGGTTAGGTGGGATAAGGCAAGTAGCAGTTACAGTTAAGGTAAGGGTAAGTCTCCAGGAAATGAATGTAAGTCAGTGTAATGTCCTCAAAAGTCATGGAAACACAACTGTGTGTGTGTTTGTGTGTTCCATGGGATAAGATGAGGTTACACTCATCACGTCTCCTCTTCCTTATCAGGCAATTATGTTTATGAGTTGTCTGTATGAACATAATGACTATGTGGAACCAGACACACACACACACTCTGTACAGTCACAAAGGGAAGTTTATGAGGTTTATGTGATGTTTTCTAGTTATGTGCATGTATTTTTACATCCATCAATTCACATTTTTGATGAAACACATTAAGGGGAACAAGCGCAGACATAAAAAATGAGACCAATGAATACAGAAGGAGGGAGGGAGACTGTTTGACAGGACATGAATCACTGGGACACTTGAAAGCTTTGACTAAAACAACACATGACATGGAGATGCGTATCAAAGCGTAAGACAAACAAATTGGCTGTTGGGGTTATCATCAGTGTTTATGCTGTTTTGATGTGGAGAGCTATGTCAAGCATGCATGGACTGTATATTTTTCTCACTCGAACGTAAGACTTAAATAAAAAAACAGTGGAAAAAGTAGTGTGAGCAAACGTCAGGAGACGGGATAGAGAGAGGGAATGAGGTCAGATCAGAGAGTTGAAAGGGATAAAAGCAGCAACGGAGTTTCAAATGTGGGATTTCCTAGATATGTGATAGTGCTGCTGTGGTGCCACTGCTGCAATAGCATCTAAATAGAAAATCTCCCTGAGCAAATGAGCGTCCCATCTGGGGCCTTTGAAGTTCCTCGGCAGCGAGACCTGGCGCTTCCTCTTTGCATTACAGAGCCAGTTTGCGGTCAGTTTCTCAAGGGAATTAACAATACGTGCCTTGATCCATGCCTGCCTATGTGTGTGTGTTTGTGTGTGTTTTAATCCTGCGAGCCAGACTACACTGGACGGCTGCCACACAAGCTGACAAGTTTCTCTTCTTGTCTCCTTTCGTTCATCTTTATTTCACACATAGACACTGTACGCACATAGTGTAAATATGCACTCGTACAAATGCATACATGTAAATGTACATATAGACACAAATTTGATATAAAGATACTGTAGCACACATAATGACTTCAATGCTAATTTGCTCTTGTGTGTAATGTAGCTTAACGTCAGTGAAATACCTGATAAGAGAGTAAACTGAGCACCATGCAGATAGGATTTCATTTACATTCTTGTTAAATGAAGTTGGTTATGTCTAACTACAATCTGGATTGCTCATATCACTGTTACACTGTGCGTGCTGTGCAGTACTGGCGCCTAACTTTTACGTAAAGAAAGGCAGCGATGCAAATTTGCAACAGTTGCGACAGGCAAAGGACCGATTACTGGTATCCTATTGACCCAGAGCAGTATGTGGCAGTCTGTCTGAGGTAAATTATTGTATAACAGCAAAACAGTAAAAATAACAGCAAAGAAAATAGCTTTTGTTTTGAAATGCTAATGTTTTGTTAGTGTGCTTCTTCCTGTCACACTTGACATTGATGTAAATTGACCTGAGTGATGTTTGAAGTAGCGTCACCTGCTGAGGCGGCACGTCTATAATAAGTGATAGGTTTTTTTTTTTTTTTTTTTTTTTTTTTACAGAAAACGCTTCAGAAATGCTGTCATTTGATTGTTAAATACTCACCTCTTGTAAACTGAAGGATGGCTCAGAGTCATCTTGGATTCACAGCAGCTCAAATGATTTTCATGGCAGTCACTGATTCACCAGAAATCGAGGGCTTAAAGGATGAGGTGTTGGTGTTATTCTATATTTCTCTTATTGTCAATAATCCTCAGGCAAGACCAAAACCAGCAATGCTTCACTTCATCTCTCACTTCTTTCTAGTCCGCTTCTCTTGTCTGTGGCACTCAGCCTATTTTCTATTAAAGACTTGAGTTTAATAACAGCTCACAAGTATATACTGTCATTTTTAAAACACCTGGGCACTGTAGTTTTTTAACAAAGGTTACTCAAACAGGAGTAAACTTCTTTGGAACTGTTTTTAGCGGTGGATTAATACACGTTTTGTGCTCTGATGAGTATTTATGGTGGCAGGGTGGTGTGTTGCGTTAGCTCAAAATAATACTACAGCCGTGTTCATGATAATGAAGGAACATGTCACCCAGGCAACAGTGTGGCCTCATTGATGAGTTGTTTTTGGACAACAATGGAGCTTAATGGCACAAAGGAAGACTATACAGTTCATCAGGTCCCTTTAACCACTTCAGCACTATGAGGAGGTGATTCTGCAACATGACGCAGATAGATATGTTGTAGAAAACACAGCATTTATTTAAAATTTTAAATGTTTACCTGAGCAGAGACCCTCCGTTTCCCCACCAGGTTAACACCGTTAGCTCTGTCAGCAGTGCTGCTGCTGTTTTCCCTGTTAGCGGTGTGAGCACTGTCATCTCAGCCACGTTGAGAGCCATTCGGAGGCAACAGAAATGCTTCCAATCTTGCAGTTCACGCCTTTAAGTAGTCTCAAGAACATCCACTAAGTGTGCCTATCTTTCCCCACAGTCTGTCACACTGCTGTGACTGCATTATTCAGGTGTCTCTCTGCTTTGCTCACCACAATGTCAAGTGGGTAATCCCATAATATTGGTATATGAGCCATTTTGTCATTTTCATTAGCAGTTCTTTTGTGATAGGGACAAAAAAATCCAGCACCATTTATAGATCATTTGTACCCACTTAACAAAGCATTATGTCTGTGATGAAGGTCTGAAATGTTAATAAAGTATGTACAAGTGAACAGTAAGCATGATCTGATTTACTTGTGTAAATGTCGCTCCACCGAATTAGGTTTTGTAGTGAACAGAGTATTTGTTGTTGAAAAGCCTGACCTGCCATGTTGATTTGGCACCATGTACACAAATTAGTTTTATCACCACTAAATTCTTTAACACATTAAGGCAACTTGCAATTTTTAGGTTGAGTGAAGATACCGTTACTGATACAGCATATTAATCAAGGAAACCTAATGAATCCATTGTTACCAACCATGTCATACTAGCTTGCTGAAAAGGAGGCGACGAAGGATGCTCCAAATTTTACCTTAATTTTGACGAGGAAATACTGGCATGGCCATTTTCAAAGGGGTCCCTTGACCTCTGACCTCAAGATAAGTAAATGAAAATGTTGTTCTTGAGTTAGGCTGTTAGGCTTGAGTTTGCCATGCTATAATTTGAGCATATTTTTATGCTAAATGCAGTACCTGTAAGGGTTTCTGGTAATATTTGTTATTGTTTTGTGTCGTTAATTGATTTCCAATAATAAATATATACATATTTGCAATAAAGCAGCATATTTGTCCACTCCTGTGTTGATAAGAAGATTAAATACTTGACAAATCTTCCTTTAAGGTAGATTTTGAACAGTTAATTTACAATTAATTGTGATTGCCTATTTCCTATTGACAATTAATTGTGATGGCCCTAACATAAAGGAATATCAATACAGAATTTAACCTGAGCCTGACATGCCTTTTCAGATGTTTCCTAATGCTCCTCCGACACGCTGACAACATGCAGTTATCCACATGTAGCTGTGTCTGGTCAGAAACAGGACTTAATATCCTTTGTTTGCTCTGCTCTCCACAGTCTGCAGGTGTACAAGTGAACACTGTCAAGAAGCCTATAATCATACCTGGCTAGTAGCCCAAACTCACATCTACCTTATGATGCTTTTTTTTTCCACCAGATAGCATTCAAACTTCATCCAACACCTGTTAGAAATTACGCTGCGTGTGTGTGTGTGTGTGTGTGTGTGTGTGTGTGTGTGTGTGTGTGTGTGTGTGTGTGTGTGTGTGTGTTTGAATGTTGAACCATAACAGTACAGGAGATAATGTATTATAAAAGGTTTGGCAATTCAGCCCACAGTTCCTTAGTGAACTGTACAGTATATACAATAGATTGTTAGTTTCAGTCGCCATTAACAGGAGGTGAAGTTATCACAAAGAGTAAAACAGCTAATGCAGCACTTGGAAGTTTTAATATCAATAATGGCTCAGCTGGTGGAAAGTGTGGAGGACTGAAACTATTGTCTAACGTAATAATAATAATAATCTGTATTTATATAGCACCTTTCAAAACACAGTTACAAAGTGCTTTACAAAAAAAGCAGAACACATTTAAAACAAGGTAACAAAAGGTGCTAAAAGCTAATAACTTAACATTTAAAAACCTAAAGGGTTAAACAATCAAAATGTCATAAAACATAAAATCAGAGAAAAGCAATTCTGAAAAAGTGAGTTTTTAAAAGTGACATGACAGAGTTTGCAACCCTGAGCTCCTCAGGCAGGTCACTCCATAGTCCAGGTGACTGCTCAGTCACTTTTGAGTATTAATCTGGACCCTGGAACCACAAGCAATGACACAGCCGAGGATCTCAGATAATATAAATAATACCTTATCCCTATTCTTCTTCTTCCAATTTGAACTTGTCTCTGTCGATTCAACATGATGTAGCAGCTGGTGTTAGTCACAGGTTTGCAGCTGTTGTTCATATGGCTGACAGGCAGTGATTCAGTGGCTGCTCCCAAAACAGTCAGGTTTGAACAACTACTCGGAGAGATAGTTAGAAATTAATACACAAAGCTCTGGACTTCTTGAACCTTGAGAACAGACAATGAGTGTTTTAAATGTGAAAACATGTAGTCTACTGACTGTTAGTCACCAACACAAATACTGATCTAATACTAGGTTCACTGTATTCAACATCTAGTATTTATATACATATATATATCATGCTAATATTTGTAATATTATAAACAAACTACACCATGAGTGTGAGCACACACAATGAGACAATTCGGCGTGATGACATTTAGTGGTTTCATTCCGCCTTTTTAAAGTCGGCAGAAGTAAAAAAGCAAACATTGGAGATATCTCGCCCAATGTTCTGCGTTCACACTTCAAAATTCATAAAAGAGGTGTTCATTTCATTATCTTACAGAACAAAAGTGTGAGTATCATAAACGTTTATTTGCCTCAAAGCTTATTTTCTGCAATAAGCTAAAACCCAATTGAAAAATCCCATTAGCTTTTTGTCGAGGGAACCAGGGCAATGCTAGCTCGGGCTGGCCTACAAAAACTACGTCATCCCTTCACCTCTTTATAGACTGTTAGTTAAAGTGTCTCCAACAACAAACCGCACCAGCACCCGGTTTACCCTATCATTCTGTCGTTCTCTCTATCTGATGTGAAGCCTTTATGTGAGCCATTTCCACAGCAGTGGGAAGTTGGGAAGACAAAGCAGCTCAGTTTCCGTCTTCCAGTGCTAATGGTGCTGCTGGGTAATAGTCTCCAGAGGGGAAGCATTTCCTCCACTGAGGGAAGCACACACACACACACACACACATGCACAGAGCCACAGTAGTTCCGGTTGCCCACTAACGGATTCAGTCTCCTTCCCCCACTTTGGTTTGTCTCCATCAGTTAGCCCCAGATTATTAAGAAAGGCCAGTGGGGGCTTGTTAGTGGTCTAGCCCAGTCATATCTAGTCTCATACAGTCTCTGTTCATACAGTGTGGTAAAATAAAATGTTTAGGGGTCAAGAGAATTCAAGCTGCCTTGGTTTCCCCTGGTTATAAAGTGATTTTCAAAGTTTTTTAGATTTTTCAGTTGCACATAAAAATATATCAGTACAAGTTTTTTCCTCAGGTATAGTTTGCTTGACAGTATTTTCGTTGTTTCTTATGTCTGTTCTGGAAATACACTGTATGGAGCACCAAAAGTGTGTGTTTGCAGCTGTTCCAGAGACGATCTGTGCCAAATTTTGTGCCAGTTGCTCATAATGTGTTAGAGGAGTAGCAGCATATCTAATTTGGGTACAATTTAAAAAAAAAAAAAAAAAAAAAAAAAATGCAAATAGGTGTAAATTACTCTGGAACCACACAATCTGTTTCTTAGACTTACAGTTCAAAAGTTACAGGCAAAAATATAAAGTTCATTGTTATAGCGCAACCATCTAATCAAATTGCACTACATTTGACACTGCCCTCGGGTCCTGAGCAATACACCCACCAAGTATGAAGTAGATCAGATGAGCAGTTCTCCAGCTGTGCGAAGGACAAATGGAAAGACAGACTGAGATCCCTTGCTTTGTAGTTCAATAATTTACTCAGTCTTTTACTTAACTGATGCTGACAACCCTGCTATGTATTTTGGGAGCTTTCAGATCTTGTCTTAATGCTGCTTAACACGGCCGGTGAGGCTGTGGGCAAATTAGTTGAGGACCTCTTGGACTTGGGGTTCACAGGCCACACAGAAAGCGGGGATTCCAGGGGTTTTTCCCTCCGCTTCCTACCTCCACGGTTGAGGTGAACAGGGGAGACAGAACTGTGTGGGAAACATTTATCTCATTCAGAGTAATAGAACAAGTTATGGGCGAGCTCATGAATGGGAGATCATGTCTTGAAGCTGATCAGTTGAAGAATAAATGTATTTTTCCACTGATTTGTGCATAGGTTACAGAGAAGGTGTTGGGTTGTAAGCAACTGTGGATCAGACAAAACAGCATGATGTAATCTGTATTTTCTCTGGTACTATAATACACAGTTGTTGTTTTGTCTTTTGTGAATGATTCTATAGGCAAATAGATTTAATTTGTTTCTTATTGAAATGAATGAGGATTCACATCCGGTCTGACCTCATAAAAGGTGAGAAGCTGCGCACACAGAGGGTGGGACGTAACGATAATAGCATTGTCAAAGTCATGCTAAGATGAAACGAAACAGATGTGCAAAATGATAAAGTTCCAGTTTACTCTGCTTGCTAGATTTGTGTATCAGAAGACTCAAATGTTATTTCTGTTGGCTTCTTTGGAACTGAGATACAGATCTTTTTCTAAACAGGAAGCACCTGATAATTGTGTCTGGATTCAGGTAAAGCCCAGAGAGAGTCATCTTGATGGAAGCTACAGTAAATTAAATGTATTTGATATTCAAGAACATAGACATGGATTGATTTCAGTTGCAAAAGAGCTGAACAACGTACTCTGATTAATGAACCGTGCATGTGGTTTAGGATCAACAAGTCAAATCAAATGACAGATTACAACACGTTTTGTGTGTTTTCTGATCTGACACACTTACCAATGGTGGGTCAGTTGGCAGGAGGACATACTACTTAAAACTGTATTTCCTATAAATATAAGTGGAAATTAGGCTTCATTACACATTAGAACAAGAATTTTTGCATATCCATTAATAAAAGTTGTGGATGGTACTAACAGAATCACTGCTATTTCGGTACCACCTCGGTCAAGGTTTCAAGCGTGCTCAGCCAATATCAGAACTTAGAGTTAAAACACTGCAGACGACTGATTAGTCAGAGAGAATTGTCACTAGCGTGACATGAGACATCTTGCACAAACCAGTGTTTTTTAAATAGCCAAGCTGCTGTCAGTAGCGACTGCAATATCTAAGATTTTTTTTTAAAAATCGCAGCTCGTACAGTTGAAAAAGTGCAGACGTTTCTCAGTCGTGGAAGTGGTTCAGAGAGTGTTTTGTTGAATGTCGTGGCAGTTTCATGCACCACCGCTATGGCAATCAGCTGAGAGTCCCACCTGCACTGATGGGTTACTATCCACGGTGGAGACATGGCATAGAGAAAAGGGCCTGATACCACGAAGAGCTGTACATCCATCCTTCCATCCATCCATCCATCCATCCATCCATCTGCAACCACTTGTCCCGTTAGGGGTCACGGAGGAGCTGGAGTCAATCCCAGCTGGCACTGGGCGAAGGCGGGGTTCAGTCTCCAGTCTATCGCAGGGCTGACACACAGTGACAGACAACCATTCACGCTCACATTCACACCTACGGGCAATTTAGAGTCATCAATTAAACGGCATGTCTTTGGACTGTGGGAGAAAACCCACACTAACCTGTCGAACCTGTGACCCTCTTGCTGTGAGGTGACAGCCATAACCACTGCACCCCCGTGCAGCCCCAGCGCCGTACAATGCAGTGGAAATACACTGAAGGCAAGATGAGTAAACAACACAAAAATGGACAGGAATAGATCTGGTCTGCGCTGCCTTTGTGGTTGAAAGGAGTAATACAATTTGCTGTGCTGGTTCAGACTACACAGCCTCTGTATTTCATAGGTGCAACTCAATCCATTCTGCACAAGGTGACTGGTTGTTGCCTTCATTCATGGTATGAAATATCAGAAAAAATGCCACCCTGTTCTGTAAATACCTTAACTGGTGATTTTCAGTGTGAAATACATGTTCGTAACTGGTATTTTATGGTGGATTTAAAAAGACTGTATCTGTCTCATTGTGAGTTATGTGCATCTTATCTAACCACATATTGTTATTTTATGTGCCAAGCTGTGAAGGCAGACAGTCACTTTCCTCTGTGGCTAGATTACCGAAAGCCGATCCCCAAGTCTTGTGAATGCTGTCCTTGGCATGATGTCAGAAATTCTGCTGTCACTGCATTTTATCAGTTACACACTTGTGACAACACGTTTTAATGCTGGTTGATGGACGTCAAATCAGACGTCAAAGAACAGGTTTATTTATCTTCATTGAAAAAAAATAAATAAATAAATTTCTAATTGTTGACAGATGTTTTTGAGTTGTGTCGCCGCACTGTTCATCATCTTGGAAAGAGCAGATCTGTGCTTCTCTAATGGGCTCTTTAATTGCTCGTTTAAATGTCAGGCTGACAGTCGATTTCCCCTCTGGCTGAATTACTGAGAGGTGTTCGCCAACTCAGAATAATGCTGAATCACGGACTAAACACTGTCATTACTGTCATCTTAGGACATGATCAAGGAGCGTGGGTTGGACTGGGAACACACACTTGTGTGTGTGTGTGTGTGTGTGTGTGTGTGTGTGTGTGTGTGTGTGTGTGTGTGTGTGTGTGTGTGTGTGTGTGTTGTGTGTGTGTGTGTGTGTGTGTGTGTGTGTGTGGGGAAAGTAATGTGTGACAGTGCTGCCATTGGGAACACCACAGGTAGGAATTCCAGCTGGCACAGCAGGGGCTGGGTGTTGGCCAGACTCCAGCCAGTCTGGGGATACCTGGGTGAAGAGAGGTGCAACTCCAAGAAAAAACAAAAAAAAACTTGTACCCTATAACAAGGATTCCAGGTTGATGAGGCTTAACGCAATTCTTTGAGTCAGGAACAAAATGACAGTTAAGTAATACATTTCAATATTGAACATTTCCAAGCTGTGTTCATGGATAATAGCCATATTCAAATTTGCTTTGACCTGAAATCACCTAATACAATCTCCACTAATTCGTGTGAGAATTAGTGCTCAGAGGGGCAGGAATTTTAATTGAAAGGGACCGTTTGAGAGAAAGAGGTATTTAAATTGAAATGGCAGAGTAATTATAGCTTAGAGTAAAGGGTATTTGCTCACCTGGTACTACCTGCTCGAAGGCGTTTTTTTTTTTTTTTTTTTTGGCATCTGTAGTGACGTTGAGTGATTGTGAAGTGAAAGAACTTCTCCATGGGGAATTAAACGACATACAAAATCATGTAAGGAATCACATGGAAGATGGGTGCCAAGATGAGAACTGCCCTGACACCGATGGGTGGGACGATACACCTGTCTCCCAATCCAATACTATAACGATGCTTGGGTGCCAGTTCTATATGTATTGCGAGTTGATAATAATATTTATTGCAATTTTTGTTAACTTTTTTAATAGTTGACCATGGGAAAATGTTGACTCATGCATTTTTGCTTTGCAAAATATTTAAATTGATGCAATAAAAATGTTTGATTTTCAGCAAGTATGTAGTCATAGACGCCCTGAAGTCAAATACAGTATGTCTGTCATTGTCAGGATTTATTTATTAATTTTTTACAGCAAGACATTTCCCTCGCAAATTAGTGGTATTTTCTTTTAAATACATAAAGGGCATGTAATGTTTTATACTTCTGATGAATATAATTCAGTCAATCTTATTTCCATATATGTATTTTGTACCTTTATTAACATCTTATTTTGAAAACTGGATGTAGTCACACATATACTTCCGCTAACTTTGCCAAGTGCGTCTTTAGCTCTACTGTCAGCTCCGTTCTCTTTATACATCCATGGTCAGCTACATCGGGGCTGTTTGACTGCATTCAACATACTGTACATGTCAGTATATGGATATATGCTCTACAGTTGTAGCGTCGGTGACGACTGGCTTGACTGCACGTTACTGCGTTATGATAACGTTTCCTGTCCATGACAGAGTTAGCATGCGGCTTTAGCCATGATGTCTTGCTCTGATTTTCCTGGTAATGTGTCCATACTTTACTGTTTGTGTATTGTTTACGTCTTTGGATTTAAAATGTGAGGGTCCTAGTCGTATCCACGCAGACTTGCCGTTTTCTGCTTTCAGCGGTTTGTTTTGGTTGATGGATATGAAACGGATATGAAAATAAAAGTGGTAATTTCCCTCTACCACCACATAGACTCAAACAAAGCAAATATATTGATTCTTCTTTTTGTGTTTTTTTTTTTTTTTTTTTTTTTTTTTTTTAAATTGATGGACGTGACTTTGGCATTGAAGTCAGAACTTTATCAGATAAACTGTGTTTACTGAGATTCTTACATGTTTCTTGGCTTCAGGCAACTCCTGCTATCATGTCTTGCCTCAGACATTCAGATGAAAAACCTTTATGTAATTGAAGTTAAAATTTGCAGGTAAAAGATGTTGTCGCAACGTGTGCGGTAAGGTGCGTGGGCGCAGAGGAAAATGCAGTCCGGCCAGGGAAGCAGGTTTATTACATCAAAGATTCTGATTAAGCCATGAAAGCAAAATTGCTTCTCTGGAAACCCACATGAAATCATAATTATGAGGGCTTAGGCTGTGACAAGCTGGTTATGCAATTTAGTAGGAGTCCTGGTTTGATTCTCATCACTGCTGAGGCTGTCACACAGCGGATGACACCCTCAGGGTTCTCCCTCTTTCCTCATGCTAATGTCTTTATGTGCTAAGTTATTTAGTCTTTTCATGTTTGTGTTGCCTCAGTGTGGGAAAGAAAGGAAATCGTGTTTTGCCTTTTCATTTGAATCAAGTTGACAGAATCTCACTCACTACACTCACTTTTTAAAATATTGCAACCTGTGAGTTTCTGTCCGGCCCTATTCTAGTTGGCATTACAAACCTACATCAAAGATATGCTCCCACGGTTGTGCTAAAACATGTGTGAAAATTAAGGATTAGAAAAAATAAGTAAATAGATTTTTAAAAAATCAAGATTATAATATTGATTGATTGTTCTAAGATGTAACATGTAGTATATTCTTTCATTTTGATAGTTAAATGAACTTGACCATTTGCTAAACTCCTCACTTCACGTATTTTTTCCAAGGCGTGGCCGGCAAGTTTTATCTGTATAAGAGTGGTAAATGGATAAGTGAGGAAAAGGGAAGAAAAGCTGACATATAGATATGTATACATACACACACATTCACAGCTACATACACCTTCATATACAGTGTATACATACACACACATACCCACGCACATCCATATGCGTACTCGTGTACATGCATATACACAACTCATGTACATATGCATATGTATTATAAGCACACAAACAAAAAATATAAAATAACGTAATTTTAAGATGCCTTTAACTTGTTGTTCATTTTAAAATGAGTCAGCTGGAAGCATTAAGAAGTCAACCAACTCCTGGATCTAACGTTAGCCCGATTAGCTGGTTGGCTGCAGTTGTCACACCAGGGGTGTTTTTTTTTTTTTTCATATTATTTTGAATGCGCATATTATGTACTGAAAAAGTGACATTTTTTCTGAGCTTTCGCACTGCAAATAAAGGCATCATCCAATCATGTTGTGCAGCACAGACTGACTGCCGCCTATCTTGATGAAACAACACACATGGAGGTGTACTTCTTTCAACCTTGACAAAAGCAGCAGAGATCAGATCTACTTACGTTCTTACCTTTCACAATAAAAGTCCAAAACGTATAATAGTCACAGGTGAGTATTTTGCATTTTCGTTTATTCATAACGCCCCTGGTTTGGAAAGACTTTTAGAAAAGAGAAGCTTGCATTTGTCAAGAGCCCATTGTTTCAAAAATTACTATGAATTTTGAGTTGTAATTCCGTCACCATTATCACTATGAACTGCAGAAGTGCTGTGTGACATCAGTCGCGTTGTTGCCCTCTCTGCTGCTAATCTGTGCAAAACAAACACGGTGCAAATGCTGAAAATGCACATTTTTGTTAATGGCGTAAATGAATGTGTTGTGCCCTTTATCTGCTCTCCTCGAGTGATTAGTTACGACGGTGACAAAAAGCAGGAAGGGTGAAGGCTTTAATGTCATGCATGGTGGGGAGAGAAAAACGTTTATGACGATGGTGTGATCTTTCAGCTTCAGCCAAGAACCACAAAACTCAGGAAATGTCAAGAACCACACCAAAGTCCAACTCTGGCTCGTCTCTGCGCTAAGAGTTTCCAGCCTTTGAGAGGTACCTGCCTCACTCAGTGTACTACACCCAAAACTGCATTCATTTAGAAAGTCCTCATAAGCACCTAATCACAGTGTATCAGGACAACTAGTATGTAGCATTGGCATGTTTGCCTTTTTTTCTTTTTACAGATGAACGGTGTACAATATCTCATATTTCATCGGTTTTAGAATTATTGGGATGCACCAATTTATCCGCTGAGCATGGGTATTTCGTTGTTGACTGTTAGCAGTCTGTCCCCCATGCCGGGATCCAGTCCTAGTTGAGCAGAGTGCAGCAGCACATCTGGGCCGTTGAGTCGTCCCGCTAGTTAATCCTTCACGGATGGCGTTGTTCTCTTAGACGGATAAAAAAATAAAAATTCAAAATGCAAAAATGGGTCAAATATACTACTGCCGTTAATATATGAGCAAGTAAAGTCTATTTGAGAAACACATGCTTATGTTTCCAGTCACTTTTACATATAGGCCAGCATTTAATTTATGTTTCACAAAACAAGTATTTTTGTTGGGATATGCAAGTACTAAAACAGTCATTTAAACAGTTATTTAAAAAGAATATTTTTTATCTGAAAGGTTATATTGAAGGTTTCTTAAAATTGCATTGTTAAATTTATGCAGAATGATTTTAAAACAGCTCAGTTATTTATTTTTACCTATTTATTTGTTATTCTTTGTTGTCTTGGCACAAAACAGGAATAATTAACAGCAAAAAAAAAAAAAAAAAAAAAAAATTGCAAACGTTGCATCCCCAAAAACTGTCTTTAAAGCTTTAACACATACAGGCCTAAACTGTGTCAAAACCCTGGAGGGGAATGCTCTTTTCTTGTCTACACTGAGGTCAAAGGTCAGGGTCAGCTACAGAGCTGCATCCCTGGAGCTGTTAGCGAAGGACAGGGCAGCAGGGCGGACGCTGCCTGGAACAAGAGTCTTGTGATTGGACAGCGTCACTGTCTCGTCCCACCCGTGCCCCACACTCAACCCAAACTGTACGTTCGTGACAATACAGATAACCGACACAGTGATTTTCAGCGCCCTGTTAGCGCTAACTCAACATGACCTGTTGGACACCCGAGCTGAGCTTTGTTCTGTCATGCTGTGGCTTCCAGCGGGATTAACACCCATCCACACCTACACACACACACACACACAATGACATGTGTACGCTTACAGGATGCAGTAACCTACTGTACATACAGTACATACTCAGATACACACAAATGGACAGACTTACTGTATGTGCATACAAACACACACTGAACACATCTACACACAGATTTTCACTTGAATTTCATATGTGTTGCCAATGTGCACACGCTTAGAAATACAGCTGCACCTCTATATGCTGGAAATAAATATGGACACACATGCACATACATTCTCACATACTCTTTGCTAAGTACACACAGAGAGGACCCTGCCCTCGCATATTGACTCTACTTACTGTATATTGTTTCAGTTATAAAGTCACTGTTACTTTAGCACTTCTTCACACACCTTGATCCCCACATGAGAGATTACTGCCAGTATTTGCTGTTGATTTTGCGCCGTCTTTCTCACTAATGACAAGTTGGCTGACACATCCTGAGTTGTAGTCTCTTTGTTATTGTTGGGTGTGGACAGTATATACAGTAAGGCAAATGTGGAGGGACAAGTTTGGGCTTAAGTTGTACTATGGTGCCCCGTCAGACTGTGCAGCTTGTGGATGTGGGAAGCCTGTGTGTGTATGTTGAATCTGATTCCTTGAATACCTCCTTTTCTTTTATCCCCTCGAGGTCAATTCACACACATGCTGAAAACTGTTGTAAGAA
Source organism: Pterois miles (assembly GCA_947000775.1). Taxonomy (NCBI): domain Eukaryota; kingdom Metazoa; phylum Chordata; class Actinopteri; order Perciformes; family Scorpaenidae; genus Pterois; species Pterois miles. The sequence continues at coordinate 2,091,891 of CAMQGK010000485.1, read as the reverse complement.
AATATCAAATTAACGCAATCGCAATGTTGTGTTTTGTGATACTATCAATCCAAACCACTATTGAGTTTTGTAGTTTACATGCAAACATTAATTCAGTCAATGTTTTTTTTTTTCATTTGTAAAGAAATTATGTTAGACATTACAGCAACTGTGATAAATTCAAATTCAGATGGCACTGTTCTGATTGCATAAAAAAATATGTTTTTACTCAGATTATATGCATATGGTGGTGTGTTTTTTATGCTATGACAGTTTTGCTAAAATTAGATTTAAAAAGTTGTGATATGTCATCTTGCTGACAGTTTCGCAGTAGAGTATATTGCAATATATTGAACTGTAACCCCTGTAGCATGATACGTATTGTATCACATTATTTAAAGAAATAGTGTCATTTTGCTTATTTGCCTTCTTGTTGAGAGTAAGATGAGAAGATCACTGTCATATTTGTACTAAGTATACTAAATATGAAGCTGCAGCCAGCTTAGCTTAGCTTAGCATAGCATAGCATGGAGACTGTAAATATTGGGAAACAGCTAACCAGCTAAATATAGCAAGTCAGTGAACTTTAGAGGTGTAGGTAGGTGGATTTTGTTACCTTTGGATTGAGCCAAGCTGTCTGTTTCCCCATTTCCTGATTTTATGTTAAGACAACTGGCTGCTGGCTATAGCATGGCAAGAAAGCAAATAGGCATATTTCCCAAAATGTCAAAACTATTCCTTTGAAGGTTAAAGTGAACAATAATAAAAGTGTGGCAAAAAAACAACAACATTATTTTTAAACTGTCTAAAAAAATATTGCTCTTTGTCAGTGTTATTGAACATATTGTGATAGTGATATTATTTATTTCAGGGAAACTGAATTTATTAGGGCTGTGTATTGGCAAGAAACTGGCAATACAATATCACATATCATGATAGTGGTTACGATTCAAGTTTCACTTGTGATCAGACTACTGCAATCAGAACAGTGAGCTCTGCATTTACATCCAAGATCATGGTACTACTTTTTGTGCAATCTGAGCAAAGGAATAAAAAAAGTGTTTGCAGAATTTTTTTAAGTAAAAAAATAAATAAATATAAACAATGCTACATGGATATACTTTACAGTATACACAGACAATTAATAAAAAAAATGAAAAAGTATTTTTGAGAATCGATACAGTATCACAAATCAATATTGCAATCCTGTGCTGTGTATCAATATTTTACACCCCTAGCATTTATAAATGCTTTGTTTTATAGGAATGTGACACAAATTAGCATTTTTCTACATAAAATAGATGTTTTTTGTGATTTAAAAAAAATAATTTTCACTTGATACTTTATGTTTTACAAAGCTGTACATCAACGGCATAAACAAACATTCATAAAAGCAAGAAAGTCTCAGGAGGGACCTTTGATTTCCAAATATCCCCTCTTTATGCAGGCTGCTTCACCGAGCACAGTGCTTTATTCACCTCAATAAACAAGTCCTGACAGACAGATCCACTGACTGTGTGTGTGTGTGTGTGTGTGTGTGTGTGTGTGTGTGTGTGTGTCCCTCTCCTGTTGTGTTATTTGCTGTTATCCCGGGACTCTGAGGGTGTTTGATATCATCCCCCGTGGTGCCCTCTTTAGACCCTCTTTAGCTCCTGGTGGAGCGGCCCAAAGGCTAGGGCAAGCCTGTGATTGTAGCCCCCTGCGGTGCTGGGAATGAGGGGCCTGCCTCCCTCCAATTACACCCAACCCAGCCCCATGAAACGCGGGGCTTTACGGCTCTTATCCAATACGAACCCCAGGCAATAGAGGGCAGGGAGAATAGGGCAGCAGCAGGTAGTAATGGTGCTTAAATGGCAACAGGCATTCCACAGTGTGAGGCCTCTCCCACTGCCGGAGACAGGTAGGGCGACAGGTGAGGGATGGATGGTACATCCACGGAGAGGGTTCACGCACAAACACACGTGAATGCAGTCACACTAGAACATGCCCGTGCAAGTACTGCCACACACACACACACACACACCCCTTTAGGCCAATCGCTATTTTTTTTTTTTTTAATATAAAAGCCATTTTATTTCACCTGATTTACAAAAGCATTCCTGTTCCTTGCAGATATTCTTGTAAGGAATTGTTGGTGATAAATCATCACATTGCTATTAACATCTGGTGTGAAACACACTTTGGCAGGTTGGGTAGAATGGTGCCATCACATACAAGTCATCTCCCTCCCATTGTTCCCGGAGAATTTTACAGCATATTTAAACCAAAAATCAGATAGTCAATTGAGCTGTAGGCCATCCATAAATAATGATTGTATTTTATGGTAGGAGGGACCCCAAGTATTGTAGCACCTGCTGTGAAGCCCACTGGGCAGCCCCAGGAGGCGCAGTGGTGACAGCACCACCCAGCAAAACTGTGACTGTCAGTTATAAATTAAAGCTATTGAGATTTGTTGTGTCGTTCCTTGTCCTTTGGAATTAAATCAGTTTAAAGAATGTTTTCTGGGCGTTAATGGCAATGGGGATCAGTTTGTTTCTCATAGGAAGAGAAGTCTTTGAATTAAAGATTATCAATTAGCACACTTTTCACATTTTACTCTTTGATTTGCCACTTTCTGTCCATGAGATTAACCGTTAGAGACCCCACAAAAAATCCAAAATAATTTTAATAAAAATTTTAATAATTTTAATAAAAATTGGACTGAACTGTGTTGTCCCACATAGAGATATACAGTAGCAAATTGTGCATGTTTTTTCTATAATATCTTGCATGCTGCACCATTAATAAAACAAAACAGCTCTGGCACCATGAAAGATTTACTAAATCTGCAAATATATTGGGTTTGTATTGGTTTTTAAACATCCAAGAGTCTTGTGAATGTGCATAAGGGAATCAGGAATGACGTGGGACAGACCAAGGGGAAAGGTGTTGGCCAGGTATGGTTGCCCCTGCTGCTAGCCCACTGTGTAGCCCCATGGGGTAAACTAATCGTTTCCCATCCCAGTTCCCTCCGGTCTCAGGCGTGGGTTTAATTAAACACATTGTTCACATTTTACTAGATATATTTAAAGGATCTTCCTGTCCTGAATGGTAACTTGAGCTGCATGCCTTCGCAAATAATGATTGTGATTTTATGGTAGGAGGGACCCCAGGAAAGGGGCTGGACACGTATAGTAGCCCCTGCTGTGAAGCCCAGTGGGCGGCCCCATGGGGCACAGTAGTGGCAGCACAACCACTGCGACTGTCAGTTATGATTTACACATGTTGTTGTTTCCAAATATGGAAAAGGTTTCTACATTTTCAGATATTTTGTTTATCTTCTAAAGGATCTATGAGCTGTCCTCTGCCCGTAAAGAGTCACTGTTAGCAGTGATTGCAACATACCATTTTGGATGAAAAACACTCTTGGCAGTCAGTCTTTTTCATTTGAGCAGAGAAGAATCAGTGCATTGTACAAAAATTTTAAAATATCAATGGGACATCCCACCTCATATTGGCCAATAATTCTGAAATTCTCTGTCAGTCTCTGAGTAATGATGAATAAAACTAATAAAAGGAAAATTAAATGCAGTTCTAATGAAGCTACACCAGTGAATGGTGCAATACCAGTTCACCTTTATAATGAGTCAGCATGAATCTGACTCATGGATATTGTCCACACCCAAAGACAGAGACTGGTAGGCTGCAGTTTGTACTTGTGCGTGACAGCACAGTTTCCCAGTTTAAACTAGTTTAAACCAGTTTTAACAGCTATTTTACTTGGACATCTCATCAGATTTCAGGTTGATGAATACCGATCAGCTGTAACATCAGGACAGCATGGGCGCCCTGACCGATCTGTGGCTACGCAGCCCCATAGGCAACAAACTGCGATGCGATGTGTGTTCTGACACACATCGGACAACACGGGCCAGTCTTAAACCTTAAACCTAAACCTAATCAAGTTGTTGTTTTCCTAAACCTAACCAAGTTGATCTTTTCCTAAACTTAACCAAGTCAACCTTAACCTAAGCCTAACTAAGTAGTTTTGTTGCCTAAATTAACCAAGTTACTCTTTCCTAAACCTAACCAAGTCGATCTTTTCCTAAATCTAACAAAGTGGCTTTGTTGCCTAAACCTAACCAAGTCAGTCTTTTGCTAAACCTAAGTAGTTTTGTTGCCTAAACCTAACCAAGTCGATGTATTTCTAACCCTTTGTTTGTAACCCTTTATTTGTTGGAAAACGATGGAAAAATTAATACATTTTGTAAGATGTACAAACTCTTGTATGCGATACGTTACTTCACCGTCTGTGAAAATGCTATAAAATACTTATTTGAAAATAAATAATTCATTATTACTGTATAATAGCTGTTGCATATATGCGCATACTTTGCTGTAGTAAAACAATGTCCAGAGAATACAAACAATCCATTACAGCAAAGCTTTTTCTTTTGAATTTGTCAAAGTTTTAGTTGTGTGATTGTTGTTTTTGCTTCGTCCACCTCCAAGTGTTTTCATATCTGCAACATGTAGATGAAGCAGATGAAGCACTTTGTAAACCAGCTGACCCGTTTCATGTTTGGCCCCTTCACCACCGACAAACGTCATGGAACTTCCACCATGTCAAACGTGCTACTATCAAAGGCGGCATCGAAGGGAAACCATTGTTTTTCATCTGCAGCAGAGCCACTGTTGTTTTTGGCTCACGATCATCTGCCCCTGTGATCCTTTGCTCCTTTTTTAATGCCATCTGACCCCTGGCATCTGATCTGCAGTTATGGGAGCTCTTCCTCTCCGCCAGGAATTTAGCGAGGCAATTAACAAAAACTCTCTGTGATGTCTTATCAGAGGCACAAACCTTTCTCTCTGTGTGTGTGTGGTCAGAAATGGAAAGAGAGCCGTGCTATTATTATAAAGGCCATGGTGTGATGGCAGAAACACTAACAGTTATTTTGCCCGTCAAGGGACACTGTGTTTATAAATCTGTGGACTAATTGTGCTAATAAACTAAAATATAACAAAGCAAGTTTGTTGATGTAAGAGATATAATTCTGGGATGTTTAAACTAAACCTTATCTCTGAATATGTTCAGCTACATTACATATACCACTATATAATGACAAAAATATGCTGACCTTTATTGATAAATTAACAATATTTCTACATGCATTTAAAACGTAAAAACAATAAAATTTCATATTTTTTTATTTAAACCGAAGACTCCCATAAACACAATGCCATGTCATCAGGCCAGACACATTCCTTTACGTATCTTTTCATATCAGACATACAAGTTTGTTTATCTGATCGCATCAGTATACAGTACACTCCAGACCTATCCTGTTTTTACTGTGAGCTGACTGCATTTAAATATGAATAACCCCTGAAATCAAGGCGTATAAACTCCACAGGATTCCCATTGTAAACTGCCCATTTGCCCTCACTGATGTTACAATCGCAGTGAAACAACCCTGGTTGTAAACTTTAGATTCTCCTGTCATTTGGAGGGCTGTAGCTGTAAAACTGAACCACAGCAGTGTTGTCTGCTTTAATCTGGCCTGTATCAGGATGCCTTAGGAAAGTGTCTCAGGCCCCTCCCACCCAACCAGTTTACCCCTATTGTGTCAAGTCAGGGAAATGGTTCATTTATCCAGGTTTGGAGCTATGTCTCTGAGGTTTCTGCCTGAGTAATTCACTGTAATGTTTCCAGAACCAATCTTTCAGGTACTCTCAATAACTAATAGAACTCAACATAAACCCTTTTCACTTGAGCTACTTTGTAAAAATCTGTGGATTATGCAGAGTAACACGGACACTGTTTCAGGAAACAGATGTTGCTGTTGATTTTTAAAAAAAATGCTGTCACCTTCTTTTACTGATTTCTGCTCACTGCCATTGAAGGCAGACATCTGAAAACCTGGATATCTCAAAACCTCAAGTGAAAATGTTGGCATAGTTAGTTACCACGGTGAATGACGCAAGACATTTTCATTATTAGAGCTCTAAAGTACTCAAAGAGCACATTTCTTCTGTGTCTACATAGTTGTCTTGTTATTTTATTGCGCACTATGCATTTTTAAAATCCTATAAAACAACTATAGTGATAAATGATAGCTGTATACATACATCAAGTGATATAGTAGCAGAAATTCATGAGAAAATAGGAAAACTTCTATGGTTTGCAACACTGGAGCAAATCAGCTCTAAATGGTATGCCTGATGTTATGACTGTCCACATAGGTCTGCAACATTTGAGAGGACCCATTGTACAGTTAAATTTTGATCCCACTTGGTAAGTGGAAACTAGCAAACTAGGTTAACTGGCTTCCACTCAGAAAATAGACATGCTAATGTTAGCAGGGATTCCCGCCAAGTCACTGGTAGCTCCCGCACCGTTGTGTGAATTCACAAAGAATAGATTGCGGCCGCTGATTGCACCGTGAATTGTGCATCACTTGTAACCATTGTCTTCTGTCTCAGGGTGATTCACAAAAGATATTACTCCAGGGATATTACAGAGCTTTTTTATGCCTGATTGCAATTCATCTATGTGTATCTATGATAATGAATGTTGCCTTTGCGCCAAGAACAGCGCAGGCAGAACAATGGCAGACAGAAAGGTGGTGCAGAGGATTTCCTCAGGCAAGGACTTTAAACGTGACAGAGAGAAACCATATTTGGGACTTAATATCCCAGTCTGTCACAGCTGTTGGGTGTTTTCAAACCAAATAGAAATGCACTTAAGTTGCCACAAACTCTCTAAAAACGCTAATAATTTTACTGTAAGTGCGTGTGGCTATTAGCGCTGATCTTTGAGAATTGGACCGTTTTTGGCATATGGAAGGATTATTTGCATAGACAGGGGCCATGAGGCCTATGTTCCCTCAGCATCATCCATGGCCCTAAAAAAAATATCCAACAGGAAGGTCTGTTGACATCACTCTGCATAATAATTAACCGTGTACTTCTTTGTGTTGTGTTTTTGGAGCAAGGGGCCATTTGTTTCTGTGATAACTGTCGAACATATGTGCTTTTGGTCCAATGGGATATTTTTTGGACTATTGGGGTTTGGTGGACTGCACTGGTGGAGGTGGTGATCTGAGGGAACATAGGGCTGAAGGAACATGGTCCCTAAATAGCACAGGAGCACCCAGTTGCTATGTGCTTGACAGGACAGTTAGGGGTGCATTTCACCCTTTGAGGGTGCTTTGAGATTACATGTTTTAGGGTTAGTGGCTACAAAAGCAGCACAATCATTTTGTAAATTTGCCACTGGGCGTTGTGTTCGTCCCATATTGTAGAAAGATGATGTTCTAGCTAGTGTTAGCTTCCTGTTTTATGTGGGTCTAGTTGTGGTGATGGCAAGTGACCAGACGTTAGCTAGACCTGTAGCCTCAGTGCTCCGTACATCACCCTGTGATTCAAATCATGACAGAGCAGCATGCGGAGTCATATAGACATAAGTGGGACTAAGCAACAGCTAAAAACATCAACCTGACTGACTCATTAAAATTGAAGTGACATAATTCACCAAATTATATACATGCACCAAATTACCAGCGCTGATGTCAGTGAGAACCAAAAAAATCACTCCCCCTGGAGAACACTAACAGCAGAAAAACAGACATTTTAAATTCCTTCTTTTTGATGATTACAATTATGACCAAACAAGTGCACAAGTCAAAACAAATATATATACTGGTTTCTTAGCAAAACTGTTTTTTTAATATCAGTTTGACGTTAAATTCTTTTAAAACATTGTTGGTTGTCCTATGGCTTCACTTTCTGCCAAATATGTATGTGAGCACACATTAACAGTTGAAGGGACAGGTAGTAATGAGCGTGGAATCAGACCTCTAGGCGTAGAAATAGTCAAGCTGTAAATTAGCATCCCACTGTTTTCGGTGGAGTCAACCTCCCTCTACTTACCAGGTGAGATGAGGTGGGGCACTGGCTCCCTTGCTGGGCTCAGATGTGTCCAGGATGGGTGGACAGCATCAAACCACCCCCCTATAGAGCCTGAAGACCAGTGTGTCTTCGCCCACACCCTCACCCTCTTTGACGCGCTTTCTCACGCTGCTCACATAATGATTTCAAGAATGCCACAATGTTGGGTGTAACAGTTTACAGTCAGTCTCATTACTTCAGTTGCCAAAATATTTTTAATTTCTTTGACGCAGCTAGGAATATTTTATGTGAGGATGTTGAAATGTTCTGCTGTTCATCAAGCGAGATTCAAGTACATGAATCTGTGTTCTTGGGAAAATGAGGACAATCAAGTTGTGCACACTTTCCTTTTAACAAACTGACTCATGTACATCCACTGAACATACGTAGACACAACCAAGACGACTGTCGGTTTGTGTGTGTGAGAGGTGTGTAGTCTTGAGCTCCAAGAGCGGATTGACCTGTTGCAAGTCAAATATTGATGTGTAGGAATCCTCAAAGAAGGCACAAATATGTCCTTAGATCAGTTAGCTCTGCACACACAAACACAAAGCAAACAAAGCCTGCATGCACCTCAGTGCCAGGTTACATACAGCAGATGTTTTATTGCTCCGTTACACACACTAGCTGCTTAACAGTTTCCTTCTAAATTTACTGTAGATGACAATCTACCACTTTACAATAACACTCAGAAAAAGATGCTTAACCCATCAACATCCACTAACGCTGCTCAGACTCAAACAGAACACTGCTTATCATGTGCTATACTTTGATGTGTCATGTGCTTCACACACCTCTCCACCCTGCAGAGTGAATAATGACTAGTGGAAACGTCTGTGTATATCAGCTACGTATTGTTTAATCTATTCTGGGCTTCACTGAGCGTGTGCAGACTGACCTCTGGACCCTGTCGCGGGTTTAAGAGTCACGTTCGAGTGGTTGTTTGTATGGTTAGTGAGCACAGCGAGGCGACACTGTGCTGTGACCTCGAGACCTGCCGTGAACTCTGCCAGCTTCCTCTTTCCAGTGAGAGTTTCAGGTCCGGTGTGACTCGACGGGAACTCCTTATCACTCAGCTGAAACGATTTTCCATGGAAGAGAGTGTTTGATGAAACACATACCCACACATATGCTGCACTAAGTGAAGTCAACATTATTATTGCACCAAACTACCCTTCATCATGACTTTCAGACCCGAACACACACATGCACAAACATGCAACAATGGAGAGATGTCAGAGTGAGGGCGCTCCTGACAAGCGCCCCGAGCAGTTTGGGGTTTGGTGCCTTGCTCAGGGGCACCTCGGCAGTGCCCAAGAGGTAAACTGGCACCTCTCCAGCACACACACACTCAGTTCTTGGTCCATGGCGGGACTTGAACCGGTGACCCTCCGGTTCCCAACCCTACAGACTGAGCTACTGCCGCCCCCATATATACAGACTGTTTTAAAACGTACCTCCACACCAGACAGATAGAGCCGGAGCAGAATGATAAAATGATGGAACAATCTGTAATGATTTAGCCTATTCACCATTACTCCAGCCTATAGGTCATGCTTTGTGTGTGCGCGTGTGTTCATGCGTGTGTCTAGACACTGCAGTTGCATTCATGTACACACAACAGCCTCAGGTGTGCAACACAGACAATAACACAAGCGAACACTACCCAGACTCACATTTGCCCCTTTAATCAATGGGATTTAATGACTGTATTATTCCGTCCTTCTCATGATACCATTCATATGTATCACCATGTGTTTTGTTAGCATACGGCGTCCCCATTATCTAATGAAGTGCTTCCATCCGTCGGCTTATTTGCAGGAGACTGAAGCGCTTGTACGAAAGGTACCTGGGTGCAAAACTCTCAGGAAAATTACAGTCTGAATGGATTTTGTCCGGCTTGTTTTCATCCAGGCTGCAGCTGGACATGAGAATGTAAAGCATATGTTTTGTTTAGAAAATTGCCCTGTGAAGGACAAGAGGCCCAATTAGAGGGAGGGCAGTTGTCGGACTGTCTCACAACAAGAGATTTTAGGTGAGATATATTATTTTAACATTATGATATTGTTCAGATAAAAGCTGCATACTTCATAAAGTCCTTAACAGTACCTTATAATTATAAAAAAAATTTTCGCAGAGCATGCTCTTTCACACAGTTGTACTAGACCAACACGTTGCACGTCAGGCTCCAAATTTAGGAAATAAAAAGTGTGCAACAATGATATATAATATACTGGTTTAAAACATCCTAATGTCCTTTAAAAAAAATCTGAGCTTTGTACAGAAAATACAATATGCCCATCATTAAAGGGGAACTACTCCCCTACCTGCAGGCCTCCTACAGCGGCTCACATGCTAAATTCGGCATACTGACACGTTAATTCATCAAGGACATAGTGATATCATACTGCTCTGTGGTTCTCATTATTGGTTTCAACCATCAGTGAAATTGCGAACTTCAGTCAAGTGAACGTACACGAATGACAGGTGACAAACAGCTAGAAGACTTTTATTGTGAAACAGAAGGAGAAAGGGTTGAATGAACAGCATCAGCAGCACATTAACACAGCAAAAGAGGAACAAAAAACAAAATGCTATCAAAATATAGTAGCAAGAGAATGTCTGTCTCTAACAATCAAACAAAAAGCCTGACCTGGGTCCCTCTTGAATTAAATTAATGTCCATATTGTATATAACAATGACACTATTTTAGAAGGTGGATCACTTTTTAATTTAATCCTAAAATTTGGATTTTATTTCTGGTACATTTGTATTTTTTCTTCCAAGTTTGGGTAAAGTTTCGTTGTTTTAAATGCTTGAGACCACAAGTGATAATAAATTAGATTTAGACTTTTTTTTTTTTTTTGCAAGTTTAGAGACTTTTAGTTTCTGTTTAAATGTATTTTTTTTTGGAAACATTCAGTTTTTATTGTATTCATGTTGGCATGTTTCATTTTTATCTTGCTCATCACATCTTTTGGCCATTCTGAAACAAACACCGTCCTTAAACGCTGCTGTAAGGGCTCTCCCAATCCTTGTTTTTACATCCTGAACCAAATTATTTAATACAGAGCCCCCATCCAATGTTGATATGTTCCTCTGTGTAATACAGCTGCAGCTGCCTAGAAAAATTACTAAAGCTGCTACATGGAAGAATCAGAAAGTGCTTATTTACAGTGACATTGACAGTCCTGTTGCTTGTACTCGCACTACATAGACATGAGCGAGCATCGGTCGCAACAGTGATGTGACACATAAGAGACAATGTGATAGACCGTTAAAACCACAATATCACCATACTGTATATTGCATATTCATAGTAGTAATGTTAGCTTACCTGTCCAATAGGGGTTTTGCCAGCTTGGGATCCATTTTGATACCCAAAGACAAACAAAGGCCCCTCCATGAATCGATGGCTAATGTTGAACCTACCTGTCGCCCCTGACGTTGGTCACATTCCCGCTTTGCAAGACAAGTCTTCATGAGATGTAACTTTGGTTTTCTTTGTGCTTCTGTGGAGGTTTGTGTTGACGTCTGAGTTGTGATGGAGGCTGGTCGTTTGTTGGTGTTTGCCTTTTCTAACTGAATGTTAGTTAGCTCTCATTGCACACTGTTAACCCTGTAAGTGGACCTGAGGAGAGTAAAGGCACTTGTGAGCATGCGTGACGTCACATCTGACATCCGTTGAATTTTCCCGGATAAAGCATCTTGCATTCTTCACATTAGAAGCAGTCAACAGGCTGGTAGAGGACCATCCAGGCAGTTGCAGAAGGCCTTATTTTTTAGGTTGGGTTACAACCTGCTCCAACATTGGCAATAAAACCAATTAAAACATGTTTATACTGCATGTATAAAAACTTACATACAGTCCCTTATAAAGAGTGTGTGTGGAGCAAGCCTCCAAGACGAGCGCCGTTCATTAATCCCGACATGGTTGTAGTGGACAATGGTGGTACTGCAACGTCTGTGTCCGTCATGTGTTGCCATTGGACTTTTTCTCATAGACTTACATTGAGAAAGAGACAAGATTAGATCTTCAAAGTTGTAAAACGCACTAATACCCGAATCCATTTATTTCCTTCCTCTGTTTATGTCTGTAAAGACCCAGACTCTGATACCAGCGCAAGCTGTGACGCTAGGAACCTATGACCAAGTCATGGGACCGACCGGGCGTTACTGCAGGTATCAGACCTGCACACTAGAACCCAGTAAGATCAGGAAGACCCAGAAGATCTGGGTACTTTTCCAGACTCGGAAGTCTACCCATTCACTCTTTGCGCCACTGAGCAGCTTTCATAGGAATGAACGGGGCCCCGCCTCCAACACTTTATCCAGTTCTCTTTATACATCCATGGAAAATATGCACCATCATGTATGTTAGCCTGTAACATGATGTAACAAAATGTCCCAGCACTCTCTGCATTGACATCACGAGATAACAGGATCACAAGCTTATTAGAGCGGAGCAGCATTCCTGGATACAGTAGTCAGAGGTGACGCTGTTACTGTTGATAGTCAGCAGCTGAACAGAATGGGCTGTGTCCTCTGAAAGTCAGCCTGGGAAAAACTGTAGCATGGCTTGAACACTATTGTGTGACTTGGATAGATTATTCAGTGAACAGGGTGTGGCTAAGGCTACAATAGTCAGGTGACTTCTGAATTGGTCATTGTTCAAGATTATAAGTATATGATGTTCCAGAGCAGCATATTTTTGAAATTAGTTTGTGCTTTAAACTGCATCTCTGTTGAAGACACTAATTCGTGTGCAAACAAGACTAATGGTGCTTTCACACCTAACCTGTTTGGTTCAGTGTTAACAAACTCGGGTTCGTCTTCCCAGTTAGTATGGTTCATTTGGGCTGGTCTCAAAGCTGTCAATCAAATCCTGATGCATACCAAACAACCAAACAAAACCGCTCGAAAACATGGGCGAGGTTCGCTTGTGGTGTGAAAGCAAACAAATCAACCACAGGATTTTATGATAGCAGATGTGTGATTTTAGCATGACTTCAAAAGCTAAACTATATCCATCTGCTGATTGTAAAATCTGTTCAGGAAGTGATCTTAATATTGATCTGTATAAGACTGCGGGCTATATATATCATTTGCTAACCATGGGAATGCGTGTGTATGTCAGCATGGATATTTTCCCTGATTAATAGGTCAAAAGCTATTAAGACTGCATGTACTTTGTCAGTTAATTAAGCCCATTAAAAAGTGTGACAGCGATCCCACAGTAATATGCCTCAAATCATGACTGTCTCTGTCACATCCGGTCGATTTGCAGTCTGATAATACTAATCAGTTATTTTTTCAGGACCTCTTTGGGACACCAAAGAACAAATACACTCATCAGAATCACTAAAGTGCTGAATAAACTTCTGTTAATCATCGTAATTTGATTCCCCCAAGTGAGTCCTGATGATGTAGGATGACAGTCGCCAAGACTGTCCAATCAGTCTGTATAACTTTTTAATTACACAGCTTTGTTGAATACTCAGTTCTGATTGGTTAATCGCTGCGTTCTATAGTCATTGCTATTTCTTTATAGCAGACCGTTGCTATGGGCGTTATCCCTAACATGTTTACTCCTGTAGTTCATTTGTAAAAGTCATTGCGAACAGGAATCCGATTACAAAGAAAATGTATAATTTTTTCCCCATGGTACAGATTAAATGAACCCAACTGCAGGCGTGAAGCACCCTAAAAGTCTACAACCATGTTAGCAGCTCTGTGAGGCTTTACTTCAGCAAAGTGGTGCTTTGAGCTAAATGCTAACATCAGCACGCTAACATGCTCACATTCAGTGGGTTTACGTGGACTTAAGTAGTGGGGTTACAGTCCGCTTTCTCCTGTAAACTGATTTCATAAATGTCATCTAAAATATATTCTTAGGTAATTAAAAAACATGATTTTTCTCCAGGTAAATTTCTCCTGGAGAATCCAAACCTCTTGGCCATTTATAAACATAAACAAACCAAGTTTCTATTTGGTTTTTCACACATGCATGATGAAGACTTCAAGCCAGTCCATCAGTCCATGCAGTGAGACATCCCTGTATCTAAAATAACCCTAAATTTGATTATTGACCTGCTGCATGTATACACAGACTTACTGTGCACTACCAGGATACTACAGTACAGGTAAATGTGTTCTCCAGTTACCTGTGTATCCAGGTTTCTGTTTCGTAACTTACTTAAACACACTGAATGGAAATACTAACATGCAGATTTTGAGGAGGTACAATGTTTATCAGGTTAGTATGCTCTTGATCTTAAGCTCGGTATACACTGTACGATTTTAGCCCCATTCTGGCCCGAATTTCGGGCCACATGACTCATTCCAAAGTCACACCAAATTTCAGGTTCGTCGCACATTGTCACAGTGTTCAGGGGACCGAGGACGGATTAACTCCTTCCGAGTGGCTGTCAGACAGTCAGATGAATTTCTGACATGTCAGAAATTGGGGTCAGCTGACTCCAGGCTCTTACACAGTTGATGTAGAGCCACGAGCCGATTGTGTAGCTATCAAGATAGCAATGTAGGCTACAATAGATATAGCTAGTAAAACGTTGCTAGCTTACCTCCAATTCTCTCTGCAAAATGGACAAGCCATACATTACGCGGCGGCCTGTTGTTTCAGTAGACAGGATGGCACAGATGATCAAGTAGGAAGTAAACAACATTCCTAAAATCATACAGTGTATGCCCAGCTTTCGCATGCTATTCGCGAATTAGTTATATATATTATGACTTTTAGTAATAGTAGGGTTAGTTAGTGTGTCTTTTTATAAGTCAATTTGGAAGTCAATTTGTTTGTATAAGAGAGTAATATTTTGACATGATGGTGCTGGAAGAAATGTCAGGGGATTATCAAAATGATTCCAACTCATGCTGTGGGGATGAATGTCTGAATTTCATTTCAGTCCATCCAATGGTTGTTGAGATATTTCACTCAAAATCATTAAAGTGAACCTCATGGTGGCGCTAGATGTAAAGTCAGGAGATCACCAAATCCTACAGGGTTCATCTTCTGGGGACTCGTGAATGTCCTATCCTGCAGGAGAGATATTTCAGTCTGGACCAAAGTGATGGATTGACTGACTGAAGCTGCCATCCACAGAGCCTCGCTGCTGGCATGTTGTGTATCTTAAACAGTAATAAGATAAGACAGTACTTTATTGATCCCCAGGGGGGAAATTTGGGTGTTACAGCAGCACTGATAGCAACAGCAGTAGTACAGTATAGAGTAAGAATAGGTAGATGCAATGCAATAGTATGCAGTATGTTGTAATATGGTATAATGGTGTAATATAATATAGTTTATGATATAGCATATCAGTTGTATGAATATAATATTAATATAATATCACAGTTATAGATTGTGCAATAATGAATATATTAGAGTCCTGGGGGATCAGGCTAATGACAGTCTGTGGTTCCCATGCTTTAAAGTCTGATGGCAGTGGGCACAAAGGAGCGCCTGAAGCACTCAGTTCAGCACCTCGGTGGGATGATGACTGACTGAAAGAGCTGCCCATCTGCCACAGCTCATCGTGGAGAGGGTGAGGGGGGTTGTCCAAGATGGCTTTAGTCATGTCCTGGGGCTTAATTGTTTTTACTGTGTGCATGTATGTGTGAATTTGCATGCTTTCTAGGACATTCGAGGAAGTACCCAGACTACTTTAGGGCTTTAGGATTCCTTCACTTCCGATTGATTTGACATCTGAAAGCATTTTCTTTGATCCTAGGCCTCACCCCTGAGAATACAGCATAGCTGACAGATGATACTGACAGGGAGAATGACAGGGAAAGGAGGAAATAACAAAGGGAAGTAAAGAGAGAAAGAGAGTAGGACAGATCATAGTGGTGAAAGGGAAAAATGAATGGGGGTATTAAGGAAGTGAGGGGTTACCCTGGAGGGCTTTGGTTACGTGGGTAGAGAATATAAAGTGACAAGAAGAAAGAAGATGGCCAGATCACTCCATCCAGAGATGTGTTTCAGTCACAGGGCGACAGGTGAGAGGGCCTGGCAGTTAAGAAAGGGGTGTAACACAGATGAAGGATAACATGTCACTGAGGGGTTGTACTCTTAAAAAAAAACAGTGTAGGGTCAGCACCTTTGCTCAAAGAAGCACTTTCTCAATAACCAGTTGGGAAATGACCTTACTTTTTCTTTTAGTTACAACATACTTGTTTTTGTGCTATTTTCCTAGGAAAGACATATATTGGCTTTGACACCTCTGATTAATACTTCGAAAATCGACCAAAAAAATCTGTGCAGGCGATAGTACACGGGCTGCAGTAAAAGCCCACAATATATGCTATAAACTTGCACCCTGGTGTCCAAGCAGGAATATTTGTGTGAATCTAAGGGAAAGAAATGCTGTTCATGTCCACATTTTTGTCTGCCGATTTGGGGGTTTTAGTAAACTAAGGTGCAATTTACAGTTTACATAGATGGTTATTCTTGGCAATGTATAACTTAGAGTCATAATATTGACCCTTTGGCCCCAGTTGACTCAGTTTGCATTAGAAATAGCAGCATTTTTTTCAACACAGTGACACCATACATTCAGTGAAACTTACTTTTTCCAGTGAAAGCACCATTTGAAATGTCAGATCTTGCCTAATCATCACAGTTAGAAGTTTTTTTTCAGTAGTGTTGTCTGTACATCCATTAATAGAAACTAGGGCTGTCAAATGCTTAAAATGTTTAATTGCGATTAATCACAAATAAATCACATTTTTTATATTGGTCAAAACGCATTCAAAACTCTGCAGATGATCCAGAACACAGCAGCATGACTGGTCCTCAACCAGCCCTAAACAGCACACCTCACTCTGCCGTTCATATCCCTCTACCTGCTCCCAGTTGCTGCTCACATCATACTCAAAACCCTGTTGCTCGCTTACAAAAAAGCAACAAAAACAGCTCCCGCCTACCTGACCTCTCTCATCCAGGTCTACACTCCCTCCCGCCCACTACGCTCGGCCAGTGAAAGGCGTCTGGTGCTCCCATCACAACAAGGCCTAAATTGTTAGCTCGACTCTTCTCCTCCGTGGTCCCCTGGTGGTGGAAAGAGCTACTAAACTATTCGATCCACAGAGTCCCTTTGCATCTTTAAGAAAAAACTGAAGACCTCAGCTCATTCATGAACACCTCCGCACATCATGACATTGATGTTACTGATGATGTTAACAATGATGATATTGAAGATGTTGCTGATGTTGATTAGCATATTCATGATGATGATGACGCTGATGGCTGCTTCTGTGCACCCTAAGCATTGCCTCTATGTACTTCCTGTCTGCAGCTCTGTGCGATCAGTCTTGAAGCTGTTGTTGGCACTTACTCACGTTGTTCTTTCCTATCTAGGTCCTTGCTTGTCTTGTACAAACTCTCAGATGTATGTTGCTTTGGACAAAAGTGCCAGCTAAATGAAGTTGTAGAATTGTAAAATATACCGTAAAGGGAGATTTCTAAAACATTTACTAGTCTTAAAAGTACTTCGTAATTATTCACAGCTTTTCTTTTACATGTAAAGAAGACATGTAAGAAAATTAAATAAATGCCTTGAAAGGCAAAACAGGCTTTACTTAAGTATGTAAGTTTTGTGACAAAAAAGTCAATGTTCGGGTTAAAATAAGGAAGTAACTTCAGTGGGGAAGTTATGTGACTCACACGAGTTGTATGAACGCCAGTCTCCTGGGTGAAAGTCCCTTTATTGACCCGGCATCCACCCTGACCTCTTCCCTACATGGCATTTGCTGCACTGTATGCGTCCTGGTTCACAATTATATGGGTTAAATACAAATTAATTTGGATTTGATTAGAGTCCATTACTTTTAATAGGTGCAGCTACGAACTGTGTATGAGAACAGCTTGCACTCATTTGACTCCGCTTGTCTTTGTAATAGAACAGAGATTTGATGATTTAACCCAAGTTAGCATTAGTTTTAAGAGTATACAAGATGAAAAGGAACAAGATGGGGATGAGGAGTAAAGACATAGCTGGACTATGTGAGGTGTCCTCTGACTAAATGTTCCTGTCCTCAGGGCACAAGAGGTGTTGAGAAGCAAAGGTCAAGGCTATCCGTCAGGCTTGGGTGAAACTCATTCACCTGTCTCTTTAAGCCTTAAGACTTTTACACACCAGGGGCATGACAAATGAACAACACAAACGTGAAATACTCACCAATGAATGTTAAATGTCTAGGCTTTTTATTGTGAAAGGTAAGGAGTGGATCTGATCTGTGCTGCCATAGGTTGAAAGGAGTAATAAAGTTTGGCGTCTCGGTTCAGACTACGGAGCCTCTGTGTTCATAATTATAGGTGCTACTCAACTCGTTCCAGGCAGCAATAATTAGGTTACACAGTGGGGGCTTTTTTTCATGCAATTCATTTGCATGTCAATATATTTTTTTAAATTGTTTTTGTCACGAACACGTTCACTCAGAAGGTGAATATTACCACGCAACAAAAGCAACAGCATCAATCAATCACACTGTGCAGAGCTGGTTGAGTTGTGCCTATATTTATGAAACAACAACACAGTGGCTACGTTGTCCGACCTAGGACAGCAAACTTTATTTCTCCTTTCAACCTTGATAAGGACAGTGCAGACTAGATCCACTCTTACCGTTCTTACCTTTCACAATAAAATCCCTAGACATATGATATTGGCGAGCAATAATTTCACATTTTTGTCACGTTAATTCATCATGCCCCTGGTGTGTAAAGGCCTTTATTCTCAGAAAAGTGTCCTAGTTCAGAAAAAATAGTATTCACGTTATGTGTGAAAGTGCTAATGACAGAAACAGTTGGAGGAAAAAAAAACATGTTGAAATTAGGGGTTGGACGGTTCATAAAATTCACAGTTCAGTTCACATCACGGTTTGGGGTCACGGTTTTCGGTTTGGTCCGGTACAGCGGTAAACGATATTCACGGTACAGCAAGGAGGCCAATTTCAATTTGAACAGCTTTTCATTTACTTGCCAAAATTAGTCAACTGTTTGCCTGAACAACAGTAGACAAGGCTAACATAAAGAACAAGTGCAACCGTGTTATTTAAAAATAATTAATAAATAAAAAAAATAATTTTAGGCTCAGGCCATCAACAAAAAGTGCATCAGGGCAGCCAGCACTGGACCTTTCTTAAACTGGGAGAAGGAGATGCTCTTTCCTCCCCAACTCTCTCCTCCTTGTGCTATCAACTGGAGTGATGTCTCCGTAAAAGATTCATCATATCAGAAGTCTTGTCGTTAGCGTAAGCCACACATGTTGCACAATGCTGACACATAATTGACATTTTATCCACCACTTTTTTCCCGTCACTGTCATACATAACACCAGATCCGTAATGCTGCCACACAGCAGAGGGAAACGACACTTTATCTTTGCCCATTCGCCATTTCCTTAAGTGAATGACGGCCGTACTCTGCACTTCATCAATGTCTCTGCCAACTGAGAAGTTTGAGAATGAAGGAGGCTGGGTCACGCATCATCAACAACAACACATGCGCGGTAAAATCTGGTCCGCCCTCGCCAAAATTGAGCCAATCACGACCGCAGCTTCAGTCACACTGTGCATGTGTGATAACTTATATTCCTGTCCGCCCGTGTCCCAGCCTAATAACCGGGCTGAAAAAAATACACAAATGGCCTCATAACCTATTTGAAGTGAACCAAACGATACATTCACGACCCGAACTGTGACTAGCAAACCGAACAGTTCTGATTTTACCCGAACCGGTCCCATCCCTAATTAAAATGCAAAATAATTACGCAGTAAAAGAAAAACGGCACCAGTGTCAAGGCCTTAACTCTGATACTGCTCAGGGACTCAGCTGGATGCCCTGGTTAGCATGCCACCACCTTGTCTGCTCTCTGGGAACTAGGACAGGGTGCAGTTGTCATTGCCTTTCTTCAACATACACCTCTTACAGATCATGTGATGTAGTACATGCTGAAATTAAATGTACTTAATTATTAACAATTAACGCGTTGGAGCGATGCCCTATAAAGATGTATGTTTCTGGCAGAGCATGTGAAGCATTTACAAATGATCGTCCATTCATTGGCAGCCAGGCAATTATGAGCGAGACACTTGGAGGACAAATGTCAATGTTCACATTATAATTTGGTCAAATTGAATGAAGGTTAGAGTTAGAGGTTAGAGTACATGAAATAGACAAGTGGTGTACTGCTGAAAGAGAGACAAATATGATACTCAGGTATAAGATCCTCTGAGGATCTCTGTGGACACACACACACACACACACACACACAAGTAACACTGTTTTCTCAGTCCTGAAAACCAACTTTTCCTGGTTATCCAGTCCTAACACTTGGCCTACAGTTACTGTCTCATCTACACACACACACACACACACACACACACACACACACAAAAATTTCTCTTGGAAATAATCCAAAATCATCTTATCTCATTTTACGATGTGCATCAAACTTACAACAGAACAACAGTGAAAGTTATCAGGCTTCTGTTACAGTTTGTATTTTACGTGTGTGTGTGTGTGTGTGTGTGTGTGTGTGTGTGTGTGTGTGTGTGTGTGTGTGTGTGTGTGTGTGTGTGTGTGTGTGTGTATGTGTGTATGTGTGTATGTGTGTGTGTGTGTGTGTGTGTGTGTGTTGCCTGTTCATGATAACCTGTCTGTCAGGGTAGGTAAGGATATATAGTTTCCAGTAAGACCTCCCATAGGAAACCAGTGAGTCCCATCTGTGTGGGGAGGGCCCAGGGTGTTAAACCAGAGAAAGGTTCCAGCCACAACAGTTAGCTGTTGTGCCTCTGGGGAGGATTAATAAGGTTGCACCAGCCTTTGGCGCGTATCACATCTGCGGTATCAGATGCTGCAAATGTGTAATTTGCGGTCGTCACATTTACCTGTTTGTCTCTGTCTGTGGTGACACAGACAAACAACTCAACAGGTAGTAAATTGTAAATAAATCCAACAAAGACTGTAATTTCACAGTGAAGCTCTTAGATCTTTTTTCAAGGCTTTTCTTTTGGTTGTTGTTCATGGCTCAAAGCATGCATGCTGTTTGTAACTTGAGCGTTTAATTCTTTCATTTTTAAAACTTTATCAAAGGAATACTTCACCAACAAAATCACCATTTGTATATCAGTTACTCTGGCTGGGTAACGGCTGAGTTATCTTGAATCCTTGAAGAAAACTCGGTTTCTCTCATGCCTCCACATTGAACGGAGACGCAAAAAAACAGTAAAGTCAGGGTGAACTGAAGTAAATGGGGGCCATGTTTAACAACAGCAATACTATGACCCAATTCCAGTTTTCTGGTATAAATAAGAATATTAGCTTAAATGTACAACATAAATAAATGCAGTATGAATTCTTGAATAAACCAGAGTATTTATGTTGGAGATAATGGGGTTATAGCAGCTGATATCAGTAAAAGAAAATAATAAATAATTACATGCATAAATATATATACATGTGTGCGTGCGTGCGTGCGTGCGTGCGTGCGTGCGTGCGTGCGTGCGTGTGTGCGTGCGTGATTAATCACCACTAAATGTTTTAATTAGCTGACAGCACCATTAAATATATACTGTATATCGGTTCGCATGAATACTCATGATCACATACCTACATGGAGTGTTGGTGAGCCTACCTGAGAGGCATGCTGGACAGGTCACCAGTCACAAGCTAACATACCAACACACTCCATCACTCTCACATTTACGCCTACGGGCATTTCATAGTTTAAAATCAGCCCGACCTGCAGGTCTCTTGCACGTGACCAACCTGCAGGACCTTCCCTGTGTGAGGCAACATTACTACCCGGTGAGTCATACCTCTGCCACTACTGTAAAGCACAGTACTGTTTCTTTTATACTCACCAAGACACAGGGCTCAGATTTACTTTCAAGATACCTTAATTTTCTTTTATAAAACTATAGAACAGAAACATTTTGGAGATTCCTCCGGAGTTACTTTCCAGCAGCTGAGAATCACTGAATCACATGTGAGAATCACTGAATCACATATCACAAGAGAATTCACCTTGTCAGGTTTTAAGTAATGCGTTTGTGTCCGACCAGCCAGACAACTGGCCAATCAGCATCCTATGAGGAGCTACTGGTTTAGGTGTGTGAGACCCTGTGAGACCATAGCGTGAGATGACGCCGTTCGTTCTGAACAACGGTGGCAGCTCTTTGAGTGGTTAGCGGAGATGTTGCAGTAGTATCAGTCCTATCAGAACTGGAGAGTATTTCTATGCTGAAAGAAAAGCAAAAGAACATCACTGAAGGGGTTAAGTAAGGTTTTCGCCTTCAGTTATTTTCACTTTTGTTTAGTTTGATTGACAGATGGTGTCACCTGCCAAGTATTTCTGCAAGGGCCTGCAGTTTCTAAACCTTTTCAGTGACGGCTACTCAGGTGGTTCTGTGTAACAAACCATGTGGCAGGGTCCCGTTACAGACAAGTTAAAAAAAACCTCTCCTCCAGCTACAGTAATAATCACACCAGATCAGTGATGAAACTTGAGTTTCAGCTTGACATCCTGTCAGTCGGTGCTTGTTCACTATCAGACTTCATAAAAAAGATGAGGCTCATTAGAGGGGACGCATCATAAAAACCTCACATTTTCAGTGCTTGTGAACATACATTTGGGTATCTGGAGTATCTACCAACCCACAAACTGTGAAATAAGACAACCCAGTCAGTATTTGTGGGCTGCCTGGATCAGAAAATGTGATTCAACAAGCTATTCAGACTTGGCTCCTCTTCCCATGCCACATGTACACTCATTACTATATATCGTCCCCCATCTGAGTATCTTCCCCCACAGTTTGAAAACTACCTTTGCAAAGGTGCACTGTATTTTTGTCTCAAGCCAATCAGAGCAGACTGGGCTTTTTCAGGAGGGGGTCTTAAAGAGACAGGCGCTAAAATGCAGCGTTTCAGACAGAGAGTGAATACAGGTATGTCCAGACAGACAGTATGAGAAAAATAATGTGTCTTTTGAACAGTAAAGCATGTAAACATGTTCTAGTAGAAACCCAAAATACAAAGCTTGAACCCGAAACAACATAGAAACATTTGTCCGTACAGAAAGTCATAATTTCAACAGGTAAACATACTTGTCACCTTAAAAATGGGAGGATTTTGAAGCCAAAGTGGGGCGTCTGGAGGTCCAGAAAAATTAAAGTTTCAGAGACTCTTCAGAGTTTCCTGCATTTTAGAGACTTGAAGAAAAATGGGAAATGAATTGTAATCACAAAGTGCAGCTCAACAGCAGTTTTATGTGACATACTTTTAATTCCCAGGGAGGAATATGGAGTAATTGGCCTCTCTGGTGTGAACATCATCAGTTTTCATTCACTCACTCAGTCATTTTCAGCCCCTGCTGGAGTAGGCCTATTTCTTTCTCCTCCCTTTCTCTCTCCTTTTCTCACTCATTCAAGGTCCTTTCAGACACAACATGACTTGTGTAGGTGTGGTATAGATGTGATTTATGTCAAGTTGATACAGAAGCTGTAGTCCTCTGTCAGTGTCTACACAGGATGTGTTCAGGCACAGTATTGAGTGTAGGTCGCCCCGGGTTTTGGCAGCTTCATGTTACTGTGGAAGCAACCACATCTTCCAGGAGAAGTCATGTTCTGCTAGTTTTCTTTTTTAAAAATATTTACCTCCACCTGATCATTGACAGAAGAGACAATATGATGGAAAGTGCTGTTATTGTTTATATGAAGTGTGCATTTCTTTTTTCACTTAGTGCTTTTGAAAGAGGTGTATCTTTCTTCTCAGCTGTGAATATGACAGAGGCAGGGAGCGTATCCAAAATACTGCTCGGTAATACTCAGCATGCCAAGGTGACTCACTGTCATGGCATTGGCTTTTGTGTTTGTCCTTTTCTCTCTGACATGTAGCTTGCACCACCCAAGAGTTAGGTACAGCAAATTGTCTGGTAGCACTGTACATTCTGCACTGTGCCGTCATAATTTAATAATTGACAGCAACAGCTTTATTGTGTTTTAATTGGTTTATCTGTTTCACCTTATTTGCATAACTTGGTGCTGTCACCCATTTCTACACATGCGTTATCTTTGATTACCACCACTGCCTGGCACGCAGGAATGCATGTAAGCATGCATGTGTGGTAGCCGCTGTGTGTGTGCGTGCATGCTAATGGTGTAATTGACTGTCGGTTTTTCTCTTCATGTGGTTGCAGCAAGCGATGCTATCAGCAAACCGCAGGCGCCACCTCTGGACCCAACCAATAGAATGGAAGAAAACAAATAGAAAAAAACAATAACAACTGCCAATCTGCTTTTTGGAAAAAATGTAGTTGTTTGTGTAGGAATAGTGACGTAGTGAACCGGACTCGGGATCGGTGGCCGTTGTGGATAGTGTGTAGGTGTGTCACATAGAAACAGTATATTGCTTACTACGGACTAACAATATTTACACTCCCAGCAGTGTGTTGTATATTATTAATACTCATAGTTACATCATGGCCATGAGTCACAGAAACAGTCTTCAGTTCCAGCTTCCTGGATGTGTGAATTTTTGATTTTGGATTGTTCAACAGACAACTAAAAACACTTGGGGCGATGTCTTGCACCCAGCACAAAGCTGAACTCAGCGCAGCGCACATGTCATTGCTAGTTTCAGCCGGACGAAGTCATAATTTTCACACACACTGCACAAGCTATGTAATCAGCAAATGTACTTGCGCCAAACAGTGGACGTATTGGTTTGAAAATGAAGCGCAGTCAGGTGCTTTGTTGTCGCATTGCTATCTTGGCGCGGCAGAAAGCGATTGTGCAATTGACCAACAAAAACCTGCTCTAAAAATCAGTGGTGCAGTATTTTCCTGCTATTGAAAGGGCGCATTATTCAGATAGTAAGATGCGCCTACATGGGCAGGTTCAAAGCGTGCGTTCACTCAGCTTGTTACACGAGGATGCGCAGTATCCAGTCAAATGGAGCTGCTGATGGACAGGGTATTGGGATACGGCAGATGTGAGTGTCTGCTGCTCCCATACATGTCTGATTGTGCACTTTTCACTTTGCGCACAAGCAAGTATGTTTTCTCAGAAAAACGCTCGCTTCTCCAATTTGCCAAATCCACCATTTAAATAGCAATGCACTGTTTTTGTTTGTTTTTTTTTCTGTTTTTTGATCAAAGGTGATACCTTTTGACTCAGGGAGGCAATAAAAAAGCATTGATAGAGGGGCTTACAGGCTGAGAAATGAAATTGGGTGGTTGTGTCCCAGACAAAGCTACGCATCTGAACATATCTAAGAAAATGATTTTCTGGGATACAAGATTTAGCTGAAATCTATTGGAAGGATCCAAAGATGCCATCAATATACAAATCGTTAAATAACTTTATGCCAAGATTAGACCACATAGAAAAATCCACTAGAGAGGGACTTTTTAAAGGGAATGGGAGATGACAGATCTGTTATGTAGGACGGTGTGCAATCCCTCATAGCCCCCCCCTTTCGGCCCACCCCCCTCCTCCTACCCCCCCCCCCCCCCCCCCCCCCCCCCTCCCCCCCTCTTACCCCCCCCCCCCCCCACCCCCCCCCCTCCCCCCCCCCCCCCCCCCCCCTCCCCCCCCCCCCTCCCCCCCACCCCTCTCCCCCCCCCCCCCCCCCCCCCCCCCCCCCCCCGCCCCCTCCCCCCCCCCCCCCCCCCCCCCCCCCCGGGCGCCCCCCCGCCCCCCCACCCTCCACCCCCCCCCCCCCCCCCCACCCACCCCCCACCCCCCCCCCCCCCCCCAACCCCCCCCCCCCCCCCCCCCCTCTCCCCCCTCCCCCCCCCCCCCCCCCCCCTCCCCCCCTCTTCCCCCCCTCCCCACCCCCCCCCTCCCCCACCCCCCCCCTCCCCCCC
Organism: Pterois miles; assembly: GCA_947000775.1. Classification (NCBI taxonomy): domain Eukaryota; kingdom Metazoa; phylum Chordata; class Actinopteri; order Perciformes; family Scorpaenidae; genus Pterois; species Pterois miles. The sequence goes on along the minus strand of CAMQGK010000485.1, from coordinate 2,066,095 downwards.
CCCTACCCCCCCCCCCCCCCCCCCACCCCCCGCCCCACGCACCCCCCCCCCCCCTCCACCACCCCCCCCCACCCCCAACCGCACCCCCCCACACCACCCACCCACCTTCCGCCGGCGCCCCCCCCCCCCCCCCCGCGCCATTTCCTCTCCCCAGGGGCTCCCCTAGCCCCACCCTAGGGCCTCCGTGCGAGCCGCGCCCCCCCACCACCCCCCTCCACCTCCCCCGCTGGGTTTCCCTAAATTTGGCTCTTCCCCCGGCGCCCCCCCCCTTTTTATGCCCCCCCCTCCCCGGGGAAAAACCCCCCCCCCCCCCCCCCCCCGACCTTTCCCCCCTTCTTTCCCACACTTTCATCACTTCCAAAGAATTTCACTCGGCGAGAGACCAGTACCGCCTCTCCCCTTTTGTCACTCTTTTTTTTTTTTCCCCCCCCCCCCCCCTTTACTTTTGCGGATTTTTTCTCCTCCCCCCTTTTCCCCCCTTTCTGCTTCCTCCCTACCCCCCTCTTCTACATTCCTTTTTTTTTCCCCCCCCCCCCCCCCCCCCCCCCCCCCCCCCCCCCCCCCCCCCCCCCCCCCCCCCCCCCCCCCCCCCCCCCCCCCCCCCCCCCTTTCCCCCCCCCCCCCCTCTTTTCCAGACTTTCCCCCTTACATGTCTTTCCCCCGGATCTTCCTCTCTTCTGGTGGGCGTGGCGTGTTGGATTCAGGTTGCTCTCCTTCCTTCTCTTCCCCCCGAGCTCCTCCCCCTTTCCCCCCTCCCCCCCCCCCCCCCCCCCCCCCCCGGAAAACCCCCCCCCCATCCATTCTCTCCCTTCCTCCCCCCCGCCCCCCCCCCCCTTCCCCCTTTCTTCCCTTTTTTCTTTCTTAACCCCCCCCCCCCCCCCCCCCCCCAGGCCCAGGGGTTTTTCCATTCCTTTTTGTAGCACATTGGGTCGGACCCCCCCCCCCCCCCCCCCCCCCCCCCCCCCCCCCCCCCCCCCCCCCCCCCCCCCCAAGCCCCCCCCCACTGTTATTTTGCCCTTCAAGGCCCCCCCCCCGTTCACACAAACTAAATACAAGCCCTTTGGCCTTTGCGTCTTTGTGTGCAGCTGTTTCACCAACAAAAGTGGAGTTGAACACACTAAATACTTTCTGCTGTGTGCCCTTGAAGACTATCTTATCCTACAAAACTGTGATGGCCATTTTCAGTATTTTCTGACATTTCATAGAGAGAACAATTTATCAATGAATGGAAAATATAATCAGCCGAATAAAGGAATAGATTATTTAATCTGTGGATCAGAGGGTAGAGCAGGTTGTCCAGCAATCAGAAGGTCGGTGGATCGATCCCCGGCTGCTCCGGTCACATGTCGAACAAGACATTTAACCATAAATTGCTCCCGAAGGCATAGCCATTGGTGTGATAATGAGATGAATGAGTATTTGGATTAGATCCTGATGGGCAAAGTTGGCACCTTAGCAGCCTCCGTGAATGAATGTGTGTGTGAAATGCTTTGAGTGGTCAGAAGACTAGAAAAAAAAACCTTTCACTGGAGCTCCAACTGCCCCCTGGCGATTGGTGATCTTGAGTAACCATGATGGGATGATATGAAAATAGAAACCATCGCCCAACCCTGATAAAAGTCTCTGTTACCTGTCCCTTTGGATGGTAATAGTTTTATATTTTGTTAAGTTGTTAGTTCTGCTAAGTGATGCAGAACTCTGATATCAGTCTTGTGTTGACTCTAGTTGAATACTATCACTGGTTCATGTTCATTTTGTTGAGGGTGTTGTTACAGTACACAATGCGGTTGATTAAACATCAAGCAATGCGTTACAGTCAAAATGACAAAGCACCAAAACACACATACAGCAAACATTATGATGTATTAAAGGATTCATGCCATCATCTACAGAGCGGATGGGTTACATAACATTGTTTCATCAAGAACATCGCTATGCAAGTACGACTGTGAACACACGGCAACGCCACACACAAACCGAACCATCGATCACGTTCATGTGTAACCTAAACAAGCAGATATAATCACTGTCTGTTTCCATCAAAGTGACAGGAATATTTACAGAACAGTTCAAGTATAAAATAATATCTAATGGGGCTTAAAATCTTGGCGACACCAAGCTTCTGGAAGAAACTCGTCATTTTATCCTGACTGTGAGAATCAAATGGGAAATAATGCACTGCTTATTTTAGTCATCATCAGTTAACAAAACATAACTGAAGAAGAAAAATTGATCAATAGTTTTCTCTTAGCCGCTGTTATAAATTTAACAATCACAACTGATGGTATTTATTAAGCTAACTAGGCACAGATATTTGTCTGTATACAGTACCTATCAATGTGTAACAAGCGTGCATTTTCAAAACTTTGTTCTCATGTTTAAATGTTCAGATTCCTTAGATGTGTGCATCTATTAAATGTTTATCACATGTTTAATTATTTCCCCCTAAATATTCAACTTTATTTCAATTTGGGGCAGTTAGTGGCATAAAGGTTACAGAAGCACTGTCAGCACGGAGTAACTTTACAGTTTCCGACAGACCACGTGAGTGTGGCGGCGTGTGGTGGGTTTGACGTTGGCGTTACAGCTGTGAACGCTGGTGTGGCACTGTGTGAGCAGTTTATTGTTTCGGTGAATAAATGCTAAAACTCTTCCGTTCAAGCGAGCTAGACAGACCAGAGCCGACTTCCTGTACCTTGCAACGCCGGCTCAGTCTCTCTTAAGGTGGGCTGTTAAGGTGGAACTGCTTTTCTCTTTTAAGTGACAAGCTGCTCCTCTGAGTTGTGCTGAGCTTTTTAATTAATTATTAATATTTTGGTCAAAATTCTTAATGTCAGTTAATGGTTTATTATTAAGATCCCTAGTTCAGGCACAGTAGTGGGTGTAAGTCACCATGTTATGGCAGTCCTCAGTGCCCAACACTCAATCATGTAACGATGCACCTTTTTCGGTTTTGTTGAAATGTTCAACCTTCATACTCTTACCCAAAGCCTTATTAATTCTTTCACCTACTGTATAAACCTCATACAATTCAGGCTTAATTCAGACCTTTTTAGATTTTAATATTGGCTTGTATTGTTCTGTTAATGCAGGGCTGTATGTGTGTTTCAAGGCAGCCAGTAGTCAGTAGGTTTCCCTTCAGCTAATGAGCTTTAAGGTTGATATAAATAGATAAATGGAAGTAATATGTGCATTGGAGAAAGTCAGTGATTACACAAGACTAATTAACACATGAAGTCACATTTGACAAGACGAAAAGCTGGCAAACCCTCAACCTTTATGTTGTTTGAATGCAAAACTCAGCTCATATGCACATTATCTTTATCCTTCCAAGCTAAGTCTGTGGAAAAAATGACGGTTGTGCTACATAACCACTTGTAGACAACGGCAAGCCAACTCCAAACTATTGTGTGCTTCTTCTGTAAAAATAGGATGAGAACAGAAGAAATATCAACTTCACAATGTAAAAATAGGAGCAAAAAGAAAGTGTATGTTTGTGTGAAACCAGAACTTTGGTAACCAAAGTTAGTAGACCCTGTCTTGACTAGTCTTGACTAATCTGTGGTGGACAGTCTGGACAGAAGAGGGAGCTAGGTGAGATAGCGCCTCCTCTCTAACGGAAACTGCAGGAGGCCAGAGTCTGATAAGAGCTGTGGAGAGCTGATCAGCCCTCTGCATGGACTATATGGATGAGGCGATAACACAGATCTACACACAGGACTCTCAGAAAACATGACAGAGCGTTAAGTGCTGATGAGCTGAAAGATTCTCACCTATAGGATCCATATGAATCATAGTTTCCAAGTATTGTGTGGGTAATTATTTTCTGTATTTTTCTACTGAATGGCTGATCAGATAGAAGAGAAATGAATATCTCCAACTTTGCAGAGTTATTAGTTGTGATTAGTGAATAAAAACAGGAGGTGGACACGGGAATGGTGATCTCTGCATAGAAGAGGAAAGGTAATCTTAAAATATGAACCTATACCTGTCATGTTTGATAGGCTGGATGTACTGCTGATTCCAAATTGGGAAATTATTGCGTTCCAGCAAGCAGGTTATTCAGGCAATACACCAGAACAGTCAATAAAATGTACTTAAGTCTTCACTAGAGAAATATATGTATAGAATACACAATATATTGAACATTAGAATACACTATGAATATACCAGACTGCTACAGCTAACAGAAATTTAAAATATAAACAAAGAATAACACACTATATACATTAGCAAAGTGTGCAATAACAGCCATCCATCCATCTGCAACCGCTTATCCCGTTAGGGGTCACGGTGGGTCTGGAGCCGGTGGGTTTACACCCTGGACAGGTCGCCAGTCCATCGCAGGGCTGACACATAGAGACAAACAACCATTCACGCTCACATTCGCACCTACAGGCAATTGAGAGTCATCAGTTAACCTGTATGTCTTTGGACTGTGAGAGGAAGCCGGAGAAAACCCACGCTAACACAGGGAGAACATGCAAACTCCACACAGAAGGGAACATGTGAATTATAATAATAGCTGTCAGAGTGAACACAATAATATGTTTAACGCAAATTCATTTTAATGCTACTAATAATAGATAATAACTAAGATCCTGGCATCACATGAAAATAGAAAACCTGAGGAATCTATTGGTACCAACCATCATACCAGGTTGTCGTGAAGTCGCTAAATAACGCTCCATGCTTACGCAAAATTTTTGCGAGGAAAAACTGGAATGGCCGACGGGGCTCGACCTCAAGATGTGTGAATGAAAATAGGTTCTATGGGTTCCCATGACTCTCCTCTTTGCGCAAATATAAGCACCAGCACAGTCAAAGTTAGCAATGCTAAGTTTGGAAATAACAAATTTTATGAAGTGGGGCTGTATGTCTACTCTCGTTTTCTGGGAGGTAAAATTACTGTTTTTGTGAATGTAGAAGCGAGCGATATGATGGCTTCAGTTCTTCGCCACAAAAGGTTGTCTGACGTTGAGGTCAAGTGGCTGGTGACCTGAGCAGCAGAAAAAATTAATTTTAGCCAGCCATAAAAGTCAATAACAGTTTAAATGAGCGATATATTGAGAATATTTTTACAGCTCTATCTCGACATCAGCCGAGAGAAGCCGTTAAATTGCTATCTTTCAATCCACCAGACTACATTTACAAAAACATTTTACTTTGGTTTGACTGAAAACACAGAATGACCCATTAAATAAAAACCCTTCATCGGTATTTACATGCCTTTGACACATTAACATCACCATGTGAAAAATGTGCCAGTAAACGGCAAGCCATGGTAGTGCTGGATATGGATAAACTGTGTTTCTGTGAGGAGTTGAGTGTGTGCAGCCATGTGATAGCGCTGCACATATTACCTCTTTGGCAAAGTTTGCTTTTGGTGCTCTGCTTGTTGAAACAGACTATTAAAGGTTGGAGACAGACTTGGTCAAACAACAGTTATCTGAAGTGGACCCCATTAGCCCTCTAAATGTGACAGGAGAGCAGGGCGAGTATTTAGCAAAGTCAGTGAGCACATATGATGACAAATTAGGGGTGAGAAAAGTTGTCAAGCTGATTTGAAAAGCCAAAAGATGAATGTATGTCAGCTAAGCCCTGTGCAGAACATACAAAGACCACCTCGTGGGAGGTTTACACAGCCGAGGGGAATTAGCCTGTCCGTGCTATACTCTGTGGGAAATTACATCATTAGCTCCAAATAATGACAAATTAAGAGTAAAATGCTAGCTTTTCTGAGAAAGACAAACAGGCTGATAAATGGACTCACATATCCCAAGATGAGTCCACAAAGTAAATCTCCCTTTCATTGTCAGTGGAGCAGCGACATGGTTTTCTCTTAATGACAGTGCAGATAAAAGTCTTAGCTGTCTATCTCCTTAACAGAGAGCAAGACATGCTTAGACAGAAAATAAGCAGTTTTTACCAGCCGTGTTGTCTCCACAATCATCATCCCCACAAATTCAGTGTCCGTTTAAAATTCATCAAGGTGTTAATTTAGGATATAATTCTGCTGTGTTGGCTTCTTCAAATGCAGTTTGCTTCAAATGAAGTCAGGCTGGTATGATGGCATCAACTCTGGCCACTATAACAACTATTAACACCTGAAAAAAGTGGAGCATTGAAGCTGTTTCATGGTAGCTTAAAACATTTTACTTTGCTTTTTATTCTCATTTGTCACCCATCTATATCAATACTTTCTTTCTGTATACAAAGACAAACTTCTTGCAACCACCATTCACCAAAAACAGATCGTCTTTGGGGTGAATATTTGATCAATCTTACATTTCTATAGCAACGAGATTATGCTGAAATGGTTAATTGTTGTTGATGACAACATATGAAGCACTTTATTTTCTTTAAAACTGGTAAACCTCAACATTTTGCACCAAAGATCAGTGTTTTTTTTCCTCATCAACCAACGAGTATGATAATTGCTATGGTTTGTTAGGTATGCTGCATAGCTGGATCGGATATCAGTGGCAATGGGGCTCGTCTGTTAAATTCAGTTCTATGTTTATATACTATATACATTATATACTGACATTTAAATGCCTATTGTAGTTTTGACCAATTTGTTTCTGCATTAAAACAGTATACCCTTGTAATTCCTATTAATTTTGAAGTTATTATTGCCAAGCTGTTGGTGTACAATTTATTATTTTAATGATAAATAACAATTCACAAAATTGATGTTATATTATTTACATATTTATTTGTTACATTTTGTTTTACAAAATTAGGAGAGAGATGCTTAACTCAAACCTGATATTGCCTTGCACATAACAGAACGATCCCAGTCACTTCCACACAGTGAGACTTATGAATTATTGATTAAACACTGATATTGGATCAGTACTCTGTTTTTGTCGATACCCAAAGCCCAGGCATCGCTATTGGTATTGAGACTGAAAAAGTTGGATCAATGGTTTGGATTACTGTATGTGTGTCGCGATGTGTTCACACAAAACGTGGTGCTATTACAGTCAATGCAAAGATGCGAATAGACGCAAATATGCGGATTACACAACGCTGTGCTGAGAGTTTCCAGCTTAAGTGTCTTCTTTATTATATTTGGCAACCAGATGAATGTGTTTTGGCAATAAGCATAACACTGACAAAGGCTTACTGCGGAAATGCAATAAGCGTTTGTAATTAAGAAGGCATCACACCAGCTTAATTGCACTTTTTATCGATTTAAAATATGTTTTGTCAAGTATTTAAAACTCTTTGTCCAGAAACCCTCACAGGTACTCCGTTTTGCATAAGAATATGCTCAAATCATAACAAAGCCAAACAGGCAACAACAGCCGTCAGTGTACCCAAAGAACCCATTTTCATTAACGCATCTTAGAGGTCAGCGGATCTCTTTGAAAGTGGCCATGACAGTTTGTCTTTGTCACTGTCACGTTTATTGTTATCGTTCATTTGTTTGCCCAATAATATAATAATAAAGAAGACATTTTATCTCAGTGCCAGAGATTTTGTTCCTTCTGTTCTTGCTGCTGCAAGACACACGATACTTTTCAGCATTTGGAGACGTGCTCACTGTAATTTTCTAATTCGGCATCATTGACGTCCCGACATTGTTGAATCAGAAATGGAGTAAAAAAATATATATATTGTCTCCATCTGCAGGCACCCAGAGCTCTGAGATTGTACATCATATTTGTACAGAAACCGGACAAAAGTCTGTGTATGAACGTATGTGTACAAACAATAATTGTTGCCGTATTGGTGCCTAATTTAGATGACGGCATTTTGCTTGTTGATGGGGTAGCTGGCACTAATCAATTCAAACTCTTTTCAAAAAGAATGCTTTATGTTTTTTGTCATCTTGCCGACAGACATGACAAAGCATGAATTCAGACTTTTTACAAATCTATTTCAGCAGCCTTTTGATACGTTTATTGCAGTAAAATCACAGCAAAATCTGTTTATTTTGGGTTCATACCACTGTAGTAAACAAGATTAACTCAGCTGACGTGTGATTGCTAGCTACAGCTCGGTGAAGTGCCTCTGGATGAATTTATGAACCCACCACGGCATTTGGTTTTCCGAAGTATCTGGGACTTCTAGGTACAAAGCAGCAATACTGATTTCATCCATGAATGATAATGGAAAGAAATGTTATCATTAAAGATGGTCTGAACTGCCTGTTGGTATTTACATGGTGGTAAGCCCCTCCTCTTCTCAGGCACGTCTGATGTTAATAACACAAATAAACACAAATGATCTCGTGGTCCAACACGTGCGGTGAAAATTAGCTTTGTTGTGAACACAGCATAAGTGTGAGAATGTGTTTTCATCACGCTGCTGCACATTTAAACCCGTGTGTGTCCCATAAAGCGTGTTTCTACGTTTACAGTGTGTGTTGATATCCTGGGTTTAGGTGAATGCATGCGTTTGTGTTCGTCTAGCTGGATCGTTGCTTGTGAGAAGCTAACACTAGCTCTTGCTCTCTTTGAAGGAGGCCCTGCGGCTGTTCAGGGCCTAAATCTCATAATGGCTTCAATAACAGCCACAGATCTTTATGACAGCTGTTTCAAAGGCCAAGCAGGTTTAATGTGCTGTACACCACAATTCACCTTGACAGCACAACACAGACAATAGCAATGGATTATAAAGCTCCTTACCTCAGCAAAAGCACAGGATGGAAATGGGATCGTAAACTGATTGACACGATGTGCTATAAAAAGTGTTTTCATAAGGACAGAGTGTACAGATCAGCTCAGTGCTGTAGTTAAAGCTTGTTGATAACTGGTTTCTGTATGATATGTCAGCCCAAGTTATTGTTAATTGTTTAAGGGATGATGGAGATATTTAGGTCTGTATTTCACTCAGAGATCACAGTGTTAAACTGTTCTACGAGTACAACTGTACTATGATACTGAGAAACCACCCTCCACAGTGGTAATGGTGTCTACATGAATGGATGTACTGGATATACTTTAATGTTGTACATGTTCAGCTGAAGCTTTGAACTACTTTATATACTGTTAAATACTTTAATCTGTTAGAGTGAATTATATTACAGTACTATGTATTGTATTAGGGCTGTCAGTCGATTAATGTATTCAATCCCAATAAATCACACGATTGTCCATAGATAATTGCAATAAATAGCAAATTAATTGCACATTTGTTATTTTAAAAAAAAGGACCTTATACTCTTATCATCATGGGAGTGGGCACATATGCTGCTTTTTCAAATGCATGTATATATTGATTATTGGAAATCAATTAACAACACACAACAATGACAAATATTTTCCAGAGCCCCTCACAGGTACTGCATTTAGCATAAAAAATATGCTCAAATCATAACATGCCAAACTGAAGCCAAACAGGTAACTACACCTCTCAGTGTACCCACAGAACCCATTTTCATTCACACATCTGGAGGTCAAAGGTCAACGGATCCCTTTGAAAGTGGCCATGACAGTTTTTCTTCGTGTTATTTAGCCTCCTTTCTGAAAAGCTACTCAGACATCTTTGGTATCAATGTTTACCTCAGATTCATATACACATTTTAGTTTCATATGATACCACAATCTTCACTCTAGCTTTAAAACTGAGCCCACTACAATCTAAAAATCACAAGTTATGTTAATGCACGAAAGAAGTTAGTGGCGTTAAAATGAATTTGCACTGATGCATTTTTACTGCATTAACTTTGACCACCCTAGTTTATATATAAAATATGTAAAATATTTACCTGCAAAGCAACTATAGCTGTCAAATAAATGTGTAGTAGTGAAGTTAAACATAGAAAACATCTCTCTGTGTGGTGAAGTGGAATTATAAAACAGCATAAAATGGAAATGATCAAGTGCTCAAAATTGTCCTGAAGTGTAAGCCTACTTGAGTAACTGTACTTTATTTTCCACAAACTCAAAGGACAGGTGGCTTCCTTGTTAAGCTGTTAGTTTAGCATTGTTAGCTAAGGTGTTTGTCATCGTCTCCCTCTGGGGATGGTTCACCCACTGACTTGTGACTGTCGTGGTTTTCTTCTTAGTGTCAACTCTTTTTCAGTAACATGTCTCTGAACTGTCGCCGGGCCCATAGCATTGTGAGTAATGGAGGCGCAAGGTGTTTACAAGGAAGGAGAATGTGTGACATAGAACATATATTGATAAGAAGTGAAGGCCAATTGTTCGTCCCATTGCAACGTCAACACCCAGCAGTAAGGCTACACTTCCACTATTTTGGCCTGAAAGCGACTACCAGACATCAGTTAAACGTCTGCCTACAAAGTGCCATGCAAAAGTAAAACAACACTATTTCTATTCTATTACCATATTTAATGTCTCTCCTGAAATGGCCTGTGTTGAACAATACAAATATTAGAATTATGCATACTATTGTGTAAGGAGTTTACATGTTCTTCCCGTTTTAGCATGCATTTTCTCCAGGTTCTCCAGCTTCCTCCCACAGTCCAAAGACATGCAGGCTAATTGATGACTCTAAATTTCCCATCGGTGTGAATGTGAGCTTGAATGGTTTTCTGTCTTTCTGTGCCCTGCGATGGACGGGGTGTACCCAGCCTTACTTTCTTAGTTATTAAACTTTTGTTTTTACTTTCCAGAGGAGCAATGGACATAAATGGAAGTTAGAAAAATCCAGCACACAGACCTTGATCAATCTCAAATTTTTCATGTCAAGGACCTCCAAAATAGATATACAATAGCCCACAGACCATGGATGTATTAGTAAATAGTCTACAATCAGTGTAAATTCTTTGCTAATACTTTGTGAAATTCAGATAATTTCGTGCTACTAGCACAGCTAGCTACTGGCCAATAGCCGGTTGTTTGGGAGTGGAGATGTTTATATATCCACCACAGGACAGGGTTACAGCATACAGTCCATAGGTGTATTATAGGATAATAATAGTGAACCTCAAATGATGTTACCAAATTCCTTTAATGTGTTTTTATTGGACAACAGCAAAAAATAATAATTTAGAGGTTATTTACATCAGTAATCAAGAATCACAATATTTAAATGCACTCTTGTGTGCATCTGTGTGTTTATGCAGATGTCTCTGTCAAATCAGTGCCCACGTGAGGTCAAATGAAGCAGATTTAATGTCAGTTTCGATGTTAACATATTCGCATGCTTTCACTGTCATTACCACTGAACACCATAGGGAGCGAATGTTGATTCTCTGCCAGGAGTTGGTCTGAAATCACATAACGTGACCCAATGCTAGCAGAGTCCTACGGCAAAACCAAACCAGTGAATAAAACCAGCCAGTGTGTGTGCTTGTGGCCAAGTCTGAACCTGTTTGCACATCTAAAGGCACAGAGGAATGTCATTTAGCCAAAATCCGCTTCCCTGGAGAACATCATGAACTGCAAATATGTCAGTGCTGTTGGGATTTTATTACTAACAGAATGCAGAATTGCGAAATGAAGTGCTGATGTTGATTTTTGTTTGAAATCTGCAAAGCAAACAATAAAGGAAAGTAGTTTTTGTTTCTAACTTCAGAAATGTCCCCTCTCTCCCGATACCCAAACCCCCTCCTCACCCCTCCTCCTCTAATGAGGAGGCTCCCAGCCTGGTCCCAGTCACTCATCCCACTCCGCTCCTCTTTGTCTCTGCTTGGGGGGGTGGGGGGTGTAATTGGCCGAGCCTGCTCAGGTGAAAGCAGACCTCTTGTCTGGGGACATAAAACCGTCTCTCTGTATGTGTCTGCAGCACGGCAAGGTCAAAAGGACATGCCGTTTTCGGACACACACATAAACACACACGGAGCCCTCTTCACTCATCCTCCAGCCCCCAACAATCACTGCAGCTACCTGGGAAAGGTAATTATTTGCTCTGCTGTCTGTCTTCTAGCTTTCAGAGTACTCAGCTGCCAGGTCTGAGAAGAAACAGAGACGGGGGGAAAAAGTTGCTACCTCACTCTCAATTTTATGTCCAGTTTTATGTGATTATGTCCAAACAGAGATTTTTTAAAAATCAGGGTCATGAAAACCTATTTGAACCTGAACCTGAATTCTGCACAGTTTTGCATCCAGTAACCACTCTGATTGCTGCAGGAGAATGCACGACAACGCATTGTTCACTGTCAGAGAACATGATGTAAAATGTACTGCCAGATGATTGAGGTGCAGTTGGGCCTGCACGAACATGATCTGCAGACAGAGCTGCTCAGTGGACAGAAATAATCCCAGAACCACAGCTGCTTTTAAACCAATGTGAATTTAAAGACCAGCATGTTATGTTTTTATTGACGGGTCACATTAATAGCCATGGCCAGGGCTCCAGGGATGGCTCCATCGGTCTGTCCATCGGTCTGTCTGTCGGTTTGTCCATCGGACTGTCGGTTTGTCCATCGGTCTGTCCGCCACTGTGATCCAGACTAAAATATCTCAGCACTTATTGCATGGATTGTCATTCTTTTTTGTATAGACATTCATGGTCCTAGAGGATGAAATGTTGGTAATCCCCTGAATTTTCCTGAAGTGCCACAAGCAGGCAAAAGTTTTCATTTATGCTATGAAATATCTCAACATGTACTGGATGGATTGGCAGAAAATTTCAGACTTGTCTCCCAGGGCGTCCCTGACTTTTCCACCAGCATCAACATTTTTGGATCATTTTGGACTGAAATGTCTCAACATCTCTTGGGTGGTCTACCATGAAATTTTGTAAGTAATTGCAAATATTAATTTTCCCTTTAGGATGAATTTTAATAATATTGGTGATCATCTGATGTTTTTAAAGTAGCGTAAGGTCAATTTTTTTATTTTGTCCCTTTATTTATAGCTAAAGTCCCGCGAAACTAATTACATTCCCATCAGCCTTAGCTGTGCCTTGTGTTTAGTACTAATTAGCAAATGGTAGCATGCTAACACCAAACTAAGATGGCAAACCTGGTAAATATTACTTGCTAAACGTTAGCTTTGTGAGCATGTTAGCTTGCTAATGTTAGCGTCTAGCCCAAAGAAACCACTGTGTCTTGTCATAATTTATTTCAAAACCTTGAGGTTAATACGTTATTTTGAATCTTAAAAAGGAAGAATTTTAAAAATAACAGAAAAATCTGGATGAGAATATAAAAATTCATTTGCATTTTCACACTTTTGCTTTGAATAATCAGCAGTACATGTGCACCTTTTTGGGGGGGAGGGTGTGACATGCAGGTGTTCATGTTATTCCCACCACCATGCAGCTGTCCTAGGAGACAACGACAAGAACCCTCAGTGGTTCCTCCGCCATTAATGATCCAACCATATGTTGCATACTGCTAATGGGAATTCAGTCTCTACAGAGACTATAATGACACATAGGACAGCTTCTATCTTTTCTTGTATTTGCCCTTTTCACGTGGCTGCAGAGTAGCATTACTTAAAAACATTGTGATTTCATGTTCACTCATGTATTACCAATGACTCTATGTGGTAACAATTTATTTTGGCATTGCAGTGTTTTACAATCGGATAAGAAGCTTAATTTTGTACATTAACAGCAATGAATGAACTCCCACATACACTATAACACAAAGGCAACCTGCAGTTGAAGAAATCATTCTCAACGTTTGTTGACTTTTCGTATTCGGGCTCTTTGGTTTCAGTGAAAAGGCTGCTGTAATTTAGCTTTCATCTTCATCACCGTCACAGGCCAGTTAAGGCACCTGGAAAGATAAAGATAAAAGCATATCGACAAACAGAGTTGTTGACCTCAGAGCCCTCACAGCTCCAGTCAGGTGGAGAATGAAGAATCTCTGTTTGTCATGTAATCAACTAGATTCATAATAGATGTCAATATAACATCTACTGTAACACCGGTGATGTGTTTTTGTCCATTTCCACATCTGTAAGTATCCAAATGAATCCCAATGCATTCATGACATACACATGTACGAATTCATGTTTTGACAATGTATACACCTCTATATTTAAGACTGAGAAGTTCCACATTGAAAGGATGTCAACATCAAACTAGGGACAAACCAGTGATGTGTTCCAATGGAAATTAGATGCAAAGATACTACAATACTACTACTTACAATACTAAGAGGCTACAGGCACCCTATTGGCTAAAGCCAGCATGCTAACACACTCACAGTCACAATGTCAACAATCTGAGGTTTATCAGGTGTAATGTTTACCATGTTCACCATCTTAGTTCGGCATGTTAGCGTGCTCACATTTGCTAATTTGTGTCAAACACAAAGTACAGCTGATGCAGATGGAAACGCCATTAGCTTTGCAGTTATTTAGCCATAAAGCAAAGGATTGCTGTGACACTAGGGGTCACCCAAATGATTAGCAAATCATCCTGAGAGGAACATGAATGTGTGTTCCAAGTAGTTGTGAAGATATTTAAATACAACTGTCAATCTCACAGTGGCACTAGAGGAAAAGCCGGGAGATCACCATTGTCATTAGGATTCATCCTCTGGGGATCATAAGTGTCTGTACAATGCCAAACCACATAGTAGATGTTGAGTTATTTCACTGGATAAGTGAGAACTTTGACATGCATGAAATGAAAAGTCAAGGGGATCATCAAGGTCATAGTGACATCCTCTGGAGACCATGAATACCTCTACGAAATGGGTCAGAATTGTTCATATATATCATTATTGTCCAACATTAACCCACTGTGTGCTGCATATTTCAGTGGCAAAACGCTTCCCTCATAGATGTATGGTCTGCATGGGTGGCCCTGCTGGGAACTGAACTGCTAAGCCTACCATGAGACACCGTATTGACACAGAATACACAGTGTGTTATACACAATACATCACCCCTTGGCCTCTCACTCACCCATGTTGTGCACCAGCTTTCTTTAGCTTGTCTATGGCCTGTGACAGAAGGACAAAAAGGTGAAGTAATTCAAAGAGCACTGCGTCATTTCACATCCGTCAAAGATATTTGAATGTCTCTTGACTGCAGAGGTTACGACTTACTTAAGTCAAACAGGTTGGATTATTGTTATTGAAATCACAAGCCTACCGTTGAAATGGTTTGTAGACCTGGTTTCTGGTCCATCACATCTGAGTACTGAGGTGCTAGGTCCCACGGTAACACTAAGTTTGACACTGAAGGTGAAACAGGTGCACAAATGGTGCAACTGAAACAAATACCAGTATGTGTTAAATAATAACCAAAAATGTCAAGCATTGTGTGTTATCCTTACGCCTCGTACAAAATCTCAACAGTGGCTGCGATTTTGTCGCCTTGTCATGCACCTATCAAGAGTTGACGGCTGAAAGATGAGCTAAGTGGAGCGGCCAAGATGGACGAAGTGCTATCATTTATTGCCCAAGAGCACAAGAATTGCTCCTAAATGGATTATTATGATGCAAAAGCAACCCTACACCAGCTCCCTGCTTTAGCACACAATATTTCTTCCCATTACCTCTTAAATGACGCACCTATTGTCAAGCCATTTTGTTTAAGCAGCAACCCACTTGTAATGATATCAGCAGGCTATTTACTGCACAGAGTTGGATGACTAAGCGGTGTCAGGTCCCAGAGTTTATGACTCGGCGTCTTGTGTTTCCTGACCTTTATAGCACAGAACAGAACAAATTGAATGGAAATTCATTCTAGACCTTGGTAATAATAGTTGACACAGTAGTTTTACCACAAAGTCCATTTGGAAAATTAATTTTCAATCTCAAAATTTTAAAATAACAAGAACCTCAAATCCTTAAAATATTCAAAACTTGTAATTTGAACCAACTTCTTAACTACACTTTCTTCACTTACAGAATTAAACAACAGCGTTTCTGAAGGTGTTTCATATTTTGTTGTCTTATCAGCTTGCGCAGCTTTCTTTAAAGGGGCAGTTTACCCAAATGTTTCAACACAGACTCACAGCTGTTTCTGAAATCGCCACAAAATTTAATAGATTTTATTTGTGTAGATAGACACAAATTTCCCTTTTTTTCTGTGACGCTGAGCACAACCTTCACCAACGTATAAAAAATATGTTGGTGAAAATTGTGCATATTCCGAAGAATGTCCAGCAACGCGTGACGACTTGTCAGTTTCTGCTCTGGTCTTTTCAAAATAGAAATATCAAGGTTTAGGAAAAGCTTGACTTGGTTAGGCTTTGGCAACAAAACTACTTAGTTAAGTTTAGGAAAAGATCAAGGTTTGGGTTAAAATAACACTGAAATTGGTGTAATTTAAGTATGGAAGTTACTTGACAAAATCTGCTTGGTTAGCTTTAGGAAAAGTTCACAGTTTGTGTTAAAATAACTCCAGAATTATTGTAAGTTATGTGACAAATAAATCAACACTGACTTGTGGTTTCACACAGGACACAAACACAGGTCTCCTGGATGAAAGTCCAGTGTTTTTGTCCCACCCATCCACCCCGACCTCCCTACATGGCATTCACCGCTCTCTATACTTTCCAGTTCACAATTTTGTGGATTACATATGAATTGATTTCGTTCTGACATAATGAATAAAAGATGAAATTTGTGTCTCTGTACACAAATTAATCCAAATTAAATTAAATTAATTTTAAATTTCATTACTATTGCATGGACTGCTGTGCAACTGGGTTGAATATTTACCATGCAGACATTAAAATGGTATTGATCATCTGAATCATGGAAGAAAGCGAATAAGGATATTTCCCAAAATGTTGAATTATTCGTTGGAAAATTTAACAGCAACATACAGTATTTTTTCACATTCTATGACGGGGCTGTTTCTTTGGTAAAATGAAAGCTGTTCATAACAACCATTTAAATATAACACAATTAAAGAGAGATCTGTTTATTTACTTTTTTATTAGATATAAAAGTTATGTCATCAGAAAATGGTTAATTGCAAAGTAAACCAAACCCTATTATACAGGATATATACAGGATTCAAAAGGAAAAGTGTTTCAGTATGTAAAAAGTTGATGTTCCAGAAATACCTGGTTACAACTGGCTCAAAATGGCGGATAAATGAAAGGCTTCGTTAACATTCTTTGTACTATCTGTCTGCAGCCTCCTGATATGTTAATTGTTTTCATTTGACACTGTTAGCTGTCTGTTAGAGCAAACAAGCCATCTGCATCAGTCTGCCTGCCGGGTCAGACTACATCCCCATGACGCCAGTCAAATTTGTAAATCTTTTTCTTTCTGTTTTAGCCTAAAGTGTTGTTTTTCCCCACCCCCCAAAAAATGAGCTTTTCCAAAACAGCCTCCAGTGTGTGTAAATCTCCACTTTGGTGTTTCAGTGTGTACGCGTTAAACAGAGCTTTTCCAAAACAATGGTGTATGCCAGCCTGGTGAGAGTCGGGGGCTGGTTGCCAAACTGCCAGACAGTAAAGTTAGGAAGACGCCTCCTAACTCTGTCTGTGATCATTCACTTTAAATGCCATTATAATAATGATTTGTTCTGCCCCAGATGTCAGATGATGGCTGTGATGTGATGATGATGAGGAAGGAGAGGAGACTTCATTTTGTTTCAAGTTCATGCTCATCTCACTATTGGCTTGTTTATTCAGTTCTAAGCCTTGACTGGATAGCTCTATGAAGTTTAAATGAGTCCTGTCCTGACCTTGACTACATTACTCTCTAGAAAGTCTTTTGTGACCCTGACTGCACTGATCTGAAATCACAAATATTAAACATTATGATCGGATGTCCTGTGTGTGGGGAACCCAAAGGACAGCCGATGATTAAATTACATGAGGAAGAAGCCAAACCAAGAACCGCGCTGACTGAAGCAGAATGACTACCACCACTGTCATGGCGGCCACGGCTAATGCAAACATGAAGCATAACATTCAGTAAGCTGGACCTCAGAAATGGAGGACCAATTAGCTGATTTGTAGCAACGAGTGTTTATTTAACATGTCTCTGTTAATCCATTATTTTTCTTTCTTCTTTGTGTTAGTGCGAAAACGAATATCGCTTAGTCTTCCTGCCTGTCGTCCGCCATGTTTGCTTCCACTCAAGTCACATTTGATCACAAGGGATTTTGCAAGATTTTCCTTTGTGATTTTCTTTGTTCATGAATAGAATCTGTTAGTGTGTGTTGTGCTGTTTTGACCAATCGCTGCTCTCAACACACACCAGGACCAAAACTGTTAGATTTAACATAACATGGCGTTATATGTGGGGTCTCTCACATTGATGTATTACATCATGATGTCTTACTGTGTGTTTCCCAAATCCCACATTTCTTTACATTCATCTTGCAGGTCTGTGGTTTGTGATAAATATGAGTCCACTTACATGGAAAACAAACACACACACACACGCACACACACACACACACACACACACATACACAAAAGACGTCCCAACAGGTGGAACAGGTAAATGGCCCTTGAGGTAATAATGAGTGGCTGGTAGCAGGGACCAGGCAGACTCTCAGCTCTTGCTGCAGGCTAATATGGAGAAATAAAGAGGTGAAACCGAGACAGAAAGAAGCGAGACCGGTTCTTTCCAGTACACTTGAATAAAGTGCTGGATCAGGTAGAATAACAGCTGCTGGCCTTTAAAAGTTTCAGCTGATCAAACTCACTTTTACAGCAAGCAAATTGTCCTGTGTCAAAAGCTTGTTTATAAAAATCAGGTATAGCACTACAATAACTATTAGCCAACAGTTCAGTTTATTTTCATGATTAAAAAAAAGTATTCGGTCATAATACATTTTCAGGGTTGCATCCTTGTATTTTATTGCCATTTCTCCAAATAATTGCACAGCACTCAACAGGTTTATTCTTGTAAAAATACCCAAAGCCATTTCTGCTACCTTCTGTCTGCTGCTGTGCATGAACAGTCCAAGCATCCTTAGATGCACAAAACCTAGTTATATAGTGTAATAGCACAACCAGTAAGGGTACTGCTTTCTGCAGGATGCTTTAAATGAATAGTTTGTAAGTAATTGTACATTACATTAACATGTAACTACTTGGATTTTTTTTTTTAACTGATAACCTACCCTCGTTAACTGATTATTAACGTTAACTGACAACGTTAGTGCATCTCATGCAGCAGTGTGCCAGCTTCTGTTTGAGCAAAATAGACAAGTGATACCCCAGTTCACCCGCCTGGGAGAGTTACTGTAGCAGTCACAAGGCTGCATATAGTGTCACAGACATGCAGCCACATTCCCAGTAACTCTCCACCGCACATTTCTTTTAGTTTAGCGGGTTGTCAGCTGTGTGTCTGCCCGGCGGAACGATAGACTGTCCAACAAACTGTGTGTCTGTGCTACATTAGCAGCTCTAGCGTAGCCGATGGCTTCCTGCCACACACACACACTGTCAGGGGGCGTAACTAGTTTCCGACAGACCGTGTGTCTGGTGGCGGTGAGTATGGATTCGTCTGTGGCGTTATAGATGTGAAGTAGCTGTAGCAGTGTGTGTACAGTTTATTTGTGGGTGAATAAATGCTATGAGGTAACAAACCCATGGCTACAACCACAACTCCGCTCAAGACGGGAGTTAACTTCCTGTGTCCTACAACGCCAGCTGAGACTCTCTTAAGGTGGTCCAGCTTTTCTCCTTAAAGTGACAAGCCGCTCCTCTTTTTGTTATGAGTTTTGCTCAGCCTTTTAATCAATTATTGATATTTCTTTTAACTATTTAACTGATAGCATTAATCAGTTAAAATGCTTAATGTTTGTTAACAGTTAATTATTAACATCTCTACATATAATACATCTTAAAAGGAACATATCATGCTCATTTCCAAGTTCATACTTGCATTTTGTGTTTCTACTTGAACATGTTTTTGTGCTCTAATTCAAAAAACACATTATTTTTCTCATTATTTTTTTACCTGTATTCACCCTCTCACTGAAACGCTGCATTTTCGTCTCTTTATGACCCCTCCTGAAAAAGCCCAGTCTGCTCTGATTGGCTTGAAAGAAAAGTATGGTGCTCCTTTGCAAAGGTCATTCTCAATTACATATTTTCTGATCGAGGCAGCCCTCAAAATAACTGACTGGGTTGTCTGATTTCACAGTTTGCAGGTTGGTGGACGCACCAGAATACCCAAATGTATGTACACAATAGGGCTGGACATTGTTGAAAAAAATGATGGTGCTAGCATCAGTACCCAAAAACTGACAATAGAGTACTTTATTTGATACCCCTCATGTGAATGGAAGCTGTGTCTAATTGCCGCCGCACTGCACGGTGCTCATACAGCAGGTTACTGCTGATAACGCCGTCCCCTGACCCATGGTGTTGGGACCATGTTGTCACAGAAGCGTAACGCCCCCCTGCCAGTTCCCCCCAGGTTAAAACTGCTAGCTGTGTCGGCACTCTGTCCACGCTGTTAGCACTGTTAGCTGCTAGCATCGTTAAGCTACTAGTCACCAGTTCATACATATCCATGTTCAGAGTCATGGGCAGGCAGGTATTTCTGGCTGTATGCGTTATAGCTGCTGTGGTAGTGAACCAATCACACATTGCATTCAATCAAAGGCTCTGGCAGTGATTGGCTACTTGTTGAACCATACAAATGGTCAGATGAAGGTGATACTGAACAGACTGCTGCACCTCAATGATCTTCCCCCAGGTCTTAATAGTTTTTCCAGGTTTGTTGTTTGGATTTTCAATACCGACATACAATACAACAACAGAATTTAAGAGACCCTGTGTGTCAGGCTGATGGTGACCGAAGATTTTTAGCATATCCAAAGTAGAGTGGTACTGGTGGAGCACAACACAGTCTGCTATGCACTTTTTCTTTATTTTTTTTCCTTAAAAAGATGTTTTTGATCATGTGGTTTGGTATTATTCAGCATGTCAACCAAGATCCTGTGCTGCTGAGGTTGTTCTCTGATGCCAAGCATGAAGCATAAAAACTACCTTACAATATTAATGAACTGATGTGGTGACTTCTGATTATGTACAACCCGTCTGTCTTTACACAGTGGCTCATCATTATCATTCCAGCTCCTAATTGCGTCTGATCCTGATCACACACACAAGATACGTAAATCAGCCAACCACCAAGTATGTGGCACCCTGATCTCATTAGGCTAACAGCTAGCTCCTAATGGCTTCATTAGCGCTGGATGCTGCTCATGAGCTTTACCCACTGGAAGGAGCTAAGCCATTTAGCACCATTGGTAGCTCAACGTGGCAGCAGGGCAATGGTCTTTTGTTTGATTTGACAAGTGAGTTAATTAGCATGTGGGATCATGTAAAAGAAGCCATGTGATACTTGGTTACTTAGTTAGACATTAACTATGTCATTTTTTAAAATTTCGTTTGATTTAATTAGCCTGCTTTGGATATTTTTGTCAGGTTTTCTCTGCTATTTGTAACATACATTACTACAATATCAGTTTGTTGTGTCCGGAAGGCTTAAAATAAAGTGTTGCTCTGGTATATCATGAAATGTTGAGCTAACTATTTCAAATGTTTTAATAGGCTATTTTTAGCTAACTTTCAACTGTTTTAATAGGATACTTTTAGCTATTTCAACTGTTAAATATGATACTTTTAGTTATTTCATCTCTTAAATATGATACTTTTAGTTATTTCGTCTCTTAAATATGATACTTTTAGCTAACTATTTCAACTGTTTTAACTGGCTACTTTTAGCTATTTCAGCTGTTAAATATGATGCTTTTGGCTAACTATTTCAACTATTTCAATAGGATACTTTTAGCTAACGATTTCAGCTGTTTTAAAAGGCTACATTTAGCTTATTTCCAACTGTTTTAGTAGGGCACTTTTACCTAACTGTTTCATTTGATTTAATTTAGCCTGTTTTGGATATTTTTGTCAGGGTTTCTCTGCTATTTGCAACATACATTACATCATTGTAGTTCGGTGTGTCTGGAATGCTTAAAATATAATGAAATGTAAATAATATAGCAATATGGTTCATTTTAGGTACATTGTGTGTAATCTATGGGTACACTGTATATTCAGTATTTTAGAAGTGTCTAGCCCAGCCCAGTCCAGTGTGGTCACACATAAAGAGCCTCCCACCCCTGCAGTCAGACTGGTTGACCCAACAGGCGTCAAAGTCTGGCCTCAGGAAGAGCAGAACTGTGATTGCTTCAAGCCGATGTTATTGCTATTCTTTTTTCCCATGATTCTTCTCATCGGTTCGCATTTTTCCTCCCCTCCCCACCTCCTTCTGATATCTCTCTAGAAGGTAACCAGCCCGTCTCCACGCTGTAGTTTTACTCTCTTTTTTTCTCTTTAATCACTTTGTTGGTTTTTCATGCCATGCAAGGCAGCATATTTATTCAAGATAACAGTTGGGTTTCCCCTCACTTTGTGGGTGATGGAGGATAATTGTTGTGTGTGTGTTTTTGTGTATATTGCTGCTGGTTGTTCAGAGCACAGCTACTGTTTGGACAGGAACACAAAAATAATGTGTATGCATGGACATGGGTCTCAATGAGAGAATGAGTACAGCACATTTGCATGAGCATGCCAGCAGACATTTGCATGGAACAACCTTAGTTTACAGTCTGCAGAGTTTATCCCTGTGAAGATTCCCTATGAAAGTCGGATCTGTGAGAAGCTGACACAGTAAGTCAGTCTTCCCGTCCTTTTTGTCTGACGTACATCCACAGGCCTGTCAGATATACCTCAAGTACGCCTTCATCAACATCCGTCATGTTACAAATATGTTCATTTGAACTGGTACACCGGACGCTGTGTAACACTATTGATTATACAGTATACAGCCATTATGTTTTCATACAACTGAACTCATGTTTAGGTTGGTCGAGTTTGCATTTATACCACTTGGTGTGGCAGAAGCTGGACAAGTTAACCATTTATCCATTAGTTTCAGCAAACTATTTCAACTGTTTAATACTTTTAGCTAAGTATTTCAACTGAGCTACTTTTGGCTAACTATTTAAATTCTTTAATTTTAGCTAACTTTTTCAGCTGTTAAATATGCTAATTTTAGCTAACAATTTAAACTGCTTAATACTTTTAGCTAAGTATTTCAACTAAGCTACTTTTGGCTAACTATTTCAAATATTTAATATGCTAATTTTAGTTCACCATTTCAACTGTTTAATACTTTTAGCAAAGTGTTTCAACTAAGCTACATTTGGCTTACTATTGCAATTGTTTAATGTGCTAATTTTAGCTAACGATTTCAGCTGATTAATACTTTTAACTAAGTATTTTAGCCAAGCTACTTTTGGGTAACTATTTCAATTGTTTAATAATTTGAGAATCAATACAGTGTCACAGAACATATCGCAATATTCAACATTTTTTATATTTTCAATATTTTTCTTGCACCCATAGTTGACTCTTTTTGCTATTGCTAACTATTTGAGCTGTTTTATACTTTTAGCTATTTCAAGTGGTTAATAGGCTACTTTTAGCTAACTATTTCAAGTGTTTAATAGGCTACTTTTAGCTAACTATTTCAAGTGTTTAAAAGGCTACTTTTAGCTAAATATTTCAGCTGTGTAATGCTATTGAGGCTAACAACTATTTCAACCATTTAACCAAGTAATTCAGCTAATTCAACCTTCATCCTTTTTCAGCTGTTTATTGATTGAGCTTAGCTACTATTTTAACTGTTTACATATATTTTAGCTATTTAAACCAATATTACTATTAAACACCCTCTCCAACCATGTAGGCCTTGCATTACTTGTACCTAACTGTTATTATCTTTGCTTACTTGCTAACAACTGGTACTGGGTTATTTCAGCCGATATAAAGCCTCGATAACAGCACAGTCTTTCAGGTGTTACGCTACAGCTGGCTAAATATACCTATGTGGATTTTGTCCCCCCAATTAAACCATAATTTATATTTTTCTTTTTAGAATAGAGACATTCAATCTTTCGGTGAACGCCCTGCCAACTGCTGAGCTACCTTT
Source organism: Pterois miles (assembly GCA_947000775.1). Lineage (NCBI taxonomy): Eukaryota > Metazoa > Chordata > Actinopteri > Perciformes > Scorpaenidae > Pterois > Pterois miles. Next base: position 2,042,283 of record CAMQGK010000485.1, on the reverse strand, counting down.
AGGTATCACTGCAAAAAGTTAAGGTGTACAGTAGATGCAGTTGGAAAATTAACTGTGTTGTTCAAAAGAAATGGAGGAGATAAAAGACAGAGAGGAGCTGGAGTAGTTACCAGGGCCTTAAGTGAACAAAATGTGGAAAACAATTTGAGACATTTAAATGTAGACCCACAACCAATTAAACAAGATAAACCACTTCTTTTTTATCTTGGAAAACATGTCAGTGTATCCAGGATGAGAGGCCTTGACTCTCTGTCTGCCTGCTACTCTAATCTTAAGTAATTGTGTTTAGAAAACACTTGAGCTGAAAGACTTCCTCCCTTTCAGAAAAGCGAGTCACAAAAGAAGAAACCTGAGCCCAGGGCAACTCTTTATCTGGATCTGACTAGTTGCTTTTTACATGACCTGGGTTTGATAAGACCTTTGATGGAACAAGATAAAGGATAGTTTTCTCTGTAGAAAGAGATCCTTTAGCTTTTTTTCTGTGAGTTTTATTTCATATATTTTTCCACTAAGACAGAAAACCTCTAACAGGCTTATTATTGCACAATAGAAGTAGTAGTAGTTTCAGTAGTACAATAAGTTCACTTTAAACCAGACAAACGTCAAGATAAAACTGTACTACTCAGTAGGTAGGTCAAACACAAAATTTCCTAAATTAATATTAAAGATCATGTCCTTGCTCCATGTATGTTTATACACTCAGCTAAGCGTCTAACGGTGGCTGCAGAGTGCAAGTGGAGGAAGCAAGTGTCTAGTTTTTCCTCAGGAAACAGTCGATTTCCACTTGGCTCGTATACAGAACTGGAATTTGTTTTGCGTAAGCCCAGCGGGTTAAAAATAACGGTGTATAAAGGCAGAGAGCTGCAGCAGCACGTTGCCTTTCACAGCACCTGCAGCAGCAGCAGCACGCAGACAGAGAACAATTATTTGCATGAGTTTATTTGGCTTTGATGCTGTTTGCAGGATTTAAAAACCAAAGTTGTCCAAACTAAATGAAAATGTGTTGTTGTGACTAGGACATTATTACTGTAGAACAGTAACAGCAGGAAATGATGAAATAACGAACATGTAATAGAAATAAGGTCTGTACTGTGTCAAAATGTCACCTAAAACCTGTTTTATTTCCTTAACCAGTTTATTTTGTTAACATTAGCGTTACGTATTCATAGTTTTCTCTGTCTTCTGACTTTCTTACAGATTTAATGAAGGTGACAAAATACAGTGACCATATGGAATTTTTATTACACCAAATAATAACATGGTTTTCTTACGGTTTATATGTAGTATATACATTGATTTTGTTTTCTAAAAGGCCATTCACAGACAGAAATGTATAGTATGCCATCTGTCTCTATTGTCTGTCTATTCTAATTAGATAGAGCCGTGGCATGACATGGTTATGTGTTTTTTCTGGTGTTTTTAAGCAACCTGGAAGTTTCTACAGTTTGAAAATTACCCACTGTAGGTAGTGATTCCAACACTTTAAATAATGTTTTGTTCCTAATTGACTTACCTGGTTAAATAAAGATTGCATAAATAAAAATAAATACATATTTTATTGACTATGTTTTAATATGACCACTTTTAACCCAATATATGAATAAATAAATTCAGCATTTCCCCCCATGACATGATGATATTCCCCCATGAGAACAAGGCTTTGAAAATCTATTAGACCTTCAAGTTGTGAAATAACATTCTGTGGACACTTGTGGGAGTTTTGGTCCAAATATGCTCATGGGGGGCCTTATAACTGGCTAAAGCCCTGAAATATAGGATTTTAGGAGACTTGCCATGACAGATTCACAGTGGTGGGCTTAAGTAGAGACACTTTAAATGTGTGGACATCTCAATAAGACTGTTCAAATAGAGTTAAACCTGTTTTATTTCTGTTTGTTTTTCCTGTCAGTCCTCCACTATACCGACACCATCCACTTGCACATTACCATAGCAGTGACTGCAGGGGACTTACAGGGCTGCTGATATGGGAAGGGGAGGGGGGATCATTAAGAAACATGTATTCCTTTGTTGACAACCAGATTAACAGGTTGTTTCGTCGAGCTGCCGCTTCACACGTTCCTGTTTGTGTTAAACGTGCAGGGATCAACCGAGGACAAATTAATGAGGCGTGAGTGGCTGTGCGTGCGAGTTCGACGAGGATGGGACGAAACTGAACGAGATGTCTCGGAGATTCAGTCATGTTGTTGGGCAGCACATGATGCCAGCTTGGCCCGAGATGTTTCCTCTCAAGAGCGCTAATATGTTTTAATGTTATTTTAAGAAGCACGGACTTGATTGCAACGTGATCAGGCAACTTTGGTTGCCTTTTACGCACAGGAATTTTGACTTGCCAGGTTTAGTGTTGCCCCCTGTACCTGCTCCAGGGGAAATGCTTCCCGGTGAGAAAGAAATTGAGTGGGGGGTGAATATTTACGTGTGACACTTATTCACACACCTTTATGTCTTGCTCAATAATGACAAAACAGTGGGGGGAAAGTGTAGATTGTATAAATAACCCTCTGGCAAAGAAAGTTCCGTGCGTGTTTTTGAACGACGAACCCCCATCGGCTCTGAGTGGCAACATAATGTTTACGGTCCAACATTCATTCGTTCATTCATTCATTGAAATCATGGATAATTTTGTTCGTACTTTGTGCACGCCAGTAACGTACCTGCTTGACGCACCTGAATGTGTTTGTTTGTATTGTTGGTTGCCGTGGGGGAGGTGTGTGTGTGTGTGTGTGTGCTGAAGAAGCCCCACCTCCCGGTATTGAAAGGAGCTATAAGAGGCTCCGTCACCTCTGTTGATACTCACATTCACTCTCGATCCAACCTAACCTTCATACTCGCACGCTCCTCAGCTGTCACCGTTACCAAACCGGCGCTCCATGGACACATGAACGTCCCTGTTCGCGTTTACACTCTTAAAACTTTTTTGGGGTTATCTAACTGGCGAGCATGGCTGCGGCTGAAGCACCGTTACCTCCCATAACATCATTTCCAAGCGTTCAAGCGATGGAAGGAAAACAGTTCATCAATGTAAGTATACATTCAAGTTTCGTTTTATTGTTTTATAGGCCTGATTGATGGTTCACATTAGAAGCATCTTCTAACTTTCCCGTTTGCTTCCCTGTACAGATGTGTAAGGTTGAGTGTGCGCGCAACAGCTCTACAGGTGGCGCAGACAACCCGCTCATCGAAGTGGAGTTCAGCATCGTGCAGTCTCCCGCTTTGCCTCCAAAAGACGACGACGAGCTGGGGAAATTCTTGGACCTGGAGTTCATTTTGTCCAACTCCATCGACTCCGATGTTGCGAGCAGCTGCGGGAACATTTCTCCACCGCAGCAGTGCGCGTATTCACTGCCAGAGTCGCCAGAGAGCTGCAGCGGGAGTTCCGTGCCAGACTGCGTCGATCACGGTCACCATCCTGCAAACCCGAGTTACCATCCGGTCCGCAGTCTCATGGCGGAGCTCCTCACGCCAGAGATTAGTTACCCGGGGGAGAGTTCACCGGAGAGCACCGGCAAGACGAGAGACGGGCGGGAGTACACCGAACTGCGAGCGTTGAATCCGGTCGCCAGTCCAGCTACTCCCGCTCACCACCAAGTGGCCACGTCCCCTCCACCGCTTGGATACAAAATTAAAACCGAGCCTGTAGGCCAGTCTTGTATGATGATGGCTGCTGCCTCTGCTGGCGGGGACTTTATGGGACAGATGTATGGGAGACACCAGATGCGCTCCGTGCCCCAAGCAACTTTTACGCACCACCAGACTACCGCACTGCCGGGATATGGTGCGCCCCACATGCAGCACCCTACACCACAGGGAAGCACAGACTGCCATTTAGCGCAAATGAACTCTCATCCTCATCAACACCATCTCCAAAACCAGTACATGAACGCGCCCTACCAGCCGCAGTACGCGCAACAGAGTTTGGCACAGTTTCGAGGACAGTACAGCATGCACAGAGAGCCTTTGCGCGTTCACCAGCAGCATCACCCGGCGTCTGTGCAGGGGATGATGCTCACTCCTCCCTCGTCACCGTCGTTGCTGGAGTTTTACGCGCACGACGAGGCCGGGAGCATCAAACAGAAGCGAGGCCGCAGGACATGGGCCAGAAAGCGCGCCGCGACGCACAGCTGCGAGTTCCCTGGTTGTGGTAAAACCTACACCAAGAGCTCCCACCTCAAAGCCCACATGAGAACACACACAGGTGAGCACATTTCTGCACCCAGTATCTATTTTAACCGTCAGCTGATCACCTATTTTGATTTTGTTGTCCATGTACTGATCATAATCTAAACACAGTCTCTCTTCTCTTCTGCCTCCCAGGTGAGAAGCCCTACCACTGTAACTGGGAAGGCTGCGGCTGGAAGTTTGCCAGGTCAGATGAGCTGACCCGTCACTTCAGAAAGCACACCGGACACCGGCCCTTCCAGTGTCACATGTGTGAGCGAGCCTTTTCCCGTTCAGATCACCTAGCTCTCCACATGAAAAGGCACATGTAGGCCACATGAAACTTAAGCATTCAAATCCATCATGCGGTCATGCCTGGAGCATCCCAGAAGAAGCAGTGTTGGCCTCTCACCATCGGAAATTTGTGCATCTGGTCCAAACCAAAGAAATGTAACATTCCTCAAGGGACTTTAGTATATGTGTGGTGCCTTGGTAGTGAGGTTAAAGTAACCTGATCTTTCAAAAGTCATGTGCCTCTCATCAGAAAACAAGAATGAATGCTGGTGTATTTTTTGTACATGTATGTGGATATATGAACTTTGGCTAAGTTATAGTAGTTTGTATTTAAGACATTTCTTTGCCCTGTCTCTGAAATAAGTTATTGATTGTACGTGAGTGCCTTAACAAGACTGTGTATTTGCTACTCACTGTGGGCAGGACCCAGAACTTCACACACAATGTAAATTGTATTTTTGAATGTTTACATATTATATCTTTGATACTACTTAAATCAGGTCAGGGGTGTTTTTAGCGACAATTATTTCATTTTATTTTTTCAAGTTTTTTTGTTAGTCAATAGATGTTATATATTTGCTATGGCCTACATTTCACACTTGGTTCTGTGAAGGTTTGCTTGAGCAATGCTAATAAATTCAGGTACCAAAGCTCATTTTCAGCCCCATTTTAGAATCCAAAATTCACTCAATTCATATATTATAGTCATATATTATTTACAGCTCAGTGTTTTCTGGGGGATATAATACATATATTTTGTGATAGAAGATTTCCTTTTTTGTTTATTATGAATGAAGAACTCCACTGCAACCAATGGTTGATCTGCTGTACTTGAAACTGAATTGTCACTCCAATGTATCTTTTTTTTTCAACAATGCAGTTGTTTTTTAAGTGCTCAGAAAATAAAAGTACTTTTACAAATACGTCTGCCACTGCCTTTTTCACACAAGTCATTCGACTCTAGATCTGCTTTCAATTCATGCAGGCCTGCTTCTATCTATTTCATTATTTTGATTTCATTTTCAGCGCTTCGCGGCTGAAGGAAGAAAAGACAAAGTGAGCTTTAGTTGAACACAAAGGCTCATATTTTTTACAGCGTACAGTCTTCCATCTAAAAGATTTTGCGTCCTAAATTTTCCCACAATTTCAGCATTTTATAGGACACAATGATTGACAGTCTAAACTAAATATATTTGTTGAACTTTTACATCAAAATCTGTATATGTTACAGTAGTTATTCAAAGGTCAAGGTCATCTGACATTACATGAGCTATAATATTTATTGCCATAAAGACAATAAGCATCACTACAAGTGATGTTATGACAGTATGCAGGGTCGGGTGCCTTCCAAACGTTGTATCACTGCTTATAAAAGACTGCCCTCTACTGTTTCAGCAGATTCATATAATAATATCTGCCTAAACTAGAGGGCTGTGTTTACTAAATTAAATTAGACGGTTGCGTGCAGGGGTGAAAGTAACAAATTTGCTTCCATTACTGTAACAAACATGTTTTTCTCTGTACTTTTTTGATGCATCAGTAGCTCAGTCTGTATGGACTTGGCTCGGGAAGTGGAGGGTGGCCAGTTCAGGTCCAGCACCGAGCCCGGTGTGTGGACTGGTAGCTGGATAGGTGCCTGTTCACCCCCTGGGTGCTGCCAAGGAGCCATAGATTGCATAACTGGAGCACTGACAATGTAGTAGTCTGTCATTCTGTCATTTCTCCACTGAACGATGTCTATAGTGTGTAATAAATGAAAAATAACAACATAGTATAATTTCTTTTCAGCATTTTTCAAAATATGTCACTTTTGCCCAGCTGCAGCTAGCAGTTGGTGAACATTACAGAAAAAAATGCACTTTTAAAATTGTAATGTTTACTCTACTATGACATGGTTGATTCCTGAGGCTTTGCTAGTTTCATATGATGCCATTATCTTCACTCTAGTGAACTTGTAGTGGTGTTAAAACAAATTAGCATTAACACGTTAATATAAGTAGAAGTACTTTTGCTACAGTACATTATTCTAATACTCTCTCCTCCTCTGGTTGCATGTGTGTTTCACTGCATTATATGTTAAACATCCAGCAGTGGAAACCAATGTTCTTTCATTTATGAATTATGAAAAGTCATTGTTATGTTTCCCTGTCGTTCTAAGATATTTTACTTATCCAAAACAGAAGAACATAGAGGGGAAATGCCAGATTTCTTTTTTGCAAAGCTGTCTAACAGCGAAACTACACAAACAGCCCAAAGCTATCACTTGCACAACAAGCAAGACTGTCTATAAATTCCACTTCACATGCTGAAGCACTGGCAACTCTCTGTGGGAAACGGGGTTTAAATTTGAAGGCTGTTTGGTAGCTGGCATCTGGACCTTACTTTCACACCATTTCACAGTTGTAAGCATTCCAGATGTGTCCCAGTTTATTTCCTGTTGCAGTTTATCGGGATGACATATGCTGACAGGAAGTAAGCATGGACACAAGCTGTTGCCTAGCAACACAACTCCAGTGGCACAGTCTATATCTGGGACACACCTCTGCAATCAGCTGAACAAATCAGGTGACGCGACACCTGCAGCAGAACGCACGCCCACGTGCCATTGTTGTCTTTCATTTGCATTTAATTCATTTTTCTTCCTTCTCCTTTCCTTTTTCTTTTCTTTTGTTTACGATAAAATATGTGGTAGGATTATGAATATGATCATACAGTATGTGAGCAGGTGTAAAGCTATACAAAGCACTCTTGGAGTGATTTTTATGGGGTGTATTAATCTATTAATAATAACCTAGTGTTATGTGCTGTTGTCGTTTGGGTTTTGTTCATTTCAATACTAAAAAAAACATAGAAACCCAGAGTGTAGATCTTCCTGGAGGGTATGTTTTGTCGCTTTCTCTGTTATATCTTAGTTTTCCCACTAGATGTCCTCTTTGGTTTAGTTTCTGTATATGGTCTTTGGTATCTGCTCATCAGGCTTGTTTTGCACACCAACTTTTAATTAGTAATGCTTGTCGCCTGTGTTCAGGCGATTTGAGTCCCTTTGTTGCTTGAATGTTGCCACAGCTTCTCTCTGTGTTCTTTTTCTTGTAATAATTTAAGACTGCTGTTGCCTCCACAGATGAAATTACTGACGCTGTTTGTCTGAATGGTTAACGGGTCTGTAGAGGCTGAAGTCAATGAGAACAGCACATTTATGAGACAAGTTACACATTGATTTTGAATTTTCTTACCACAAACTTGAATAAAATGTGTTCAGATTGTGACAGAGTCAGACGGGGATGAGTATTATTATTATTATTATTATTATTATTATTATCAGAAGTTCTAGCAACAGTCACTGTGAAGTGACAGCAAACATTGGCTTTTTTGCATGTTGAATATGAAAACCGTATTTAAACACCACATACTGATGTATGATTTATTTATCATATGGGCAGTGATTCAGGCCAAAACTGACAACTGATAGTTTTCGTCCGTGCTAAACTTGATAACTGGTACTTTCCTCTGTATGGAGGACAGAACCTGCCGAAATAAATAAATAAATAAATAAGTCATTAAATGTAGCAAAAATCGTGTTAAAAATAAGTACCGGTATAGCCTTTAATTAATGGATAAAATGTGAGAAAAATTGCTTTTTAAAATTTATTTATTTATTTATTTATTTATTTAGTTAGTTATTTAGTTATTTATTTATTTATCTTTATGTTGATTGTTATTTATATACTATTTTGTTTAATTTGCCTTTTGTTTATTGATGTATTTCTTTAAATACATTTTTAAATTTCTAAGTAATAAATTTGGGGAAATGGAGTGTTTAACGACTTTAACCACTTCATACATTTACTGAACTGAGTGTCCCTCAAGTGTCCCTAACGAACACAACGACTGTCGTTCACTGGTAACGCACATCATGCCTCACGACTGTCGTCCACCTGTAGCTTCATTGAATCCTTAACGACTGTCGTTCACTAGTGGGACTCACACTCACACAGGTGAACTCCACTAACGAACTATTGTCTTAGGAGAATAGTGGGCTGACACTTTCACAGAGGTTAAAAACCTGGGTCTAACTCCACTGTTTGTCAGACTTGTGGGGACTAGTCAGACTGTAGCGTTCAAACTGATGAAGCCACCTGGATAAGGGGCGAAACGTCTTCAGAGACAAATCTAAGTCCAGTTGCCTTCAATTCAGTTGTTGCCAGAATGAATATGACCTGGATGAGTGAGAACATTCACAGACTTGTCTACAACTAGTAGAATTGATCACTGAGCTGTTGTGTATGAGTTCCTTTTGTGTGCAGTGTATTTATTTTCTGTAAGGCATGCTTTGGGATACTGTATGTGCATATTATTGATCAGTGACTTGTCCTGCAGGCGCTGCTGTTAGCCACACAGAGGCAGCATATCGTCACGCTGACTGTGAACAGACTGCTCCTGGGAGCTGGGATCTCTGATTTAAGGTTGGTCAGACTCTTACTTACTATCGGAGCACTCTGAGGTGCTTGGTAAATAAACTGACACTTGACACTTGGAACCATCAGGTATGGTTTCCTTTGAGTCCAAAAGTATAAAATGCCCTTAAAAACAGTTTCATTTACAATATTAAGCCTGTAGTACATTATCATTATTATCATTATTAATCATACCTGTAGTTTTTCTGCCCTTGTCCTCAGTAAAAAAAAAAAAAAAAGGACAATTAGACAGTGCACACTACTTATTTCATTGTTAGAATCCACAGATTAAATGTCAAAATACAGTTGTTGCGGTGTTAAATTATCACACCAGCAAATAGTCTGTAGCAGATAAAGAAACATCAGTGTGTCTTGAGCGGGCAGAGTTACGTGCCCTCACTGTACCACTTCTTTATTATATGATATACGTACTTGTGTTTTTCTTAAACTAGAAAAACATGTACCTGTAGTCAGTTAACATTTGTGACGATGAAACTTTTGATCTAGTTTCTTCTGTCAAACAAACACAAGGCTTTCAACCAGGAGACCGCTGTTGTTGTTTCGCTTGAAACAGAAAGTAACTTGTCATTAGTCACATGAGTCGTCATGCGGATTAATTACCTCCTGTTTGTTCCTAAACTTAACTTTCTATAAAAAAGGAAGTTTATTTTGAAAGGACGCTATGAATGTAACAAGTGTATCTTGACATGCCGTCCCTGTCCATCCAAAAGTAGCACAAGAGGGGAACCCCGTACGTCGGTCTCCGGTATCAAGGGGCACTGACCAAGCGGCGGTATATGATGAGCTGGAAGTGAGACTGTTGATACTACAGCGCCTGGCTTCCACTTCTGCTCCCGTCATAATTAGTACAGTCGCTAGAGGTCACTGTTGTCTCCTTTTAATCCTTCTTCCAGTGATGTCCCATGTAAATTAACGATAAAACCTACTAGTAGGCATAGCAGGCCCCTACTGACCCACATCCATGAGACTTATAGCCACTGATTACGCCCATGTAATGACCTGATAACAGTCGGCTGAATCATCATAGTTGGGGACTGAGTCATTGCCCATATGTAAAACACATCATACACCAGTATTCATTCATTCATTCATCGTCAACCGCTTATCCCGTTAGGGGTCGCGGGGGGGCTGGAGCCGATCCCAGCTGGCATTGGGCGAAGGCGGGGTTCACCCTGGACAGGTCGCCAGTCCAGCAGGGCACATAGAGACAGACAACATATAGACAGACAACCATTCACACTCACATCTACACCTACGGGCAATTTAGAGTCATCAATTAACCTAAATTGCATGTTTTTGGACTGTGGGAGGAAGCCGGAGTACCCGGAGAAAACCCACGCTTACACGGGGAGAACATGCAAACTCCACACAGAAGAGTCCCAAGCTGGAATCGAACCTTGCTGTGAGGCGACAGCGCTAACCACTGCACCACCGTGCAGCCCTCATACACCAGTATGTGGTATTTAAATGCAACAAATGAATTACTTTGACTGTTGCTTTTTTAGTGTGAATGTTTTTTTTTTTTCTCTAAATATGATGGATGGTATTTTTAATTGGGGTATCTGCTTTTGAGAGATCAAACCGGCTGGCACACAGTCACCTTCTCATCCAGTCTCCTCATCTGTTGCTGGAAAATGTGACAGCCTTTGGAAAAATGCCAAATTAAATTTCAAACTGAGCGTGCCGGAGCCCTAAGTCGGTATCTATTATCCTGCACCCACATCTGCAGACAAGGATTAGACATCTTCTGAGCGACTTGTACAGAATACTAATTAGCGAAAAGAGGTTTATGTATTTGTCTTTGTTTCGAATATTGGTAATAGAGGAACAAAGATAGTAGCAAAGTCTGATCACAAGACTTAATGGGCTTTGTATTTATGCGCTGAATAATAGCAGTTGGTTACTTCTTATTCTTTTAGTTAATCAAATAGTCTGAGATATGTGAAAATCCAATTTCAGCATGCGTAACTCACATGTTGCAGCTTTCTTAAATGAAAAATCCAACAATCATACTTTCCACACAAGTGGGCGATCCTTCAACTTCTGTTGTCCACACAGTTTTATTGTGCGTCACATTCCTACATCTTCAATGCTGAACCTCAGCAACTGCCCCTGGCACCGTTCACATCTGGCATTAACATGCATCATGGGTGACCCGATCACAAAAGGAAAGCTCTGTCAGTTCACACCTTAGAATGCATCTTGAGTGAACGCTCGTGATCGGATCTCTTTTCCTCAGTCTATAGTATATACAAATAAACATGTACAGCAATTTTGTTTGCAAAGACCAAATGCATTATTGCTCGTAATTAGCGGGAGGCAACACTCTGAGGAGTGAAGCTAAAACTGTCATTCTTTCAAATATCCAGCAGGGGGCGACTCCTCTGGTTGCAAAAAAATGTCTGATTGTATAGAAGTCTGTTTGAAAATGAGCCGACTTTTCACTTGATTTATTACCTCAGTAAACATAGTAAACATGAGTTTATGGTCTCAGTCGCTAGTTTCAAGTCTGCTTCAATACAGCGTGATGTTCATTTAGTAAATTATGGTCCCATTTAGAGTCAAATAGACCATAAAGCAGGGGATACTTTAGGGCAAGGTTACTGGTCGTTACCATGGCATTGTCCAGTCTGGGAGAACTAAAACTCTTTCACAGTGTGTTTTCAGTTCATTAAAGTTCATTATAACCTTTAATAACATAGCGGTTAGCTAGTGGGGCACACGCACATAGGAACATATGCACTAACGTGCACATGTGGCCGGCCCAGCTATGTCAACACAGCTCACAGGGCTCCAGACTAACTTTATACATTGGTTGCATTGGTTAGACGTACCAGCACATAATTTAGGTCCACCCAAAAATTTTCACCGTCCCTTTTGGCAGCACAATAACACATTTTATGCTTTTTGCTAGTTTGTTAGGCCTACACCAAAAATTCAGTAGTCGATATGAATACCAGTGAAATTCCATGATTTATGATGCCACGTTAAAAAACAAAAGTGAAATAATAACTCCTATGCGCTTCAACATACACTCCTTTATTACAGTTTGCATGCTGGTTTTTGTTAGGAAGTTATACAGCTCATAATTCCCTTTATTATCTATTTTAATTTGATCTATTTTTAGTGAGCAGTCGATGATGGAGAGAGATGCAATACGAGCAGATCAGCTGTTTGGCGATCATTGGAGCAGAAGAAGAAATTAGCACTGTAGTTGCCTTGTGCTATTAAATATACAATGGTGTCACACACACACTCGCAGCAGGTGGAGTGCTTACCTCCGCCGGCGACGTCGCTCAGGGACAGGTGTAATGGGCCCCACATCATTTTTCTTGACGAAAACAATCACTGCTTCTCTGCATTTTTGAACTCCTAATATGTCGTCTATAGGGTGTGGTTTCACACATGCACACACCTGTCAGAAATACCGGTGCATCTAATGAGAATATTATGTCACACAGCTTTTTGGCCCCATATACGACTAAAATAGTTGCACTCTGGAGCCCTGCTCAAGTAGACATTACCCCTCTATATCTTTACATAGCAAATACTGTAATCATGTTTGTTGCTGTAGTAATGCTCTGAATTTGACCTTTAAGGTGGGGATATACTTGAAAGTGTTATAACGTGTGTTATTTGGTCTATGTTCCCATCCCTTGATATCAAGCCAGTAACTCGTTCATGAAGGTCTCTGAAACCCTATCAACCTTGCACAATAATGATGTTTGTCCAAATGTGATCAGGAGTGGATTCAATAACCGACCATATGTAGACAGATTAAAAAGGTTGCCTTCTTTTTATGCCTTTTTAGGCATAAACCACACTATTACACATAGACCACAGATAATATGTAAAAATACAGATAATACACTCTGTTTTTGAACAATCTTCAAAGAAAGCAAGTGGAGAATCCAGTTTTTTAACCTTCTGGGCTAGTATGTAAAAAAAATGTTTGTATCTGGTGTGAATGTATGCTGTGCATAGGTTGGAGCAAGGTTTGTGTTTGACCAGATTTGCAGTTTAGAGGAAGTATGGATTGACTGGAAAAATACAACAGCAAATCCGGTTACCCTCAACTCAGTACTTCTTGATATCCTATGAAGTGGATACCTGAGACTCTCTTAGTTGAAGACAAAATAGTGGGTGTAATCATTTACCTTAGACTTGCATATCTGTGAGAAGACAGACGAACATTTAGACCTGTGAGATGTTCACAGTTGATGTCATAAAAACCTGTGTGAAAATCATTTTAATCCCAGACAACAAACATTGAACCATTTTGTAACGTGTGTGTCTGTGTGTGTGTGTGTGTGTGTGTGTGTGTGTGTGTGTGTGTGCGTGCGTGCGTGCGTGCGTGCGTGCGTGCGTGCGTGGTGTGTGCGTGTGCGCGTGTGTGTGTGTGTGTGTGTGTGTGTGTGTGTGTGCGCGTGTGTGTGTGTGTGTGTGTGTGTGTGTGTGTGTGTGTGTGTGTGTGTGTGGGGGAGTCAAAGCTATGTGTGCTCCCGTCGCGTTGTTTACCTAACTCAAGAGATTCTGGGTTTTGTCAACTGTCACTAGGTCAGAAGTCAAACTGCACACTCAGTGTGTCTGGGCAGAAACCAAGGCAATAACCAAAAAGTCCTCATGCAATAAAACTTAAATCGGCAGTATTCATGTTCTTATAACATCTGTGGACATGAGAAAGACAAACATATGGATCACATGTAGAAACTCTTGCAGGATGCGTTTCTCTCAGACATGCCACTCCCTAAACACCCCGCTATAATCTCCTCAGGTTAAATGAAGGGCACGGGAAAAGCACATTGCAAGAACTGGATAAAAACACCTCCTTGCCTGCCATGTTCCTGAAAATAACAAGACCTCTTTCTGATTGAGTTTTATAGCAGTTAGCATTTGTAAGTGTTGCATTAGCGCCATCTGCTGACTGTCACTTTACACATTACAGTATTTCTGAATTGATGTGGCATGTGTCAAAGAATAGCGCATGAGAAAATAGGGAAAAATCACTAGCTCTGCCTGAAAGGTTGTCCCAGTAATTAACAGGAACTATGTGTAAAAGAGACTGAATATAATAATAATTATTATATTATATTATATTATTACAATTTTTGTAATTATACAACATCTTGCGTAAGTCTGTTTTTTCACTGCTACATAATAGGACTACAGATGCAGTCCAGTATAAATGATCATACTGATGGGTTGAATGCATGCCCAGGTGTCCATGACCTACACAGGTTTTGTGTGTTTTATATGCTCTGATTATGACTGTGATTATTACTGTTATCATTTTCTCAGACTGCAAGTATAAACCGCAGTGGATTGTCTCCGTCTGTGGTGTTTGGTTGTGGACAGGCATTCAGTCAGAAGCAGGGCCTCACAAACTGAAATCTAAATAGACAATGCAGGTGAGGGAAAGTAGGAACACCGCTCGTATTGTGGTTGGGAATGAGTGAATGAAACAGAAGCCAAACTGGGATTATGGACATTAAGATTAGGTTTTATAGTGCAGTGCTTCCCAAACCTATATTCCTTGTATTCTCGATTCGGATAAAGTGATTCAGTGTACGAAATGAGTCTTTTTTTTTTTTATTAAATCAACTTTCTTTAATAAACAGAACTCGTCAGTTTTTTTGACATACAGTAAAGTGATGCTTGACGGATTTGCCAAGTGAACGCAGATACATAATATGGTCTTAATTAATTTACCATGTTAGTGTTAGAACCAAAAAAATGTTAGTGATTAAATAAATGTAATTGATGGTGTTGTTAAATTGTTGCTAGACCCTCCTGTTAATACAGGTGTGTGTGTAGTGGAGATGTTTTTGATAGACTAAACGCCAACAAATATGGACTGAAGCTGAATATTTTGTTTGATTTTTCTACTAAGCAGCAGAAGTACATGATTTAGGGCTGCATGGTGGTTAGCACGGTCAACTCATAGCAAGAGGGTCGCAGGTTTGAATCCAGTTTGGGGCCCTTCTGTGTGGAGTTCGCATGTTCTCCCCGTGTTGCTGTGGGTTTTTGCTGCGTTCTCCAGTTTTCTCCCAGGTTAGGTTAATTGATGACTCTCAACCTCAGAGCGGACAAATCCTGGTGCACCCCTCTGGTGGGCCCAGACCCCAGATTGGGAACCTGGTGTAACATCAGCTGAGATGAAGATGGTCTTTGCTGTCAGGAGGAGTTCCCTTTATCAGTCTGATTCAGGTAGAAACAAAGGTAGAAGACACTGTGTGTGCCACCTGTTTTCCCTGACAGTATCATGGTCATCCTGCTGCCACTCACAAACGTCCTTGTTTTTTTGGCCACTGTCAATGAAGCTTCAGTGCTAGATTGATGCTGTTTGGAACTGAGTACTAAGGGGACTGTGACTTTTACAGATGAGCTCAGACTTCACCAAAAAGCACCGTGTCTTCCAGCATTAAAATTGCTCCAACAATGTTGAGTGTTGAGAGAAGTCTGAAGTGTGCAAAACTGAATTTCTTGCAAATCTGGTTACAGTATGTCACCACTATGTATTTCCAAATATCTATCTGTTGCTAGTTTTTATATACAAAAAATGCTAAAATGCATAAATCGGTTTATTAGCTAAATAATAAAAAACTTAAAGGTTCAGTGTGTAGGATTTGGCGGCATCTAGTGGTGAGGGTACAGACTGCAACCAACTGAAACCTTTCCTGTGTGCCAAGCATGTAGAAGAACTACAGTAGCTGACGAGTTACTCTGGAAACATGGCGGAGCAACATAGCGAATTCATGGATGTATAGTAAGACCTGGACACGGTGTGGCCACTCAGCCTTGCTTCATTTTTTTCCAGTGGCCACTCATGGTATTGTGAGGTGTTGTGACGCCATTGCAATGTAAAGTCTAAAGTCACATATTGAAGCCACATAAACCCAGAACGCTAGAAGACTTTCTTGGCAGACGGTATGCGCCAGGCGAGCAATTCTCTTTGGACTGAACAGGTGCCATCTTGGGGTCCAGTATCCAGTTCTTATAATACAGCCATGAGTGGACTCCATGAGTGGATCCACTCCGTATGTAGATATACATTTAAACTTTAAAACTTTTAAAAGTTTATACAAAAAAAAGTATAAACAGCTCATTCTAAGGTAACAAAAACACAACTCTTACTAACTCTTACTATCACGATTATACACTTACATTCCATTTCTGCCAATAGATCCCTATAAATGCTGTTCCTTTAACCATATATTTTATGTGAAAAACATTAGATTTAAATGGTCTCATACAATTTATCTGAAACATAAACATTAGCAGCTTTCAACAGTGGATTACATTGCTATGTGTAATGTGTAATGTGATGATTTCACAGGGAATTAATACCACCTCTGCAGCTCTACAGAGCGTTTCAGCGTCAACACTGATTGTCTGCTTCGTCCCAGAAGGAACGACAGCATCAGTCATTTCAGGCTGTTTGATGATTTACATAACTTTTGATGCAACGTGTGCTTTATCTTTCTTCTCTGTGAAAATGCCACCTGCTCTGTTTTCTGACATTCAATTATGTGACTATCGCTCTAACTGGTGTATTTTTGTTAGGTGACAGAAACATCTTCAGCTAAGTATGGCTGCACACTGGTGATAAACATGAAGCAAATGAAATGGCAGTGAAACTAAGGTAGGGCTGAGGGACCAGCATGATTACAAAGGGAGAGGAAAAACCTTGGAAAGTGTCAAAAACAAAGTTATACCCACAGCGGTTTGAGGCACTTGGCCTCACTTTGTTGCAGGAAGTGAATATAATGCTGTGCAAAAAGGCGTCGTCCTAACTTCTACACCTTGCCTTTTTGATGCATTCAACAATTTGTTTTTTAAATTAAATTTTAAACATTTTTTTCTGCCAGACGTTAAGGAAGCAGTGGTGGAAGAAATATTCAGTACTTAAAGTAAAAGTATTAATGCATTATTCTGTAAAAATACTCCTACTTCCTAGAGCAAAATGTACTTAAAGGCAGGGTCGGTGATCTTTAGAAACTTGCAAGATTAGACTAGATTTTAAAATTTATTCAACCGAAAAAAAAAAAAAATAATAATGTGCCTTTGTGTCCTCCGGTGCTCCTAACGGCATCTGCAAGATTTCACAGATCGGAGCAAAACAGCCAATCTGGAGCCTGAAGCTATGAGAGCTACGAGCCAATCACTCGCCAGCTTTGATCAAACGGTCAAACTAGGCAGCGCTGATCAAATTTGAATCAATATTCTGTTACTGTAATGTCTATTTCTCACATAAAATGTTCGCAGAAACATCTTGCAGTTACTGTTTAGCTGTAAAATGAGAACGTTTGTGACCTGGCAGCCATGTTGAGATCAGCTGAGAAAATACCAAGCCCCACCCACCAGACGGAGCACAACCAATAGGAACACTGTCTCCCTGAAATGACCTGTGATTGGTCAAAGTTTGTCACCAACTCAGGATAGATCCAAAAATTGCGATGCGTTTTCTTTGAGTCACCGTTACATTTTGTGGGTAATTAAAGCATAGGCTAAATGTTTTGACCGCCACTTCAAATCCTGATCACAGTTTCAAATCTGAAATGTATTAGGACAACTAACTAGACATACAGTATGTTGTTTTATGTAAATGAAAAAAATATTAATCTAAAAAAAGTAACTGGTTCCACCACTGGAAGGAGATGATGTGGTGGGAAGGCATATTTTTGACAGTTTTTTTGGGAGGCCTATATTGCATCCATACATCCATACATAACCGCATCCCCTCGGGGGTCTCGGAGGCTTGGAGCCGATCCCAGGTGGCACTGGGCGAAGGCGGGGTTCATCCTGGACAGGTCGCCAGTCCATCACAGGGCACATAGAGACAGACAACCATTCATGCTCACATTCACACATACGGGCCTGCATGTCTTTGGACCGTGGGAGGAAACCGGAGAACCCGGAGAAAACCCAGGCTAACACGGGGAGAACATGCAAACTCTACACAGAAGGACCCCAACCTGGATTCGACCCTGCGACCCTCTTCTGTGAGGTGACAGTGCTATCGTGTTATTCCATATTCAATAATGATCATTGCACCACATCCTTTCAAAAATATATGGTACTATAATATTACTTATTTTTACATTAAACAAATTAAGGATACAGGTAAAAATGTTGTTTTCTTTGAGGCATCGTTAGATTTTATGGGTAACTGAAGCATTTTAGTCTGTAAAATATTTTGACCGCCACCCCAAATATTTAAAGCCCGCACCTCCCCTCCTCTCACCTCAGTCTGTCCAGCACCGCGCCTGCATGCGTGTCTCCTCCTCCTCCTCCTCCTCCTCTTCCTCCTCCGCCTACAGCCCTACAACCTGATCGGTCCATTAAAAACAAAAAACAAAAACAAACAAGGTAAAGCCTGCATCTGCATGCCAAACACCCCTCCGGAGTGCCATCATCCATTCCTCCTGCTGCATCTGTCATCCCATCCCTCTCTCCTCTCATACGGGGACGCCTCCATCTCTCACCAGCGTAGCCGAGGCTACCACACCTGTCTGGAGCATCGCATTATTCACTCATTATACCTCAGTGCCTTTGACTGGGGCTGGGAGAGAATCCGCATTATCATCACTGTATATACAGCATGACGGATGTGATTTGCACCGGCTGCAAACACACACCACAAAAACCCCACCAGGGTCTCTGTGAGGGATCGTTGCGGCATGATTCTCCTACAACAAAAGAATGAGCAACACATGCACTCACCCCTCCACCGGGCACGTGCATGCTTTATGGCGAGAAAATATCATTTCTGCAAAATTTCTCTCAATGTCACTGTGTCTGTGTCACAATTTAATAAAAAAAAAAGATGACTCATGATTTATACTTAATTGCTTTGACATAGCCTATGATGAAGTAATAATTGAGCACATCTTAATGGTAGCTGCACCATCTGACCCGATGGGTGCCAGGTTGTTGGTGCAGCCACCCCACCCCGAGCACCCACAGCACCCACAGTCACTGACGGCTGGTGTCGCCACGCAGGGAGCCCTCACATGTGGCCGCCTATTTCGGAGTGGAGAAAGGAGGGGCTTAGAGTAGTTTGCCCAGCTGAGACCGAAGAGGGACGGGAGACTTTGAGGTGATGCAACTTCCAATAACCCGATAGTGACGGAGAGACCCCCCACCCAGCACCCTGCACCCTGCACCCTGCCCGACAGACGAGGACTCAGCTCCGCGGTAAGTCTTCTCATCAGAGGTTGGATAGTTTGTCGTGTTTCAGCTGTCTGATTGATGGTATCATCCTAAAGGAGCAACGTGTTGAGGCTGTGCATGTAGCTGTTCGGGGAGGGAAGCATTCAACACGTGTCCGTGGAGTGGACAGTTACAGTAAAGGAGGACCCGGGTCTAGTGGGTCTTACTGGGATGCGGACCGTTGTAAAGCCGTTACTTTATCTCGGCGGGGAGAACCACGTGGCACCAGACGGTTGATGTGAGTCCTAAAGGAGGAAGGAGAGGGAGGAGGAGGAGGTGGAGGAGGGGGGCAGAGTTGATTCAGGGTTCAAGATCTTTATTGTCACACTGGTTATACAAGTACAATCGTGTAAAATACTTTTTTCTGAAGCTCCATTAAAACATAATTATGTAGCAAATAAATAAACAAACAAACAAACAAATAAATAAATAAATAAACAAAATAACAAAATACATTTGTAGTTATAGAATTTTAAAAATGTGTGTTTACAAATATATTAATAAAATGAAATACTTGGTACAAAGGCATATTAAGAGCATGTACTGTATGAACTCGGGGGGGGGAAGTTTGGAAATTTGTGTTTGGTGGCTTATTTCTCTGTTACAGTGCTAACTGGCGTTGTTTTTACACTCTTGGAAAGCCTGTTAATTTGCAGGATAACAGCCGCTCCACCTAAATCTTAGCTAAGGTGCTAGAAACATTAATGGATCCAAAAGATAATAGAAAAGATTTACGCACACTTAGATCCACATTGTATTTCACTAGATTCTTTAATACTAAGTTTTCGGGCTGTCAGACTTTCATCAGAGCAAAGCGATGCTCTGCTGAAGGATGGATTTGTGGGATGAGCAGCACAGCTGATTATGTGGGTAGCATCCAAGTGAAATTTGCCAAAATGCTCTGCCAATGTTAAACAGTGTGTTCTCCTGTTGGTACTGACTCTTGTTTCGAGCTCCAGGTGTTTGGTAGCAAATCATCTGGTGCCAAAATCATGTCAGAGAAGAGATGAGGAGTTTTGTTTTGAAACTAAATTTTGAACTGAGCCATGTTGGTTTTGAAAAAGCTGACTTTCAGCATGAAACACATCACTGTGTGATCCCGTGGTCTTGGCACCTGGAGCTCAAAACAAGAGAAGTTTGGTGTATTTCACTTTCACATGATCCTCACAAGTTGGACGTCATTGTGAAGGTAAATAAACAGGCTTTCCAACATTATAAATACAATACCAGTTAGCATGCTAACAACAGAGAAATAAGCCACCGAAAACAAATTTCTAAACTTATAGAAAGAGGCAGTGAGATAAATATAGAAGCAGATATACTGTATACTCTAATGTATAGAATAAAAATATTCTGTGTATTTTTTATGTTGCACATACTGTATTGATTGAGGTATTGCATTTGTAAAATGCCAGTCTTAGGGAAAAACCTTCTTCTCAGTCTTCTGCTGGTGTGAGTCCTGATCTTGCAAGAGAAAGAAGAAACTAGGTTTATAGAAACTAACCCAAAAGCAGCAAGCAAGCAACCCTGAAACTTAAAGTTTTGCATCTATTTTTAGCTTGTAATTTTACAATGTTCTTGCCCAAAAGAAACAACTTTCCCCCCAAAAAAGGCTAAAACAAGTGACCTTACCTACCTACCACAATATGAGAGAAAGAGGTGACTACTTGATCACTTCATACATGTACGTATATACTGTATGTTTGAAATTATTTTGGATTGCGTGCATTTCATTTTCCCATCAATTTTCAGCTTGTAACTTTACATTCAGCTGAACTTAAAGGTTGAACATTTAATTAAATTTTCACATTTCGATTAATTTTTGCAAAGACCGTGACCCCAGTGTCGGTAAGGCTCATTAAAGAGAACAGTGCTGCGTTTCTTTTATGTTTTTCAGCGCTAACATGAACCAGATCGAGAGAGAGACAGGAGTTCGCCCAAATAAGCATTCGCTTTAATAATTAAAAAAAAAAAAAAAAAACTAGTGCTGTTAAAACAAATTTGTGTTAATGCCTTATTGCGTTAACTTAGACTGCCCTGATTCTTCTTCTTATATTACAAAATACTAGTTTTTATGGGGACATTGTACATACTAATATGCTAGGATACATTACAAAAATGTATTGACAATCATTTAAATAATAATAATAATTACACTATATTATATTTTCATATTTGTGAGGACTATCACACTGTTATTGATATTTGAAAGTGTAAAAAATACGTATTATTATTTTTTACATGAACACAAAATGTAGAGTTGATTTTATCCCACTGTTTGCTGAAAAATTATTATTATTAGATTATTGGACCATACTGAGTATCTGATACAGTTTTACAGAATTGTAAACTGAATATGTTTCTGTCTCTCTGTAAACCAAAGTATTAATCAAGAAATTTATTGATAGTCATATCAATAATGAAAATATTTGTTCCATATGTTTCAGTTGTAGTGAAGGCCAATTGGTGGCTGGACTGAATGTAAAAGTAGGGTATGTCAACAGAAGCTGTGCATGCATGAATGGCGGTAACCTTACCCCAACCCCCGACACATGCACACACCAACCCCCTCCCACCATATCCTGATCCACACACAGGAGGGCCTTTCGTTCATCCAGCCCTTTCTGTTTGCTCTCCTTATGCCATATTTGTGCCTGAAGGTAACACACAAGTTTGTTGAAAGGACATGGAGGCTAGTAGAAGAAGAAGAAGATCAACCTTTATTAGTCCCACAATGGGGAAATTCAATTTACACTCTGTTAAACTCATACATGGTACATGCAGACCTGAAACACACATACATGCATTAATGGAGAGATGTCAGAGTGAGGGGGCTGCTCCTGACAAGCGCCCCGAGCAGTTGGGGGTTTGGTGCCTTGCTCAGGGGCACCTCGGCAGTGCCCAAGAGGTAAACTGGCACCTCTCCAGCTACCAGTTCACACTCAGTTTTTGGTCCATGTCGGGACTTGAACCGGTGACCCTCCGGTTCCCAAGCCAACTCCCTACAGACTGAGCTACTGCCGCCCCGTATCAGACCATAACATTTAACATGACAAGTAATATGGGTGTGATGGAGGTCTGTTTTGATGCCTTTTTAGAACATTTGAACTATTAGTACTCACAGGATTTGAGTAATCAGCAGTAAAGCTGGAGACAGAAGCTGCCAGTTTATTGATTAATAGGAGGCGCCTCTACAGAGACTGTGGAGGGGGAAGTAGAAGTGTAGGGGGAACCTTAGAAATTAGTGAAACGCTAAAACACCTCACCTCAGGGCATTATCATCAGATTAAATTTGGAGGGAAGTGAAGGTCAGTGATATATTGTGAGGTGATTCAGAAGCTCAGCGCCGTCATTGTCTCCTTTAGGCTGCACTTACACCAAATCAGGCGTTGCTGTGATCAGGTTGTGCGGCGGTGTGGGAGCATCACTTAAAGCGCCATGCTGCTAGTATAGCCGGGTCCTATGAGTGATTGTCAGTGTTGACAGATTTTAAAAAAACACACATTTACTTTCAGTCACTAACCAGGATGTAAATTGAATGAATACAAGTCAAATATAACGTGACACTCAAGAAAGCAGGCAGTTATGTGACACCAGTCACAAAGTGCTTCGCAGTCAAAGAAGTACAATCAAATAAATAAAACAGATAAAAACACAGAATAAAACTTACACCCAATGAAAATATTTAGTTGCACTCCACAGTTTTTCGGTCACATATGCGGCTGAAATGGTCGCACTCTGGAGCTCTGCAAGACCTCAAGCTTATTGGGAAACTATCCCAAAGCTAAGAGGTTGCTGACTGGACAGCTCTTTTTTGTTTTATTTTTTTGGAGAATTTTTTCCATTTCTTTTTAATTGATATTGATAGTGTTGAAAGGGGGATGACATGCAGCAAAGGAACCCAGGGGGGATTCGAACCCGGTGTTGCTCTAGCAAGGACTCAGCCTTGATACATGGGGCGCCTGCTCACGAGCTTTTTTAACCGGTGAGAAAATTTTCTCACCATCACATCCCAGGTTACCACATGCAAAATGAAAGAATACACTAATAGTGACAACTCAACAAATAATTAGCATTAGAAACTGTGGTTGCTCACAGCTTTACTGCCTCTCAGCACATTGTTTTGATTTTACGGCCAAATCTTTATTTTTTGGTTCGCTTATCAACCTTATTTCCAGCATCTAAGAAGCTCTGACTGCCTATCACCAGACTGTCAGACTGTCAGCTGGTGAACATAGCAGAGTATTTAGCAGATAAAGGGTTGGTGCGGACCAAAACAAAGCTAAAAGGAAAGTGAATATTGGACTTACATTTGCCAGGTGAACCAAAGCAACTCCAAATGAATGCTAATGTTGATCTGTATCTGCTATAATAAGATAAAATAAAAATAGGCAACTGTTTGCTGCCTCCAAGTGTCAAAAATGAAATGCAAATTTAGTTGTCCAGCTTGGAATTTGGATGTGGACAATATCCATTAATCCACCTCCCCAAACTCCACACTGCTTGTTTTTGCCTCACTACATGAAGGTCATGTAATTCTCGCAAGACTAAACTGGCCTGGTTCCAATACCTGTGGTGTCAAAGATGATGGATGTTGAAAGGTTCAGTTTTGTATGAGAAAGTAAACGCAATTAACAAGGAATCTGTTGCATTTGCACACTGTAGCATATTTGTAATACTTATTTTGATGCAACTCTCTCAGTACTTGGGTCAGACCATTTCCACAGTAGGCTCTGAGATATTTCATTATTACTTTTGTGAAGCGTTCGTCCAGACATGTCTGGACTGGTTGGATTCCCAGATACTGTGTAACTAGAGGAAAACGGGAGAAGACGAGGGCTAGGAGAGATACTCTGAAAGGGTTGAGGAGATAGTAGAGGAGACAGAAGACAAATGATCCTCCATGCATATATGTGGTAACATAACAAAGTTAGTTGTAGTGTCAGAGACCTCTGTGCATAGTAGACAGATGTTTGATCACTTATCCTCAAAGTTTAACACAGTGATGGTGCCGCTATGTTGTGCATGAGAGCTCTCTGTTTCAACCAAATGTGAGGAGAGGAGGAGACAGAAGAAGGTTCAGAGAGAACAGGACGGAGTTACATGGCACGACCACTAGGTGGCCCCATAGCATAGTTATGCTTGTAGTGTGGTTGGTATTCGTTTCGGGCATGAAATATCAGGTGGGTTTGGTGTCCAGTGATTCTCAAACTGGGGTCCGCGGCATTCTGTCTTGGGGACTGCGAAATACTTTGCTATAAGTTATAAAATTGTGCTTTATCATGATGAAGTACATGAATTATGAAATACCATTTGAGTCAATAAAACAAGCATATTGTGTCCATTACTCCCACCCATGTTAGCTTTAGAAATATATAGACACTCTGATATGATGTGACACACAGCAGTAACAGTTCATTATTTTGAAGTTGAAGCACAAAGCTGAAATGACTGTGCCAGTCTTGCAACTGTTTATTTTCTGAAAGCTTTTAAGATCAATTACTAGAAGTGTGGTCTATAAATTATTATACATGCAATTTGAATAACTTCACCCTGTAATTAAACCTGCAGTTGTCAGAACATGTTTGGCATCATTCGGCAAAAATTCCATAATAACATTTCAGCATCTTGTAATTCAAGTGTTTTGAGAAAAATAGACTTCTGCACCTCCTCATGGCTTTTTTCAGGATTTAAAAAAAAAAAATCTAGTCTGTGATGAGAGACTTTGGCCAATCACAGGTCATTTTAGAGACAGAGCTTTCCTATTGGCTGTTCATTCAACAAAGACAGCCGTCAATCACTCACAAACTCCACTGATCAAATATGAATCAGTGTTCTGTGGGGCGGTGCTTGGTATTTCCTCAACTGATCTCAACATGGCTGCGGAGACACAAGCTTTCTCATTTTACAGCTAAACAGTAGCTGCAAGGTGTTTCTGAAAACAATTCACACAAGAAATAGTCATTACAGTAACACCATGTTGATCCGTATTTGATCAGCGCTGCCTAGTTTGCCTGCAGGCTCCAGCTCAGCTCTGATTGGCTGTTTTCCTCCGGTCTGTGAAATCTTGTAGATGCCATTAGGAGCACCAGAGGACACCAGACGCCTTACTTCAGATTACCCGTTTCATGCACTACTGTCAGAATATAGCGACCATTTTATAAATATAACTTTTTAAGATCGTATTTGGTCCAATTCTACTGCTGCTTTAACATTCAGTAAAATTGCACATTTCCCCACTGTGGGCCTAATATAGAATTATCTCATCTTGTCTTAAAATGTTTGTTTATCACTATGAAACAAGTGTGAAGTGTTTAGGTTGAAAAGTCCCATCCATCTTCAACCGCTCATCCTGTTAGGGATCACGGGGGCGCTTGGTCCGATCCCAGCCGGCATTGGGCGAAGGCGGGGGTACACCCTGGACAGGTCGCCAGTCCATCGCGGGGGAAATAGAGACAGACAACCATTCACGCTCACATTCACACCTACAGGCAATTTAGAGTCATCAGTTAACCTGCATGTCTTTGGACCGTGAAGCCGGAGTACTCATGGAAACTCACGTTGAGGCAACGCTAACCATTGCTACACCGCACTGTCCTGCGCTTTTCACAGTTATATAACTTACTATGAGTTGCTTCTTTTTGCTGGAAAACAACTGGAATGTCACTCGGTTGGATTGCAGATGTGTTCACTCATTTATTTTCCTGTGACATCTCTTGAAGGCACTGATGTTTCCACTATAGGATGTGGTGTATGTACAACATGTATATTTGCAAATAGTTTGAAAGAGTCAGGGAGAGTGCATACGTCCTTACTACAGTTGTCATAACTCTTGACATGGTATTTTGTGATCACACCCACATATGAATAGACGCTGACGTGCTCAGTGCACAATACTACTATGAAAAGTAAAGACTGGCATGGTTTCATTATTGGGACGCTGTTCAGTGTTATACTGACTACTGTATTTGTAGATAGACAAATATATTAAAACAATAAACATTACAATTATTACAATTACAACTGAATTTTACAATTTGTTGCTGCATTATTGTAAACACAGGAATTACAATAATGCAACAACAAATTAACAACTATAAAATTCCAATATTTAATGTATATTGTATATAAACAGAATTGATTTGAATTGATCGTCCACATTGTCAACAATACCTGATCCAGCTATTTGAGGCGATATTCAATCCAATATTGGTATTTTGTGCTTCCCTAATAAAATTGTTAGCAAGCAGTTGCGTATTTATGCATCCAGTAGTTCCAAAGCAACATTTAGCATTTATTTGGAGTTGAAGTATATCTTCCTCTTGCCATGAGAAAACAAAAACACCCATAGAATGAATTATAGAGCAGAAAGCAAGTACATTTGTTTTCTCTCCTCTTCTAAAACATGAAATAAATGTTATACAAATGAATGTTACACCCATAAAAACAGGAAGAAATGGAAATTACAACATGAATGGAGGACTGCGCGGCGGTGCAGTGGTTAGCACTCTCGCCTCACAGCAAGAGGGTTGTGGTTCGAATCCGGTTTGGGGCCCTTCTGTGTGGAGTTTGCATGTTCTCCCCGTGTAAGCAGTCTGCAGACAGACCCCTCACAAACAGAGGGCAGATACATTTTTCTAGAAAGTTTATCCATTCTGTCAGTTTGGGAATGCTGTGCTGCTAGCAAATCTCATTGTTTGACCTATATTACATTTCATTCATTGACTTCGGTGGCAGCCGCTGTGCTGTTGGCATCAACAAGAAAATAAGCTATAGCTGCAGCCCTAATGCCAGTTCAGCTGACGGCCTGCAATGCTAACTGGAATGTCACCCGGATGGATCATGGATGTGTTCACTTAGTTGTTTTTAAGTTTTAGTCATGACAAGACATAACATGAAAGGTTATGTTGATGGGTGTGGTCTTTGAACACCCAAGGTTGTGTTACAGGGGTACGGCCTGTGTTGTATTTTATGTTGTGCGTTTTCCAGGATCTTACAGTATGTTCTGTTTCAATGATGATCCAGTCTATGATATGAATGATTCCTGAAACCTGCATACATTGATTCTTCTGTCACCCGGGCACAACAGAACAAGCTGTAAACACAACATACTGTACATATTATTGACATATTGCACATGGTTATGCATTCAAGCTAATTGACCAGCTCTTGACCTCAAGACACAGGACACTAACCAATATCAACTTTTCAAGATGTTTTGCAAAGACTTACACAGGCTGTCAGATTTCCTCTGCAATAAACTCCAAACACAAACCTGAGCATTATGATCAAACAAAAGAAGAAGAACTGAGAGGACTCTCCCCTTTACTATACAGACACTGAGTGAACTGATCATTCTTGTTGGAGTGATTACTACTTATCACTAGGGCTGTAATGCATTAATGCAGTTGATCTTTCAGTGGTTTTAGTGGGCTCAGTTTTAAAGTTAGAGAAACCAGAAAACCTAAGGAATCCATAGGTACCAACGATGTCACACTGGCTTATCGTGAAGGAGGTTAAATAACACTCCAAACTGTCATGGCCATTTTCAAAGAGGTCCCTTGACCTCTGACCTCAAGATATGTGAATAAAAATGGGTTCTGTGGATACCCACGAGTCTCCTCTTTACAGACCACTTTATGATAATTACATGCAGTTTGGGGCAAGTCATGGTCAAGTGACTGACAGCTGTTGTTGCCTGTTGGGCTGCAGTTTGCCATGTTATTAATTTGAGCATATTTCTTATGCTAAATGCAGAACCTGTGACGGTTTCTGGACAATATTTGTCATTTGTTTTGTGTTGTTAATTGATTTGCATAAAGCAAGCATACAGTATTTGCTCAGTCTGATGTTGATATTAATATTAATACTTGGAAAAGCTGTCTTTAAGGTACATTTTGAACAGAAAAAATGCAATTAATCGCAGTTAACTACTATATCATGCAGTTAATTGATTCTCTACATGTTGATCAGCAGTCTTCCTCTTCTTAGCCCACATACAGTAATGCTGTGGTTGGTATTTGTTGTGTCTGATTTTTGTTGTCTGTGGGGTTGTTGATTGGATATGGTCTTAATTCCATTTAAAACAAAAAAAAAGGGCGACGCCTGCTTGGTGATATGTGTGCTTGTGTTGTAGTAGTGTCTATTCATTGATTATCATCAGAATATGCCTTTGACAAGATTTTCTTTACTCTATTTTCATTATTGCTGGGCTTATTAGCACAGTGATTTTAACTCAGTTTTCTTGGTAGTTGGTTTAAAAGAGTTCATATTGCTAGTTTTTTTTGTACTTGTAGATTTACTGCTATAGATTATGTATTTTTGCAGCACTCTCCCTTCCTGTCTACCACAGCAATCGATGTCATTTGAATGCCACTATTTAAAAAAATAATCCTGATTTGTTCACTTCATTTTAAAATCCCATGATTTTCATTCCCAGTGCAGTTGCATTATTGTAATGATTCTTATTTCCTTCAACGGTCCAACGTGGTGCATAGCTGGCTCTATTTACCGGCTGCTGAACAAAGGCCTAAGCATAGTTAGTGCTGCTTTGAGTGCGTCACAATTTCTAAGTCATATTTACCTTTCTGTGCACAGCGTAAGAAAGAGGCTGTCTATCATGACAAAACAGAACTCGTGGAGTCCCAATCATGCTGCCACATATTGGCATTATTGATAATAGACCCAGCTGCTTTGCAAGCCCAACAATATGAGGCATTGTAAGTAGCAATAAGGGATGCTGTTTTGTCTTGAACACCATGTAAGATGGGAAGCCAAAGGGCCCCGCGCTGCTCCAGTGTAGACTATGTAGAGCAAAAATTGAGAACAGCTTGTATTATTGCATGAGGACAAGGAGGCTGGTGTTGCATCTGTATTTTAGATAAAGGAAAGTAATTAATGAGCCCCTCTTGTGTGTCTTCACCTCAGTTCATTTTTTTTGCTTCCAAGATAGTTCATCAAAATTAAGAACTAACTAAACTAATTATCTTTCAGCTGCGGGCCTCATGACTCGCAGGTCTTCGGCTCAAAGGGTCATTCTGTCCCCAGAAAATGGGCCCCTAACAAGGAAACACTCCTCATGGTTAATGTGTAACTACGGGACATCCTCCCATTTATTCTGACCAACAGCAGGCTAATGTTTAAGGTCAGTAGGGCAGACCTTTAAAGCCTTTTTTGCTGTGTAATGGGGTTAACTTAATTCAGGTTTTTTTTTTTAGGTAGAGCTTGTGAAAAATGACTCTCAGCAGGTGAAAAATTCCTTGAGTGGGGACATTAGTGACTTTTGCACCCTTGACAATATTAGTCACTAGTTCTTTCACCTCTATATCAGTTGTCTGCCACTTACTGAACTCCTTTAAAAGACATGGAAATGAAGGAGAGACAAAACAAGGCGAGGAGAGGCCTTAAATGAAAACCTGACAACACGTTCTCATCCCAACTCATCACCACTATACTAAATACTGACACTTTGCCCCATCGGCTTAACTTTACAGTCACAGTAATCACGTTCTTAAAACAGTAGTAGGCAGAATCTTTTTAGTGTCACTTAATAATAACCTTTTAGCATATCATTAATTAATAATTTACATGCAAAAATTTATCCCGGTCAGTTTTTTTTTTTTTTTTTTTTTTTGTTTTGTTTTGTTTTTTTTAATTTAATAAAATTAAAATTTAATTTTTTTTTTTTTTTTTTTTATTTTTTCTCTTTTTTTTTTTTTTTTTTTTTTTTTTTTTTTTTTTTTTATTCACTTTTTAAGGTTTTTTTTATACAATTTTTTTTTTTTAAATAACCCTTTTTTATTTCAAGAGAGTAAGTTTTTTTTTTTTTCTAAAACCACAGTCATTTTTTGGAGGAGAGAGTTCTTTTTGTTTGTTTTTTTTTTAGAGGCAGCTCTCATTTACTTGCAACTCCAATAAATGGCCAAACTAGGCAGCGTTGATTAAATATGAATAAATATTCTGTTACTGTAATGACTATTTCTTGCATAAAATGTTTTCAGAAATATCTTGTAGTTACTGTTCAGCTGTAAAATAAGAAAGTTTGCTCCGGCTGGCGGGCGGTGCTTGGTATTTCCTCAGTTGATCTGAACATGGCTGCCGGGTCACAAACTTTCTAATTTTACAGCTAAACAGTAACGTTTAGCTGTAAATAAGTTATGTAATGTTTCTGAAAACATTTTATGTGAGAAATACGCATTAAGTTAACAGAATATTGATTCATATTTGATCAGCAGTGTTTAATTGGACTGAGTGATTGACAGCTCAGACTCAGCTCTGATTGGTTGTTTTCCTCCGGTCTGTGAAATCTTTCAGATGCCATGAGGAGCTCCGGAGGCCATCATAGCAACACGATTACCTGTCTCATGCACTACTGTCAGGATATAGTGACTGTAAAAAATCATATTTGCTCCAATCTAGCTGCTTCAGCTTTAACATTCGCAGCTGGATCAGCTGTCAGTCAGCTTTAACAGGTGTTTATGTCTGCACTGTGTTAATACTAGTAAAGAGACACACTGATCAGTGGCAGAGCAGCAGTGTTTTCTCTCTGTAGCTTGTTACCTGTTTCACACCTGCACATGAATAACGGCTGCAGTCTGTACATATACTGTGGACTATGTTTTACTTGGAGGCTCAGGAACTGGCACAGTGCTTTTATATTATTCATTCATTATTAACACCTGTATTTATTTATGAATCGGGATTATTTGACATTTTTTTCATAATTGGCATCGGCTGATGTCTGACCATATTAAGCCGATTATCAAGCAGGTGCATAAATGCTGCTAAATGCACTAAAACTTTATTTTTTCATTCAAAAGTTTATTTGACAAAGTGAAGTTTTTTTGATTATACATTGTTTTTATTTAAAATATGTAAGTGCACTGCAGTGCAGACACAAAATGTAGATTGGAGAGACAGACCAGGGGTGAAATTTTATGCATCATTTGTTATTATTAAATTGTTGTATTTTATCAGATGGAGGACACTAGAAATTATTTATTAGGCTAAATGATAAGTGGTTTAAAAGGTGGTCTCACTCTGATTTTAATGATATTCTTAATAAAAGTTAATGGAGAAATAATAGATCATGAAAAGAAAAATCCTTTTAATAACTGAGGAAAGTTGTTAGACGTCCGTACGTTGTCAGGTGTGTGAAGAACAGATACCGCAGGTCCTGCTGCCGGAAGACTTTACCATCAGCATGGTCTGTTTGTTGCTCACACCTACACATTTTAACTAAAGATGGTGAATTAAAAGACAACTAAAAAGACAACAAAACAAAACTTTTAATCTGTGATCAACTCCAGTGATGTTGACATGTATCAGATCACTCCGATCAGCTGCAGCGTCCAATCAATAACTAATATCCAATAAGGGGGCGCGTCAGACGGTAAAGTCTAACGATACGCCGGTGTATTCTCACTTATGGCTTCTCTCTCCTCAATCCTCGCTCCTCAAGATGTATTTTGGGAATTGGGATGTCCCTCAAGATGGAGCGCGAAGATTGCTTTTCTACACTATCTTGATGCCCTGTGTCAAAATCTGGTTTGAAGACCTGCTTAACTTCATGTTTTGTTCACGTGCTGCATGGCCCCACAGTGGCTATTTTAGTCGCATATGTGACCAAAAATCTGGGGAGTTTGACTGAATATTTTCACTGGCTGCACTGGTGCTGCTGACAGATCTGTGTATGTGTGAAACTGCACCCTGTAGACTATTCATCCTCGAACAACATCACAACCATGAAACAGGACAGCAGTTCAAAGGGATGAGAACTAGTTATTGTTTTTCATCAAGAGAAATGCTGCAGTGCCTGTTATAACTGTATCCGGCACTGAACGTCTTGCCCAAGACCGGCATCACCGGCGATCACCAATGCTGTCCCCGCAGCCCCAGTATGATACCAAAACCTGAACATGTCTCCGGATTCATTTCACAAAAGGGGAGGGCAAAAGAGTGAGTGTGCAACCAACGTAGTATGTTAACATGTGGATACCTCACAGTACTGCAGGTAAACTCACTATCAACGTGCCCTGATAATGCTACATCGCGAACAATCAGCAGGACGAGAGCTTAAGTGGGAGATGCCTTTGATTTAAAGTTACAACGCAGTCAGGCTCTAACATTATCATGATGTTCAAATGTAATCTCGTAAAATGTAGTTTTTGGCTAGAAACTTGAGTAAAGCAATATAAAATAGATAATACAGAGGGAATTATGAGCCGTTTAACTTCCTAATAAAATAACATAGCATAGCACCAGCATAAAAACTGTAATAAAGGACTAAGTTGAAGTGCATTTATTATTTCACTTATGTTTTTTTAATGTAGTATTTAGACTCGTAGGATTTCACTGGTAGTGGTATAAACTGCTAAATTTCTGGTGTCGTGACGTCCCTGGTGTAGACCTATGGGAATTAACAAAATGCTTAAAATGTGTTATTGCCAAAAGGTGTGGTGAAAAATTTTGGGTGAACGTAAATTATGTGCTGGTGCACCTGAATGAAAAAGTTCGGTACACCAGTGCAACCGATGTGCAAAGTTAGTCTGGAGCCCTGTGTTGCATATTCCTGCTACAGTGTATAATCAAATTACCGTACAAGCAGGCTGGACTCAATAGCAGACTCAGAAGCAGGAATGGTCAAAAATCAGCGTCTTTAATCAAAAGGTCAGGTCGTTACGTGGTACAGCAGATAATCAGTCAAACAAGTTCAAAACGGCAGGCTAAGGGCAATGTCAAAAAACAAGCAGAGATATCTAAGGCACGGGTAAGCAAAACACGAGGAGATAAATGCTGGTATGCTTTTCACTGGGGAATAAGAGGAACTGGCACAGAAGGAAGGGGAAGCACACATTAAATACTGGTGAGGGGAGTGTCTGACGATGCACAGGTGAACACAATCAGGGCAGGGAGCAGACAATCAGAACCAGGTGTTAGAACTAGCTCCGGAGGAGGTGCTCAAAGGTGCGGGCAGGAAGCATGCAAAAAGGAAGTGAAGATAAGATAAGATAAGATAAGATATTCCTTTATTAGTCCCACAGTGGGGAAATTTACACGTTACAGCAGCAATACCAATAAAATAAATTAGTATATACATCATAGAAAATAGAAAAAAAGTAAAGACAGAAAAAATGTGTCCATCATATCAGTGACCTGAAATGAGAAAGGATATTAGAATACAAAATAAAACAGGAAGTGCAAACACAGAACATGCAAACAGAAACAAACAAAGCCTAAGACGTTATAGTTCTTACAGAACCCCCCCTCAACGGACCGCACCTGACGTCCCAGGATGTTTAGGATGAAGTTTATGAAAGTCTTTGATTAGGTTGGGGTCCATGAGGTTTTTCGCTGATCTCTCCTCTGGTCAGTGTCCTTCCCAGTCCACCAGGTATTGCCTGCCCCGCCCCCGATGGCGCACATCCAGCAACCGCTTCACTGTGTAAACGGGACCTCCATTGATGATGGGGGGGGGGGGGGGGGGCTGTTTTTAACTGGTTTCAGGCGTCCGACGTGGAAGGTAGGGTGAATCCTCATAGACCGAGGGAGTTGAAGCTTAATAGTAACAGGATTAATAACTTTGGAAATAGGAAAAGGACCCACGAACCTTTTAGCATATCATTAATTAATAATTTACATGCAAAAATTTACCCGGTCAGTACTTTATTTATTTTGCAAAGACAAGTGTCCTCTCAGTGTATGAGCCAAAGCAGTGCTATGATGTTGGATGTTACAGTTACTGTGATAAATGTAAACTGCATTAAAAAAGTAACTTTTTTTTGCTCAGATCTTAATACATCACCTTGTTTACAGTTTTGAAATATTTTGTGATATATTGAATCGTAACGCCAGTGTCACGATAGGTATCGTACAGCAGATTCTTGTCAGTAAACAGCCCTGATTACAATCAGGAGCAGTAAGTCTAGTTTTCTCTCAGGACAGCCACAGGTCATTTCAGGGAGAGAGCGTTCCTATTGGCTGTTTATTCAGTAGAGGCAGCTCTCAGTTACTTGCGAACTCCAATGAAATGGCCAAACTAGGCAGCGTTGATTAAATATGAATAAATATTCTGTTACTGTAATGACTATTTCTTGCATAAAATGTTTTCAGAAATATCTTGTAGTTACTGTTCAGCTGTAAAATAAGAAAGTTTGCTCCGGCTGGCGGGCGGTGCTTGGTATTTCCTCAGTTGATCTGAACATGGCTGCCGGGTCACAAACTTTCTAATTTTACAGCTAAACAGTAACAAGATGTTTCTGAAAACATTTTATGTGAGAAATACGCATTAAGTTAACAGAATATTGATTCATATTTGATCAGCAGTGTTTAATTGGACTGAGTGATTGACAGCTCAGACTCAGCTCTGATTGGTTGTTTTCCTCCGGTCTGTGAAATCTTTCAGATGCCATGAGGAGCTCCGGAGGCCATCATAGCAACACGATTACCTGTCTCATGCACTACTGTCAGGATATAGTGACTGTAAAAAATCATATTTGCTCCAATCTAGCTGCTTCAGCTTTAACATTCGCAGCTGGATCAGCTGTCAGTCAGCTTTAACAGGTGTTTATGTCTGCACTGTGTTAATACTAGTAAAGAGACACACTGATCAGTGGCAGAGCAGCAGTGTTTTCTCTCTGTAGCTTGTTACCTGTTTCACACCTGCACATGAATAACGGCTGCAGTCTGTACATATACTGTGGACTATGTTTTACTTGGAGGCTCAGGAACTGGCACAGTGCTTTTATATTATTCATTCATTATTAACACCTGTATTTATTTATGAATCGGGATTATTTGACATTTTTTTCATAATTGGCATCGGCTGATGTCTGACCATATTAAGCCGATTATCAAGCAGGTGCATAAATGCTGCTAAATGCACTAAAACTTTATTTTTTCATTCAAAAGTTTATTTGACAAAGTGTAGTTTTTTTGATTATACATTGTTTTTATTTAAAATATGTAAGTGCACTGCAGTGCAGACACAAAATGTAGATTGGAGAGACAGACCAGGGGTGAAATTTTATGCATCATTTGTTATTATTAAATTGTTATATTTTATCAGATGGAGGACACTAGAAATTATTTATTAGGCTAAATGATAAGTGGTTTAAAAGGTGGTCTCACTCTGATTTTAATAATATTCTTAATAAAAGTTAATGGAGAAATAATAGATCATGAAAAGAAAAATCATTTTAATAACTGAGGAAAGTTGTTAGACGTCCGTACGTTGTCAGGTGTGTGAAGAACAGATACCGCAGGTCCTGCTGCCGGAACACTTTACCATCAGCATGGTCTGTTTGTTGCTCACACCTACACATTTTAACTCAAGATGGTGAATTAAAAGACAACCAAAAAGACAACAAAACAAAACTTTTAATCTGTGATCAACTCCAGTGATGTTGACATGTATCAGATCACTCCGATCAGCTGCAGCGTCCAATCAATAACTAATATCCAATAAGGGGGCGCGTCAGACGGTAAAGTCTAACGATACGCCGGTGTATTCTCACTTATGGCTTCTCTCTCCTCAATCCTCGCTCCTCAAGATGTATTTTGGGAATTGGGATGTCCCTCAAGATGGAGCGCGAAGATTGCTTTTCTACACTATCTTGATGCCCTGTGTCAAAATCTGGTTTGAAGACCTGCTTAACTTCATTTTTTGTTCACGTGCTGCAAGGCCCCACAGTGGCTATTTTAGTCGCATATGTGACCAAAAATCTGGGGAGTTTGACTGAATATTTTCACTGGCTGCACTGGTGCTGCTGACAGATCTGTGTATGTGTGAAACTGCACCCTGTAGACTATTCATCCTCGAACAACATCACAACCATGAAACAGGACAGCAGTTCAAAGGGATGAGAACTAGTTATTGTTTTTCATCAAGAGAAATGCTGCAGTGCCTGTTATAACTGTATCCGGCACTGAACGTCTTGCCCAAGACCGGCATCACCGGCGATCACCAATGCTGTCCCCGCAGCCCCAGTATGATACCAAAACCTGAACATGTCTCCGGATTCATTTCACAAAAGGGAAGGGCAAAAGAGTGAGTGTGCAACCAACGTAGTATGTTAACATGTGGATACCTCACAGTACTGCAGGTAAACTCACTATCAACGTGCCCTGATAATGCTACATCGCGAACAATCAGCAGGACGAGAGCTTAAGTGGGAGATGCCTTTGATTTAAAGTTACAACGCAGTCAGGCTCTAACATTATCATGATGTTCAAATGTAATCTCGTAAAATGTAGTTTTTGGCTAGAAACTTGAGTAAAGCAATATAAAATAGATAATACAGAGGGATTTATGAGCCGTTTAACTTCCTAATAAAATAACATAGCATAGCACCAGCATAAAAACTGTAATAAAGGACTAAGTTGAAGTGCATTTATTATTTCACTTATGTTTTTTTAATGTAGTATTTAGACTCGTAGGATTTCACTGGTAGTGGTATAAACTGCTAAATTTCTGGTGTCGTGACGTCCCTGGTGTAGACCTATGGGAATTAACAAAATGCTTAAAATGTGTTATTGCCAAAAGTTGTGGTGAAAAATTTTGGGTGAACGTAAATTATGTGCTGGTGCACCTGAATGAAAAAGTTCGGTACACCAGTGCAACCGATGTGCAAAGTTAGTCTGGAGCCCTGTGTTGCATATTCCTGCTACAGTGTATAATCAAATTACCGTACAAGCAGGCTGGACTCAATAGCAGACTCAGAAGCAGGAATGGTCAAAAATCAGCGTCTTTAATCAAAAGGTCAGGTCGTTACGCGGTAGAGCAGATAATCAGTCAAACAAGTTCAAAACGGCAGGCTAAGGGCAATGTCAAAAAACAAGCAGAGATATCTAAGGCACGGGTAAGCAAAACACGAGGAGATAAATGCTGGTATGCTTTTCACTGGGGAATAAGAGGAACTGGCACAGAAGGAAGGGGAAGCACACATTAAATACTGGTGAGGGGAGTGTCTGACGATGCACAGGTGAACACAATCAGGGCAGGGAGCAGACAATCAGAACCAGGTGTTAGAACTAGCTCCGGAGGAGGTGCTCAAAGGTGCGGGCGGGAAGCATGCAAAAAGGAAGTGAAGTGACCTGAAATGAGAAAGGATGTTAGAATACAAAATAAAACAGGAAGTGCAAACACAGAACATGCAAACAGAAACAAACAAAACCTAAGACGTTATAGTTCTTACAGAACCCCCCCCTCAACGGACCGCACCTGACGTCCCAGGATGTTTAGGATGAAGTTTATGAAAGTCTTTGATGAGGTTGGGGTCCATGAGGTTTTTCGCTGATCTCTCCTCTGGTCAGTGTCCTTCCCAGTCCACCAGGTATTGCCTGCCCCACCCCCGATGGCGCACATCCAGCAACCACTTCACTGTGTAAACGGGACCTCCATTGATGATTGGGGGGGGGGGGACTGTTTTTAACTGGTTTCAGGCGTCCGACGTGGAAGGTAGGGTGAATCCTCATAGACCGAGGGAGTTGAAGCTTAATAGTAACAGGATTAATAACTTTGGAAATAGGGAAAGGACCCACGAACCTGGGAGTCAGCTTCCGGCACGCCACGCGAAGAGGCAGATCTCTGGTGGCCAACCAGACCCTCTGACCTGGTTGGTATGCGGGGGCTGGTGTCCGCCGTCGATCCGCCATCTTCTTGTACCGGGCTGAACTCCTAAGTAGCGGAGGCTGGTATCCGTATGCGCACTGGAAGGGGGAGAGACCAGATGCAGAACAGGGCAAGGTGTTGTGCGCATACTCAATCCAGATTAAGTTCTTACTCCAAGAGGCTGGGTTTTGGGCCACTAGGCATCTGAACCCGGTCTCTAATTCTTGATTTAATCTTTCCGTCTGGCCATTAGACTCTGGGTGATGGCCAGATGAAAGACTCACGAATGCACCTAACAGAGAGCAGAACTCTTTCCAAAAACGTGACACAAACTGAGGCCCCCGTTCCGACACCACATCCCTGGGGAAGCCATGAATACAAAACACATGAGAGAGCATAACCTCCGCCTTCTTTGCGGGGGGGAGTTTGGGCAAAGCAACAAAATGAACCATCTTAGAGAACCGGTCCACAATGGTAAGTACGGTGGTATTACCTTCAGAAGGTGGTAAACCCGTAACAAAGTCCAGGGGGTGATGTGGCACGAGGAGAGATGTGGCACGGGAAGGGCCTGGAGCAAGCCGGAAGGTGGCTGATGCGACGCTTTGTTTTGGGCGCAGACAACACAGGTAGAGACGTACTCTTTAATGTCTTTTTCCATAGCCGGCCACCCAAACCGCTGTTTGACGACGTACATCGTGCTCCCACCACGCAGGATGAAGGCAAAATGTGAGAGGGAACTCTAGGGGAATCATTAGCGTCAAATAGTCTGGACAAGGCATCTGGTTTTCTTTTTTGCGGGGGAAAGCTTTCTAGAAAGAAAAGCACAGGGGTGAAGTTCATTATTTTTAAGCGAGCGTTGAGACAAAACTGCCACTATGCTTGTGTCAGAGGCATCAACCTCCACGATAAACTGCCGGTCGAGATCAGGTAGTGTGAGGATGGGAGCGGAGGTAAAGGAGTTCTTTAACTTATTAAAGGCTCCCTCTGCCTCGGTGGACCGGAAGGTGGACTTAACATTAGGTGAGGTCAGAGTGTGCAAAGGGGTGGCAATAGTGCTATAGTTTCTGATAAAGCGGCGGTAAAAATTAGCGAACCCCAAGAATCGCTGCACCATTTTGCGATCTCTCGGGGTTGGCCACTCTGCCACCGCGTGAACCTTAGCTGGCATGTTGTCAGGGGAGACCACAAACCCCGGGAAAGACACGGTCGACATGTGAAACTCGCACGTCTCTGCCTTGACGTAGAGCTGGTTGTCCAGCAGTCTCTGAAGAACTTGGCGAACATGGTCAATATGGGACTGCTCATCGAGGGAAAAAATGAGAATATCATCAAGATAGACAAACACAAAGCGATTAAGCATGTCCCGCAAAATGTCATTAACAAGTGATTGAAAGACGGCAGGGGCATTTGTGAGGCCAAATGGCATTACTAAATATTCGTAGTGCCCACTGGGAGTGTTAAATGCCGTCTTCCATTCGTCCCCCTCCCTTGTCCTTACAAGATGGTAGGCGTTCCTCAGGTCTAATTTGGTGAAGACCTTAGAGCCTTTCAAAACTCAAAAGCAGAGGACATTAAAGGGAGGGGGTACCTGTTTTTAATTGTGATGTCATTGAGGCCACGATAGTCGATGCAGGGCTGAAGCGACTTATCTTTCTTCTCCACAAAGAAGAATCCCGCCCCAGCGGGAGAAGAGGAAGGACGGATGATTCCTGCTTCCAGCGATGCGTCAATGTACTCCCTCATAGCCTCCTTCTCAGGAGCCAAGAGGGAGTACAATCTTCCTTTAGGAAGGCGATGTTCCTGGAAGCAGATCAATGCCGCAGTCGTATGGCCAATGTGGTGGAAGAGAGGTGGCACGGGCCTTGTTGAATACCTCTCTGAGATGATGGTAACAGGAGGGAAAGCTTTGCTCCACCAACTTGCATAGGCTGCTCTGTCCCACTAGAGGGACTGCGGGGCAACGTCTTTCTTTCTCCTTTTCCTTTTCTCTTTCAGTCTGTTGTCGATCCTGATGGCTAAGGCGATGACGGCATCGGGATCAGCAGGCAAGTCCAGTGGAGCCAATTGGTCCTTCAGTGGATTAGAAAGTCCATGCAAAAAAGTGTCCATCAGGGACGCGTCGTTCCATCCACTGTCCGCTGCTAGATTAACGGAACTCAATGGCATAATCGGCGACCCTTCTTCTTCCCTGGTGAAGTCCCACGAGCACACGGGTGGCTTCTCGTCTGGGCGCAGTGAGGTCAAAGATTTTGCGTAATGTTTCAGTGAAGAGGTTAAGGGAAGAACACACTGGGGAATTACGTGCCCACTCTGCTGTTGCCCAAGCTTCTGCCCTGCCGGAAAGGTGGGTAATGATAAATGCCACCTTGAAGCGCTCAGTAGGAAACTGGGCTGCCTGCAGTTCGAAATGAAGGCTGCATTGCACCAGAAATGAGCGACAATTATCAGAGTCCCCGGAAAAACGCTCAGGCTTGGCGAGATGCGGCGAGCTAGCGAACACCGTGACAGGGGGAAGTGAAGAAACAGGAATCGGCGTCTCGCATAGAGTAACTGTGGCGGGTGGCGTTACCTGAGGCTCCGCGCTGGGTGGCGGCAGCTTCTCCAACATACTCAGGAGAGCCTGCATCTGAGCCCCCAGCTGGTTCACTTGTTCGCCGATGGTTGAACAAAACCTCTCTTGGTGATCGGACAGCTGCTTAACGCCATGGCAGACGGCGGTAAGCTGTTCCTCATGTTGATTGAGCCGCTTTCCTTGGGCACAGATCGCGGTTCGCACCTGATCAGAGTCCGCTGAGTCCATAATGGCCAGTTCGTACTGTCAGGGTTGGTACAAGCAGGCTGGACTCAATAGCAGACTCAGAGGCAGGAATGGTCAAAAATCAGCGTCTTTAATCAAAAGGTCAGGTTGGTACACGGTAGAGCAGATAATCAGTCAAACAAGTTCGGCAGGCTAAGGGCAATGTCAAAAAACAAGCAGAGATATCTAAGGCACGGGTAAGCAAAACACGAGGAGATAATCGCTGGTATGCTTTTCACTGGGGAACAAGAGGAACTGGCACAGAAGGAAGGGGAAGCACACATTAAATACTGGTGAGGGGAGTGTCTGACGATGCACAGGTGAACACAATCAGGGCGGGGAGCTAACAGGAAGTGAAGTGACCTGAAATGAGAAAGGATGTTAGAATACAAAATAAAACAGGAAGTGCAAACACAGAACATGCAAAC
This sequence comes from Pterois miles, assembly GCA_947000775.1. Taxonomy (NCBI): domain Eukaryota; kingdom Metazoa; phylum Chordata; class Actinopteri; order Perciformes; family Scorpaenidae; genus Pterois; species Pterois miles. Next base: position 2,001,291 of record CAMQGK010000485.1, on the reverse strand, counting down.
AGAAACAAACAAAACCTAAGACCTTATAGTTCTTCCACACTCACTGCAGAGACAGTGAGAGACAAGAGACAGAGACAGAGACAGGTAGCTATTTTTACCACAGTTCTAGTGGACAAACATACTATGTACTTACTTTACTTAATTTCTTAGTTAGTGACAGACATACTTACTTCCTTATTTACTGACACACTTACTTACTGACACACTAACTTACTTTCTTGCCTACTGATGTATTTGCTTACTTACTTTCGTACTTACTGACACGCATACTTATTTACTGATGCACTTTCTTTTTTACTTGCTTACTGACACACTGACTCACTTTCTTTCGTACTTACTGGCACACTTACTTAGTTTCTTACTTACTTACTTACTGGTGCAATTACTTACTTACTTACTTACTGGTGCAATTACTAACTTACTTACTTACTGGTGCAATTACTTACTTACTTACTTACTGGTGCAATTACTTACTTACTTACTTACTTACTGATGCACTTACTCACTTTATCACTTACTTACTGATGCACTTATTTAGTTTCTTACTTATTTACTTTATTTATTGTCTCCCTCAGTGGAAACTTGTCTTTGGCATCTCCAAATAAAAAGTTACATAACATAACACAACACACAGTTACTCTGTCTATAGGTAGCGCAAGATCAGATGCTTTGCTTTATTACATTATCTTGAAGCCCTTTGTCAAAATCTAGCTTGAAGACCTACATTACTTATATTAATTACTTTTTGTTTTTATTTTTGTTATACAGACTGATGTACTATGTACTTACTTATGTACATGCTTACATGTATTTACTTACTTACTTATTTAGTTACCCACATATCTTTAAATACTTAATTATCCAAGTAAAACAAAGTTACATAACACAACACACAGTTACTCTGGCTGTAGGTAGTGCAAGATAAGGTGCTGTAATTTTGTTGAAAACGAAGGATCTGGAAGCACAGTCTATCCTGACTCACCTCCTGTCATCCTCGGTTGATTGGTGATAGGTTAGGACTGGAATGTGTGTGTTTCATCTGCAGCACCATTCCGCATGCCTGAATCTTTCCAAGCTGCTCCTCCTCCTGTGCTCCTCTTGTTAAGCGCACTGCTGTGTGAGCAGTGCCTCTCTTGTTTTGCATTTTGCCATTAGCCACGTTTATTCATGATTTAGTTGCAATTAGAGCTGCAATACTTTCATCATTCAGTCTATAAAATGCAAATAAAAAACAGCCCAACACTCAGAGATGTTCAAGTTTAAACTGATATGAAATAGAGGAAATCAGCCTCACATATTGATGCACATCGCTTCCCCATAGATGTGGATCAACAGGGGCCTACTACACCCAATCGCAGGCTTTATCATCTATTCACACGGTAGATCAACGAAAGAGAAGCTGAAGTCGGACGCTGTAGTGTAGACATCGTGAAACTATTTCAGGGTTGGAGGTTGCGGATGTTGGATTTTGGACACAAAACACAGAGTTTTCGCTCAGGAGACCAGAGTTCACATCCCTTGTGAAACTAACAATGTGTAGTTGTCTTTGTGTTTGTAGGTATTTTAACTTAAAACACAATGTCTTTTTGTTCCTAAACTGAAAGAATATGTAGTTTTGTTGTCGAAACCTCTGTTTTTTTGCCTAAAGTTAAATCATTTTTTTTTGCCTAAACCTAAAGAAGCCTTTTTGTTTGTCTTCCAAATGTGGCATTTCATTCAGTTTAACAACACATTAGAACGTGTTGCTTTTAAGGCAGTAGGCCTAGTAGGCCCACATCTATGGTGCTCATAGCGACTGATAACACCTGTTTAATGGCCTGATAACAGTTGAATTGGGTACATTTAAGTCCATCCATCCATCCATCTTCAACCACTTATCCTGTTAGGGGTCGTTGAACCTGGACATGTCACCAGTCCATCACAGGACACATAGAGACAGACAACCGTTCACACTCACATTCACACCTACAGGACAGCCATCTTTAGAGAACAGGAGAACATGCAAACTCCACACAGAGGAACCTGTCACCCTGTTACTGTGAAACTTCAGCTTATTCAAAACTCAGCTGCTCGGCCGTTAACCCGAACCAGGAAGAGAGAGCACATTAGTTCAGTTTTAGCTTCACTACACTGGCTTCAGGTAGTAATTAGCCTGCTCCTTGTATACAAGACACCTCATGGGCTAGGACTAACTTACACTACCAGCTCCCTCACTTAATATCTGCCTCCAAGAACACTTCCATCATCTGCTGCTGGTCTATTGGAGGAACCCTACATTAGTCGAAGGAAAATTGGGGATGCAGCATTTGTTACTAACGCCCCTAAACTCTGGAACACGCTACCCTTCGATATCAGGGAAGCCAACTCAATAGATATCTTAAAAAGTAAGCTAAAAATGTATCTGTTCAGCTTAGCTTTTAATTACCTCTTAATTAGTTTTAACACTGCTTAGCTGTGTTGCACTGTGTTGCACTATTTATTTTGTTTTATTTAACTTATATGTATGCATTTTACTCTTATTTAGTTTTAACACTACTTGGCAGCACTATTGATTTTACATGTGTTTTACTTGCTGTTTTATTTTTCATGTTTAAATATTCTTTTGTTCTTTTTAATGCTCTTTCTTTATTGGGAAGCACTTTGAGTTGCAATGTTGTATAAAAGGTGCTATACAAAGAAAGTTTATTATGACTTGGAAGCTAATTGGTTGCATTCCTCATCAGAGCCACGTCAGGTCTCAGAGTGAGTTTCATATAACCTCTTACTGCCACTCCTCCTGGGATGGCCCAATGGGCTTGGCTCAGCTCTTGTGTACATACACTAGAGGAGTCAACCAGCAGGATGGAGTCAGAGCACTGCTACTTGATCACACACTTCAGTCTGCACACCAGTTAGTTTGTCACTGCTGAGCTGGATCCCGTCTTTGATGTAGAAGTTGGGGTTTTCCCGTTATACGTCTTTTCTTTCTTCAAACGTCATAAAGTGTCGTGGATGGTAAGGTTCCACTTTTAACCGAGTTTTGCTTCTTGTCATCTTTTCATCAATGTGCAGTGTGCTGTGTGTGATTGACGTCCCGGGGCGTTTTTGAGTCCTTGTCGGCTGCTGCGCATGACTGTGTGCATGTGTGTGTTTTTATGTTTGTAACACTGAATGGAAGCTATATTTGGCCACTTTCGCTCTCCTTTTTCCTGGGATGCTTTTAGTACACTGTCTAGGCTTTTTATTCACCGTCAGATGCTGCAGAGTTTCTGTATTTGACACACACTCCCATCTCCTCGTGACTGCCAAAGAAGTTCTGTAATCAGATGATCGATGAGGAAAGTTTTTAGGAATCGGAAGCAGTTAGTTGATTAATCAGTTAGTCAAGCAACGGAATATGATTCAGAAACTAGTTTGATGATCGATGAATCGTTTCACCAACTCCAGTTTGTTCAGTGTGATTATTTGCTGCATTTCTCTGTTTTATATTATGTCTGTGTTTTCTACTGTTGGTTAATCGTTGTGGGGGAATTGTGATTTGCATTTTTCATGATTTTTGAATGATTTGCTATTCCAAATCGAATAATCAAGAAATTTATTCATAGATTTAGATTTATGACAATAATCATTCGTTAAAGAATTAGTTTTTACTAGGGCTGTCAATCAGTTCAAATATTTAATCATGATTAATCGCATGATTGTCCATAGCTAATCATGATTGATCGAAAATGTATAAATTGTTTATGCAAATGTATGTATATATTTATGACTGGAAATCGTTTAACAACACAAAACTGTGACAGATATTTCTTTTCATATGATGCCAGTTTCTTCTCTCTAGCTTTAAAACTCAGGCCGCTACAACCTCAGAAATATTGACATCACAACTTGTGTTAATGCGTTAAAGAAATGAGTGGCGTTAAAATGAATTTGCGTCAACGTGTCATTATCATGTGAACTTTAACAGCATTAGTTTTTTTATGAATAGTTTATGCTATGAATGTTGCAAATATACAGTATGTATATGCTATGAACGATACATATATGTATATGTATATAAAGTATATGTGTACGTTTATATATATATATGTATATGTGTACGTATATATATATACATATATATACAGTATATGTGTACGTATATATATATATATACGTATATATATATATATGTATATATATATATATATATACGTATATATATATATATGTATATATGTGTGTGTGTGTGTGCGCTGTGAATGATACATATATATGAACAACATATAACCTTAATCTTAAAATTGTAATCTGATCCCCAATTTTACCAAATGTAACTGTAATCTGATTACATTTTTTGTTACTATAACAGTACACAGTTGCATTTTTTACTATCCTAAATATGTAACACTTTTCCGTGTAATATATTACTCCCCAGGCCTGCACATATTTATATATTTAGTTATTTTCGATGATCAGATTCATCACAGGTAAAATATGACATACTGGGATTAGATAAAAATTGCTCCCCAAATATGAACATTTGAAGTAAGACTTCACTCAGTCAGAAGTATTTTCTGCAGCTTTCTTCTAAATCCAGGTTGTTTTTAAGTGTTCTTTTCCAGTTGGCCGTCATACAGCGGTAGTCAGTGGGCAGCCGAAACGTTACCCTAACAGTTAATCTCTTCTTACAAAAGGGCACTTTGTTATGGCAGCTGCTTTGCTACAAAATGCAAATCTGTTACTACATGTTCTCTAAATTCTTTCCCTGCATCCTTTCTAGCAGATTCCTCGCAGGTTTAATGTCCACCTCTTAGTAACCTCTTAGTAAATTGAAATAACTGTTGATTTTCTGTTTTTATTTTCTTACCTCGAAGCAGGTCAAAGACTGAGGATTTGTTTTGAATGTGGCCAAGTAACTAAAAAGTGTTGCCGTGCCTCCCCCTACCCTTCCCCACTCCTCCCCTGTCCCTCCACCCACCACCACCCCCGCCCCCGCCCCCCTTCTCTGCCTGTCACATGTTCTTTTCACAGCATAGAAAAGTTTCTGGATTAGGGCAGAATTAACACAAAGCAGCGACGCCACTCCAGCTACACTCGCAAACAACGCAGAAGAGGCACGAGGGGGGACCGAGACACTCGAGCGAACGCCACCTCAGAAAACTCCGAACTCTGATTGCGAGAGGCAGACGAGTCCATCCCAGAGAGAGAGAGAGAGAGAGAGAGAGAGAGAGGCAGGGGATCTTTGGCGACAAGGTCCTGAAGGATGGAAGAGAAGCAGTTTGCCGGGATCCTGGTAAGTTCAACTTTTGTTCAGTGAACATACGCATGTACAGATATAAAACGCAGCAGGGTTGTCAACACGGATGCAGCCACATCACTGAGTTCACTGGTGGGATGCAGCTGCTGGACCACCAGTTGAGTCGCCCTCTGCCTCCCCTTTTCCCCAATTTAAGCACAAGAGGCCAGGTGGTTTTGTTTCTCTGTGCTTTATGGTCACTCACAGGACTCCAACAGGCTTTTATTTTCTCATTTTGTAAGTTTTCCTTCTCGGTTGCGCTCACCATTTTCCGATTTGCTCTACTTTTGCGATGACCTTACCCTGAAAACACTTATCTTTTCACATGCACCAACACTTTAATCTTGTTTATCTGTGAAAAGGACAGAGATACAATCGTTTGCAAAGACTGATAAAGCCGGCGTTTTCCTCCCAAGTGATCAGTGTGTTGCTGTTTGAGTGCAGAGCTGTCGTCACCTGCTGTTGGCCACGATGCCACTGAGCATCCGTCATCAGGGTATTAGTCCATCTAGGTGTTAGTCCTGAAGTACATCCCACTTATCCCTCAGCTCTGCTTTTACAGTACCCCATTTATCTGATCTTTGCAACTCTGGCAAACAATAAACATGTTTTCAGGGTTCCGCTGATAAGAGTTGAGGCCAAGAGGTAGATGTGTCAGTGCCGGGCCTGTGCGGCCGGTGAGGCTTTAAATAGAGGTTTGACGTCATTGGCAGTCAGGTCACCTCTCTCTCTCTCTTCAGTCCAAGTTCTTAAGTCCGTCTTGAGATGGAGATAAACACAAACTCAGAACTCTCTTCTGACATTCTCGCTCATTTGAAGCCTTGATTTCCTCCCCGATGACATTTTTTTTGTGCTTTTGAGATTTATCCACGTTAAAATGCACACACACCGTCTGAACTTAAGAGCGGGACGTTATCGGTCCCTCCTCTCGCTCTCTTGCAATATTTGAAGGTGGTTGGAGGATGGAGATTTCATTCTTGTTCTCAGAACTTTTTTGTGTTTGGGTTTTTTGTCTGCGTTTTCAGCTCAGTGACAGATTGCCAATCATTTTTTTTATTTATTTGCTTAGTTAGACCCTGCTGGAGAGATACGTCTGTCTGCGGGACTGAAGTGTAATTATTCAATGATAGTGGCAAGGAGGATTTAAATTTCCCATGGAGGAGGGTTTGTGGTGGTTATGAACCTTTTTACTGCCCCTCACACATTCAAAGGTGTCTCTGAGGAAAGTTTAACTGAGCTATCATGGTTCAATGTGTCATCCGTGGAGGCTGCCGTGACTCCTCCCAGCCACTATGGGCGTACAGGCCAACAATGAGCGAATTCATCAACTAAAAACAACAAATGAATCTGAGTATTTGAGGGTTGCTTTGTAATTTCATCTGGCAGCACCTTCCTTCTCAAACACAAAGTTCAAATTTTATTGTTCAATATCACCAAAATAAAAGATTAAGTAAAGTTCAGTCCTGATAATTTCTTGAACGCATTAACGCAACATTTCTAATCAGCATCTTAAAAGTCAGACGGCTGCTATTCGATCTTTTGGTGTTGTAGTGGGATTTGTTTTAAAGCCAGAGATTGGAGAGATGGTGTAACTAAGACTAATCTAAGAAGTCTGTTCACACTAACCATGTCGTACTCGCTTGTCGTGAAGGAGGTTAAATAACGCTTCCAAATGTAGCAAAGGGAAAACTAGCATGGCCATTTTCAAAGGGGCCCCTTGACCTCTGACCTCCAGACATGTGAATGTAAATGGGTTCTCTGGGTACCTACCAGTCTCCCCTTTACAGACATGCCCACTTTATGATAATCACATGTAGTTTGGAGCAAGTCATAGACATCTGTTGTTGCCTGTTAGCCTGCAGTTTACCATGTTATGACTTGAGCATACTTTTATGCTAAATGCAGTACCTGTGAGGATTTCTGGACAATATTTGTCATTGTTTTGTTTGATTTCCAGTAATAAATATACACATACTTAATGTTTGCATATAGCAGAATATTTGCCCACTCATATATTGATAAGTCTTAAATGCTTGACAGATCTCCCTTTAAGTTAATTCGAACAGATTAAAAAATGTATGATTAATTGTGATTAACTATGGACAAGCATGGGATTAATCATGATTAAATATTTTAATCGATTGACAACCCTAGTTATAAGTTAGAAATGTGCCATTTTAAAGTGGATGTTATTGTACTGAAATGTTTGAAAGCTACTGATTTAAAAAAAAAAAAAAAAAAAAAAAGGTTAAATGCATCCCTTGTCACCTTGTCACGCTTCATAGCGATCTGTGTCGTTATCAAGTATCCATGAATAAACATGTCAGTCCCACTTTCTTTGCCCGAGCCTCCTCTTATCGCTCATTTAAATCATTGCTTATTTAATTTGGCTGTAGGAATCACAGTAGAAGGTGAAGTATTTGTTTGCTCTCAAGAATCTGAGCGTTTGTTCCCTGGCCAACACACAGTTACTTTTTTTTTAAGGTGAATTCACTTGATTTGGCAGGAAATAGAAAGTTAAGGTTGACAAACAGAAGAAAGTGTACGACTTAGACTTATTCAGATATTGATGAAGCATTTTAATTATTAATAACTTAAAATTAGGCTCAGGCGAACTGGGGCACAGCTGCATTTCCCAAACAATTCGGGCATTACTCTTTTCTATCTCTGAGCCAACATTTAGATTGCTGTCATAACATTCATCAGTCACTTATTTTTCCTCAAAAAGTAGTGCAGAGGTCAGAGTGCGACTGCAGGCACACAAGTCTTATCTGTGGAGCTAAACATGCCCGAGAGCCGCGGGAAGATTGTACAACTCCAGCAGTGACAACAGACCACTGCTCATGCACACCAAGCAACGCAGCTCGCCTCTTGTGATTGGTCACTCGTCATGGCTGGGACCGTTGTCCTCAGCAAGCGGTAGACAGTGATGTCAGTCGTGGCTTTAGAGACATCAATGAAGAATGAAAGAAAGTGTGTGTGTTACAGAGAATGACCGAATCTTAGGCCTCGCTCTCCCATCGGCAACTGTCACCTCAGTTTTTATTCTGTTCCTCCCTCTCTTTGAGCTCTGTCTTCCTCATCCGTATTTTCTCGCTCAATGACATCTGTTGACAGATTTATAAAAATCTTTTATTCCTGTCATTTCCTGTCTAAACTACTCATCTTAACTTGTGTTCGGAGAGTGAAAATGGCCCCTTCCTGTTGCATTTTCTCAACTTTTTTTTCCCATAAGTCCCTGCCCTTTCTTTGCAGCCTGGTTAAATTTATTTATGCTGGCCCAGATGGTTGGTGGATGGACCCGTCACCGTAAATCTCGTGACACACAAGGCGCCCGCTTCCTGCTACCGCTTGGCTCGGCTGGTAGCCTTCTGCCCGGACTCTTTCTGTCCAAACTTAATTCCCCGGCTCGTTCACGGCGTTCAAAGGGAGACCCCTCTCCTCAATCTTCCTGCGTCGTCTTTGACTGCCCTGGAAGCCACCGCCACTTCCACCGAACGGATGAGCAGATGGTGCCCTGGCACTAGCCTGTACTGGACCGATAGCTGTCTCTTTGTTTTCTGCTCCTTAGTTACTCGTCTTTAAAATGTCCACTGTTTGGGTGGATGTATAGAGATGTGAGAGGAGGAGGAGTTGGACTGAGGTTTCGAGCTGAGCGCTGTATTCATACGTCTGGCTGTGCAGACCACTGCTGTCCCTCCATCACCATGAAGGCCAAATGGAGGAAGAGGTCAGCTCAGACTGGCCTCTGATCAAACATTAACATTGGCAAGCCTTTAAAGTTAGCCTGTGACTTTCTATCCACAATTTGTAAGATGTTTGGAGGCAGTGAAATGACTCTTAAACCCTGATATTCGAACCACATTAAAACTTTTTGATATTATATGACAGGATGTGTACGGATTTTCACACTTCCACAAAGCAGTTTTTCGAGTCAATTAACAAAAATATATTGAAAACAAAAAGCGCTTAAATTTAAATCGGGTTTGGGCCGCAAACTAGGAATGTCCCAATCAAGTTTTTTGGACCCAGATTCTAATCTGAGTTTTTTAATGTTGCTAATCCGATACTTTACCCAAATGTCGAATAATTATTTATCTCACCAGCCCAGTGTCATGGTAAAGTGTGTAATAGACCCACTTATCCACCAAAAGAAAAAAAAAAGTCAGTGTCATGTTTTGCAGCGTTTTGCAGTGACGGTGGTCATGTGTTGTGTAGTGACAGAAGTCTAACTTCGGCTCTATTTACATAGTATAAGGTGAGAAAGACCATGTATGGTGGGTGCCGCGGTGCATGGGTTCTACAAACAAGATCACATTTTTACTGATGTTACGTTGTTTCCATACATGTTTTACTTAGTTTACCTACTTATTTTAACCTGAACTATGACGTTTTCCTTTAACTTCACTAAGTGTTTATCCTGCCTAAACCTAAATCAGTGGCTTTGTTGCCCCCTGGTGGTACTGCACATTGATACAGGTGTGTAATAGTCACATCCTTGCAAGGCAAAGCGACGCTGACACATTGTCCTCTGGTGGACAGGCCGGTCTATTAAAGACTTTGCCGTGATATCAGGTTGATCGCACAACCTCTGGGTCTGAAAAGTGAGGCCAATGCTGAAGTGCCTTAAACCTGCATGCTTTCTAACAGCCAGCATGGGGCGACTCCTCTGGCTGCAAAAAGAAGTCTGATTGTATAGAAGTCTATGAGAAGATGATCCTACTGCTCACTTGATTTATTACCTCAGTGAACATTGTAAACATGACTTTATGGTCTCAATCACTAGTTTCAAGTCTTCTTCAATACAGCATGATGTTCATTTAGTGAATTATGGTCCCATTTGGAGTCAAATAGACCACAAAGCAGGGTTGGTGGGTAATGCTGTATAAATAAAAATAAAAATAAAGTCCACAGCAGCAGTATTACAGTTAACTGTCAGCAGCAGGCCTGACAAGGGCAGAGGAGTTATAGAGTCTGATGGCCCTCGGCAGGAATGATCTGCTGTAACGCTCCTGTGCACACTGGGGATGAATAAGTCTGTTTGTGTCTGATTCTGACCCAGTGAAACAGCAGGCGTAGTCTTCTTAATCCAACACAACTTATTATTCACAAGCCTCTTGATACAAATACTGGAGGTGCTGATTAAGTTGATTATTATTGGTATGATATAATTAAAGTTTAACTGTGAGAATCCAACTCCTGGAATCAAGGTGATGTGATCAGCTCGGGCATTTTACCAGAGAATGTCAATACTAGCACTGCAATACTAGCAGGCAGAGGTGGACAACACACACAACAAAATCTACATTTGACCTTATCTATCATAGCCTATACTTTTATATATATATATTAGTTTATATATACCATTGAAATATGCCCCAGTCAGCCCTGATACTGAACCTTAGCCTTAGGATCGGCTCTGGATATGTCTGAAAGGATGTGGTCTTGATGGTGATCTGATTCTAACTTAACGTTACATCTCATTTAAGCAAAATGGACAGTGTGTGTGTGTGTGTGTGTGTGTGTGTGTGTGTGTGTGTGTGTGTGTGTGTGTGTGTGTGTGTGTGTGTGGCGTGCCATTTCCCATGGGTCGTGTGGCTAATGTGTGCTGTAGGCTGTGAAGTGGAAACTAAATGGAAAGAAATAGTGGAACCCACAACCACAACCTCCCCGAGGTCAGGACGCAACCACACACATACACACACAGACTACACGTTTATACATCAGGTTACATTAGAATACTACATAAGCACGTTCACATATTTCTGCACGAGTACTAACAGATACATTAACACAGTCATACAGACCAAACTACGAACAAAACCTGAACACACACCACGGTTATTTTAAATTATAAAATAATGAATACACAGCGTGTTTAGTAACTCAAGGCTGAGACTTTTGCTCCAAAGCTGTGACAAACCTGTGAAGCCCAAACCGTGGTCCTGAGGCACATTTTGGTCTCACTGGGGATGTGTTGAGACCTCTTTTTTTAAATTTTTTCTCTCCTTGTATATAGTTTCGTAGCCGGGGTCCATGTATGAAAGTTGCTAAATATATTTCATTGCTTATGTACTGTGGAGCTGTGTGTTGTCAGTAAAGAAAAACAAAAACATGTGCTCCACATATTACAGGTGAAACCTGACAGTTTATCTCCCTCTCTCCCTCTGTACTTATGTAAGAAGCATATTGAGTTGCCAGTCAGCCAGTTTAGTTAACAGCAGTGCTCAGCAACCGTGTTGACTGCCTCTGGGGTGAGGGGCCAACAAACAGATGTGAACCAAGAGAGAAAGAGCCGGGAGGGCAGGTGGGGGGAGAAGAGTCAGTCGTGATTTCTGTTTCAGATTTCACCCCTCCCAACTGACTAGCTGAATGAGAAGGAAAAAAAAAAATTTACGAGCGGCCGTACGGGGCTACAGGCAGCGGCCGACGTCAGCTTAACAGCAGCCACTGTGGCGAACGTACAATTGATGGACAAGGGCCACAAATGCCAAACACGTCCACTGCTGGGCACTCTTTAAAAGGTAACCCACCACCAACCAACCCCCCGTCTACACTCACACACACAGCAAAGAGAAAAAAGGGGCTTCATTGTGTTTTGGACCTTTAGATTTCATTTGGAAAAACCACTCAGGCTGAAAATTTTGTTTTTCTGATTTTCTTCCTTTCCCCTTTCTGTTCTTGGTTTAATGGGTCTCCCCTCCCTCTGACCCCACAAAAAATACAAGCAAGTTTGAAAAAAAGGGGACTTCATTCTCTTCCTCTCTGGTGCTCTGAAGTCAGTGAAATTATGGACAGGGCTCTGACATTGTGTCCACACAACAGGGCTCTTAAATCTCCCCCAGTTTCTTTTAGTGTTATTATCATTTTCAGCGCTTTCCAATTTGAGCTCCATTCAAAGGCCTTTTCAGAACCATATTTAGGTAATTTGTTGCGCTTGAACCCAACCTGCTCCCTGGCTCTGTGTGTGTTGAATGGCAGCTATAAGCCTGGGACGAGGGGGGGTCTGCTGTTCTCAGGGTCGGGCGGCCCTCTCCTGCTTGGTTACACATCTCCCCTGTGTTATTTATCACTTTTCCTCCTCTCTCTCTCCCCTCTCTAGCTCCTTTCAGACATGAAAGAGGTAAACATTTTTAGGTAAAGCAATTTGCTGGAAGCACTTGGCATTAAAGGGACAGTTCACCGTCGCTTTAACCAGAAACCGCTGGATTGCTGAGTGTTGGCGATATCGGCTGTAGATATGTCTGTTTTTCTCAAAACCAATGGAACTAGACATACATACATTTGAAAAAGCTCAACAGTTATGTCTCTTTCCTGTTAGCATGATCCAGTTACTCAAGCTAGTCCACAGACTTGTTGTAAGCAGTTTCATGTCAAAGTTAATAACGCCTTTGCAAAAATTTCTTCCAGTGCCACTAATTTCTTCAACACATTAACGCAACTTGTGAAGTTTAGGTTGCAGCAGGCTCAGGTTAAAAGCTAGAAAGATAAAAATACTGGTTTCATGTGAAACTAGAAAATCTGAGGAATCCGTTGGTGCCATCATGTCATACTAACTTGTTGGGAAGGAGGCTAAATAATGCTCCAAACTTAGGCTAAATGTTTTTTGAGGAAAAACTGTCTTGGCCATTTTCAAAGGAGTCCCTTGACCTCTGACCTCATGATATGTGAATGAAAATGAGTCTTCGCTTTACAGACATGCCCACTTTAAGTCAGCACACTGACACACTGACAGCTGTTACAGCTACAAAGTCACTTGACCTCTGACCTCAAGAAATATGAATGAAAATGGCCTCTGTTGGTACCTATGAGGTTGTGCTTGAGTTGGGCCGCTGGGCTTGAGTTTGCCATGTTGTGATTTGAGCATATTTCTTATACTAAATCCAGTACCTCTGAGGGTTTCTGGACAATATTTGTCATTGTTTTGTGTTGTTAATTGATTTCCAATAATAAATATATGCATACATTTGTATAAAGCAGCATATTTGTCCACTCCCATTCCACTAAAGCGACGGTGAACTGTCCCTTTAATTCTCCATAGAGCTGATTTGGTGATAATTTGATCTGTTATCCCTCCAATCATCCATCTTCAACCGGCTATCTCGTTAGGGGTCGTGGGGGGCTGGAGCCGATCCCAGCTGGCATTGGGCGAAGGAGGGCTACACCCTGGACAGGTCGCCAGTCCAACACAGAGCGCATAGAGACAGACAACCATTCACGCTCACATTCACCCCTACGGGCAGATTAGAGTCATCAGTCAACCTGCATGTCTTTGGACTGTGGGAGGAAGCCGGAGAATCTGGAGAAAACCCACACTAACACGGGGATGCAACTCCACACAGAAGAGCCCCAAGCTGGATTTGAACCTGCCTCTTGCTGTGAGGCGACAAAGCTAACCACTGCACTACCGTGCAGCCCTGACTTGATCCGTTAATAATCAAAAAATATGAATTAGTACAGGTTTAAAATTATGAGGTGTGAGATGATCTCTTGTCTTTGTGATTTTGAAATGATTATTTTACTTTGTCTATTATGCGTAATGGAAATTAGGGTTAGGGTACAGTTAGGGTTAGGGTTAATGTATTGCATCACTGTTGGTACATTTACATAGATATATTTACACTAACAACAAATGATCATTATCGATTAATCCACAAGTTACTTTCTCTGTCAGTTGATCATTTGTCAGAAAACGGTGAAAAATTGGCATCATCAATTATCATATTCACCTATTTTTATGGCCACAACCCAAATATATATAGTTTTATTACAGAAGACTAAGAAATGCAGCAAATGCACATTTGGGAAGTGGAAATTAGTGAACTTTTTACATGAATTTGAACCCTTCTGCTCCCACTCTTACCAGAGAGAAGAGAGTCACCCACTGGCCCCTCGTGTCCGACTTGATAATAACTTTTAGAAAGAAGAACAACAAAAAAACTCACCTCATGGTCCATCAAGTTACTGCTCTGGATCATATCACACCGATGTTCAGGGACTTTTTTCCAAATTGTTATGGAAATATAGGCGTTCAAATTTGTTTCTGAGCACTTTAAGGACTTAAAAGCGTTTGTTTCCGACATCAAAAATGTTTTTTTAGAAAGCAGTATAAGATATTGGTATAGACAAAACCCTTATTATCTTTAACCCTCATAGTTTTATGGAGAGATGTTACAAAAACGTTCATCATTTTCAGTCACAGTGTAAGTTGCTGCATGTAGGGCCAGAAAAGCTCATTTTGTAACTCTGAAATGACTTTTTTTTGACGTGGCTGTCTTTGCACACACCTTGAAGAGGATCTAGTGATGTACACGGAGCGTTGCCAGCTTGGACGCCGTTTCGCTGCTTTAATGAATGAAGGATTTTACATCTCTTTCTGCCTCTGCTTTTCTCTCTACCTCTCTCGCTGCATTTCAGAGTGCGGCAGTGACTTCTGCCACGTGAGGCCAACTTCAGTCACATGTCCCCCACTTTCATCCCCAGCAATGGTCCCATATGTTTGTCAAAATGTGTATGTTGTGTGCTTTTTCCGGCCCGATTTGTTCCCATGCCTTCTCTCCAATGAGCCCCGCTCTCCCCGGGGGTCGGAGCCGAAGCCTCACGCTATTTATACAGACCGAACAGCTGGGGCCCTCCCAGCCAAAGCAGTGAGGGATGGGTAGAGGAATTATCATGGAAACTTCAGGTTAAACCAAGCGTTGGAAATGTCTCTCTGTTCCCTTTTCTTTACTCTCTCGTCTTCCTCTCCGTCATTCGCCTCTCTCTCCTGGGTGTCCGGGTCAGGTCGTGTTCCGCTCAGGTCAGCTCGACCGCCAGACAAACATCGCTCACCGCTTTCAATCTCTTCGTTATCTGTCTGTTATTTTCTCCTTTTATTCACTCTGCAACTGATGTTTTCCCCCCTATTTTCCCTCTCACACACACTTTCTTTCCCCGCTTGCAATTAAAGTGCTGGCTGTTTTTGACTGAACAAGAAACGTTGATTTTCCCTCCAACAGCGCCTCAACACATTTTGTCCCTTTGTTGTGCCGGACAAAGCCGACCTGCTGTTGCAAAAACTGAGCTTTTTGTGCTTCTTCCCTTTTCTTCTGCTCTGTGGCTCCTGTGGTGCTTGTCCTATTGTGAACCCCAACCCTGTGAAGTCCTCTTCTCGCCGCCCGTCCCTTCACTTCTTTCACCCTGTCGTCACTTCGCTTCTCTTACGGCGTCTTCTCTCGACTCCGCTCCCAGCTTTCTTCCCCTCACGTGAACCGCTCAGGAGGGGAGAGCACGTCAGGCCTATCGATGCTTCCTTCAGTTCGAGGCCTCCTTCACAGTCAGACGTCCCATCACAAGCATGCTGAGCTAATGAGAGGTGAACAGATATTAACCTAATTGCTGTAAGGGACAGATATATAGATCGAGGAGGATGTAATAAGCTCAGACATGGCTGTTGGCTCCCTCTGAGATTAGCCTTTCAGTGTAAAAGCAGGTTGATCCATGGATATTAAATGACAAGAAGTCATGCTTTGAGGCAGGCGGATTCACATTATAAAATTTTACTTTTCATTTCACTTAGTTAAAGCCCAAATCACCAAGCTAACACAATTACAACAACAAGCTCCTTATATAAAGTTAGAGTGGAGATACTGGTATCATATGAAACTAGAAAACCTCAGGAATCCTTTGGTACCAACCGAGTCATATTAGCTTCTCAAGAGGGAGGCTAAGTAGCGCTCAAAACTTGTGTAAGGAAAAACTGGGGAGGCATTTTCAAAGGGGCCCCTTGACTTCTGACCTCAAGATATCTGAATGAATGAGTCTCCCTTTTACAGACATGCCCACTTTATGCTAATCACATGCTGTTTGGATCAAGTCATAGTCAAGTCAGCACACTGACACACTGACAGCTGCTGTTGACTGTTGGGCTGCAGTTCACCATGTTAGGATTTGAGCATATTTTTTATGCTAAATGCAGTACCTGTGAGGGTTTCTGGACAATATTTGTCATTGTTTTGTGTTGATTTCCAATATATATATATATATATATATATATATATATATATATATATATATATATATATATATATATATATATATATATATGTGTGTGTATATATATATATATATATATATATATATATATATATATATATATATATATATATATATATATATATATATATGTATATATATATATATATATATATATATATATATATATATATATATATATATATATATATATATATATATATATATATATATATATATATATATATATATGTATATATATATATATATATATATATGTATATGCATGCATAAAGCAGCATATTTGCCCATTCCTGTGTTGATAAGAGTATTGAGTACTTGATAAGTCTGCCTTTAAGGTACATTTTGAACAGATTCATTTGCGATTAATCATGATTACGTATGTACAATCATGCAATTAATATGGCATATGGAGTGAAAATGAAGCTTCTGTTTTTGTAAACAAAAGGCAACAAATACTCAAAGATAACTTTAAAATGCTGTTACAGTTAGTTTACCGCTCCTCCTCAGGGAATATTAATTGTGTTTCATTGGCCTTTTGGAACACAAATCATTCTTGACTCTTCAAAGAAAGGCATGGGATGGCCGTGTCTTTCATGAGTACACAGTGATATTTGAATTTATTTGTCTACACAGATAAGAGTGCTTTGAAAAAGGAGAGAAAAACATGAGAGAGGAGATGAAGTGAAAATAATTCAAATGAAAGGAGATTATTTTATTCTTCAGGCTTGTGTCTTGATGTCTGAATGATGCACCTTTCGGTCACCTTTTTCTTACTTTGCTCTGTCACTCTGCTCCCAAAACAAATTTGTCCTTCACTTGAATATCGTTTTCTTTTTTTTTCCCGCCACGTACACATTGTGAAATTTGGTGGATCCGTGGATCTGACCCTGCATCTCCGTTCTCCACATACCTGCTCACCAAATCTTTGCTCTGCACTCCATAAGAGTAGTTATGGATATGATTTGGATGGCAATATTAAAGTTAAGATAATCATATTAAACATAACATGATGCTGTGATATTGTGGCGATTGGATCGCCTGTCGTGATCTTGACTAGCCACAATTAGACGATGTAAAAACAGAAATGACTCTAACTGTTAAGTTAGAGTTGGGAAGTTATGGATGTCTTATTGACTATTTTGGTCAATTATTGACTATTTGGTCAATTATGGACTATTTGGCTGTCCTGTGGACAGCTGTGGACTCGCTGTGCGTGGCAAGGCAAAACAATTTGTGGCAATTGCACCATGCGCCAGCACATGTTGAGTGGCCTATTGAAAAGCATCGATATCTTCAACCATTGACATTATCACGTAGATATGATGTCCAGACTCTGCATAACATTTGCTTCCACAACAACAAAACCACGTAACTACTGTTGAGCCTTTTTGAAGATAGAAAAGTTCATAAGTGTTCATTACTGCATGCATGTCATCATCTTTTGAGATTTTGCTCTTTTGATTTTTTTTGATGGATTTGATCTGCAAACGGGTCTCCATGCTGGGTGTTGGGATGAGCCTAGACTTTCATCTATAATTGCCAACGTAGCCTCGGCAACTCTCGACAGGGAAAGAGGCACGCAGAATACAACAAACCTTGCAGAAATAAAAGAGCCCAGATCACAAAATGCCAATTTGCACAGGACTAATATTATCACCTGACCTCTGTGTAAGGTGATATATGCCAGGTAATTTGCAGTGGAAGTTTTACTTTACAAATTACAGGCATGGAAGATTCACGCAGGATTAAGATCACAGACATCCTCTGCAGTTACAAATTAGTAGAGGTCCTCAGGTATGGTTTGCACCTGTAGTAAACACCTTGTAATGTGTTTGCCCCAAACTAGAGCAATATACAGACAACCAAGGCTAGAATAAATATAATTAAGTAAACAGTTTTAAATGTTTTCTGAATCTGCCCTATTTATTTGGGGGCGGCAGTAGCTCAGTCTGTAGGGAGTTGGCTTGGGAACCGGAGGGTCACCGGTTCAAGTCCCGACATGGACCAAAAACTGAGTGTGAACTGGTAGCTGGAGAGGTGCCAGTTTACCTCTTGGGCACTGCTGAGGTGCCCCTGAGCAAGGCACCAAACCCCAAACTGCTCGGGGCGCTTGTCTGGAGCAGCGCCCTCACTCTGACACCTCTCCATTAATGCATGTGTGTGTGTGTTTGTGTGCATGTACCATGTATAAGTTAAACAGAGTGTAAATTGAATTTCCCCACTGTGGGACTAATAAAGGTTGATCTTCTTCTTCTTCTTCTATTTGCAGAATATGATTTTACTGTATGAACACTCCCATAAGAATTAAATGTTCAGACGAAGGCTGTGATATGTGTTCATAATACAGTTATTCTTCACGTACAACAAGTTTTGTTTTTAATCTGTAGCTTCATAATACTTGTCGTCAAAAATGACAGAAAAATAGCTCAGTTTTAGGTCAAAATCCTAAATTAAAAAGAGCTACCTTCTCGTGTTGCCGCTTCGCACACAGGCCTACCTGGCTCAGCAACCTAGCTTTGTCTTGACTTATTGACGTATTATGTTACAATCATGAGTTTCATATTCACTCCATTTAATTTTTTCTGTCTATTGATGGTTGCCTCTGAATTAAAGTTGCACTAGCATATTGTGAAGTGTGGGAGCATCTGTATCCCCAGGGCCTAATGTAATATTACGGCACCTTGGTTTGTCGACACTGATAGAACAATACAAATTGGAAAACTAGCTGTGCTTTAGGGCACTTAACTCAATTAAATAAAGTGACATAGAAAATGGACATGATTTCTGTGTCCCCAAAATCAGTTAGAACCCCAAGTGTTATTAAACTAACAGGGTAGTACGTATACTAAAACTCCAACCTGCCTCCAATTACAGCTCCATGTGCTCGAAATCAAGCAAGCACATTTTATGCTAAAAGTTTAGTTTAAAAGCCTAGTGAGGAAATATGAGACCCGGACTACATTCATCTTCAAATTACATATTTGTCATCAGGGAGCATATTGGTTTGTCAGAGCTGGAGCTTAAAAGGGACGTTACTTCTCGTTCTCCCTTGATTGTGTTGTATGTTTAGTGATGGAGTTCAGGATCGATGTCTGTGTTTGGCCTGAGGTTAACCTGTAATAGATGTTGGCATATGCTTGGTAGTTGACAGGAAAGCCTCGAGGAAAGAGGAGATTCATCCTGACCTTATCAGAGCCTTTCTGATTGTCTTTCTGTTGGCATCCATTGGTGTTGGCTTGTACTTGCCCAGCGGTTTCTGGTTAAACCTTTTCGATGTCAGCATCTACAGCTGAGAAAATTCATTCATTTGCTATCAATTAATAATTTACGTTAAAGCAAAAATGACAAAATTCGGGCTGCAGCTTGAGTTTGATTCCAAATGTGAATGTTTGCAAGGTTTTTTTTTTTTTTTTTTTTTTTTTTTTTTTAATTTTATTCATTTATTTATTTTTTTCTACAATAACAAACTGAATTTCTTTGGGTTTTGTACTGTTGGTCAGACAAAAAAAACACATTTCCAACTGTGATTAATGTGATTACTACTGACCAAACAATTAATTGATTAATTGAGAAAATAATAGTCAGAATAACCTGTTAATCTGTAGCCCTGTCGTTAAAAAAAAAAAAAAAAAAAAAATGCCTAAAATAATAGATAATAATGGATCAGGAGTCGCTCCTCAGCCATAAGGCTTATACAGTATGCCTGCATCAGGTGTCCTCTGAAAGGTAACATGCTAAGGAATATGAATCCATTGTAAGTAAACTAAACTCTATTACCTTTCCAGAGAAAATGGAGATACAATCAAGGAAAAAAAAATTATCCTCACTTGGTGTAAAATCTATTTTAATCCTCGCTGCGTTTCTTCAACTTTCTGAAACTGACAATCCATCACTTTTCATTTGTCAATCAATCAAATGATAATAATGTAATGTAATCATGATAATTGCAAAATTGTCTGTAATTAATTGTGATTAATCACAGATTAATAGCACATTTTTTATCTGTTCAAAATGTACCTTAAAAGGAGATTTATCAAATGTTTAACACTCCTACAAACATGGAAGTTGGTAAATATGCTTGCTTCATGCAAATATATGTATTTAAGTATGATATAGTATATTAACAACACACAACAGTGACAACTATTGTCCAGACACCCTCACAGGTACTGCATTTAGCATAAGAAATATGCTCAAATCCTAACAAACTGCAGCCCAGCAGGCAGCAACAGCTGTCAGTGTGTCAGTGAGCTGACTGACTATGACTTGATCCAAACTACATGTGATTATCATAAAGTGGGCATGTCTGTAAACTTGTGGGTACCCATAGAACCCATTTACATTCACATATCTACAGATCAGCTTCAGTCAGCGTCTTTGACAAGTGCAGCGATCATCCACATTGTGCACGTTTGTAATTCTCTCACACGGGACGTTTTGCTCGTCCGAAGCACACATATAAAGAAACAAGTGAGAATTTTAACAAGTTGGTGGTGTTATCAGCAGCAGCATCTGTGCTGCTCTAATTAGAGTTAAATGACCTAACATAATAGGCTAATTAGTTAACGAAACAAGTCCTTCCCCCTCCACAAACAGCCAGCTGCAGCCACAACAAGCATTTATTTTAGGATCGGTTTGTCCCCACTAAATTCATACTTACTTTTCACTGATTGCCCCTCACTTAATGCCTTCATGATTAAAGTGTGTTAAGTTTGTTTGTGTGTTTTGACCTAATCTGAGGCCAACAGACCCTCCTGAGGCAGCGCTAGTAAGAAGTGGCTGGATCCCCGTGGAGGGACTAATGATCCACCATAGTTTAGTTCACACACGTCTGTACTTTTATGATTCTTTGCCATAACTCTGATAAAGAAGTGAGGACCAGCTTCAATGACCTCACATCGCAAAAATGTTCCCACTCTTTTTAAAAACAAATTTGGTCACACAGAGACTTAAGTACACGAACACACGCCGCCTGCAAGCCTTTTCCAAGCATTAGGCTCACAAACCTCACACACACCAGACTCTTTACCAAAAGTAGCATTTTGTGACACCGTTTAGCAAAAAGCCAGCGATACCTGTTATACCAGCACTCCAACAACATGCCAAACACGTGATGATTCTCTTGATTACCAGTGTTCTCTACATGCCATGTGTTAAGTCTGAATTCTAGATGTAGTGAGTCACTGTGGGCACAGTTCATACGATTCATTATTATTATTATTATTATTAGCATTATTATTATGGGCATCTCTTCCCTGTGATAGGCCGATCCCAGCTGCCGTTGGGCGAAGGTGGGGTACACCTTGGACAGGTGGCCAGTCCATCACAGTGCACATAGAGACAGACAGCCACTCACACTCACATTTACACCTACAGACAATCTGAATCGTCAGTTAACCTAACCTGCATGTGACTGTGGGAGGAAACCGGAGAACCTGAAGAAAACCCACGTTAACACGGGGAGAACATGCGAACTCCACACAGAAGGGCCCCGATTCGAACCTGTGACCCTCTTGCCGTGAGGCGACGGTGCTAACCACTTCATCACTGTGCAGCCCCAAAAATGACATGTTAAGGCAAATTCAATCATTTCACTCAACTTGTGGTTGAGTAAAGATGGGAGTCATGAAAGAGGCTAAATACGAGCCAAACTCTGACCTCCAGATATGTGAATGTAAATGGGTTCTCTGGGTGCCCACCAGTCTCCCCTTTACAGACATGAACACTTTATGATAATCACATGCAGTTTGGATCAAGTCATAGTCAAGTCAGCACACTGACAGCTGTTGACTTTGCCATGTTATGATTGGAGCATATTTTTTTATGCTAAATACAGAACCTGTGAAGGTTTCTGGACAATATTTGTCCTTGTTTTGTGTTGTTTGTTGATTTCCAGTCATAAATATATATATATACATGTACATTTGTATAAAGCAGCATATTTGTTCACGCCCATGTTGATACATTCTTGACAGGCACCAGTTCACAAAGTCAGAGAACTTTCCCAGGACTTTGTGAACTGGTGCCTGCGGAACCACCTCCAGATCAACGCGGGGAAAACTAAAGAGCTGGTGGTGGATTTCCGCAGGCAAACTCATCCCCCTCCAACACCGGTGAACATCCAGGGATCAGACATTGAGATGGTGACATCTTATAAATACCTGGGTGTTCACGTGAACAATAAACTGGACTGGACAACAAACTCCTCTGCACTCCATAAGAAAGGCCAGAGCAGGCTGTATCTGCTCAGGAGACTGAGGTCTTTTGGAGTGCAGGGGACACTATTGAAAACATTTTATGACACTGTTGTGGCATCAGCCATATTTTATGGAGTGGTTTGCTGGGGCAGCAGCATCACAGCTGCAGACAGGAAGAGGCTGGATAAGATCATCAAAAGGGCCAGCTCTGTCCTGGGATGCTCTCTAGACACAGTGCAGGTGGTGGGAGAGAGGAGGATGACGGCTAAGCTGTCATCCATGATGGAGAAGGACTCCCACCCCATGAGAGACACCATCAGAGCTCTGGAGAGCTCCTTCAGTGACAGGCTGCTACACCCTAAGTGTACGAAGGAGCGTTACAGAAGGTCCTTCCTGCCTGCAGCTGTTAGACTCCACAACCAGCACTGCTCCCAGTAAAACCACAATCACAGTCACATTCACAACAAACTCACCGGAAACACAAGTGCAATAAGGACTTTATGTACAATTATATCATTGATATGATGGACACATTTTTTCTGTCTTTACTTTTTTCTATTTTCTATTATGTATATACTAATTTATTTTATTTGTATTGCTGCTGTAACGTGTAAATTTCCCCTTATCTTATCTTATCTTACAAATCTCCCTTTAAGGTACATTTTGAACAGATAAATATTGTGTGATAAATTTATGATTAATTGCAATTAACTATGGACAATCACGCTGTTAGTTGTGATTAAGTATATTTTCTATATATATCAGCTGATTTTTTAACATCAACATGTGACATAAACAAAATCCCTTGATACGGATCCCTTGAATTCATTTTTTTTAAAGGATTATGACCAAGGTATATACTGGGAGGGACATTTTACAGTTGAAAAATCAACTTTTCAAAGCTCACTGGTGGACAAACTATGTTACCTCAAACAAGTTTGGCATTTCTGCAATGAAATGTCACTTACTGGCCGACATACTCTCGTATCAACATATCTGCAGTAAGCTATATAGGCTGATGTGTTTGCCTGGCTTCAATGCACAAGTATGAATTTTACCAGTACTCTGGTCAAACCAGCGAGTGCATCCAAATACCTAGACTAAACAATCTTATACCCAAACAACATGGTGCCATGGTGAATGTTCTCTAAGTTATCAACTGCTGTAAAAAGTAATGGAGAAAGTGCAGTAGTAGCTCTTAAACAATGATTAGTCTGTTGTAAATGTGTCAACATGTTGGACTATTTGTTGGGGGCACTTGTTTTCATTGCCCTCAGCACTTCCTCTCAGCACACTGAATAGGGCGGGTATATGGTAATGATTCTTTTATTGGATCCCCTGTGAGATTCTAATCCTCTGAATTGATAGACAAATGAATGGCATCCTGTCTGCGTTGCTTGTCTCGTGTTGAACATAACTGGAGGGCCTCCACTCAAGCGGCAGCGGCCATTGTCCGCGGCTATCAAACACCCATTAGGCCGGCCGCCAGTAGCTTGTCAACTTTTGACATGGCTCGCACCACATCCCGTCGGAGAATTGATGCTCGAGTCTGCTGCATGAGTGATGTTTTTGTTGATCTCTCAATCGCGCCCCCCCATTGCGGATGCGCTTTTACCTTTTTCCCCTCATGCGCTCACTTCCTCGCTTTCTCCTCGCTCTTTTTTTTGTTGCGGGTAGCCATTAGCCATATGGTGGCAAACAGGCACAACAATGCGCGCGACAAAACAGAGGCTCAGGAGGGTAGCGGCTTGAATTTGAAAGGGTGTGAACATGTCGCGGACGAGGCGTTGGAGGAGGGCTTTGGCTCAGCCGGCCTCTCGGTGTGACACGGCAGTGTTGGGGGGGGGTGCATTGGCAATGTCAGGGTGTAGAGACGGACAAGGATTTGGAAGAGTCAAGTGCTGCTGAAAGGGAAGTTGTTGGTGGTCTGCAGAGTTGCAGCAGCTGCCTCTGAAAACAAACGGAAGAAATAAGGGAGACAGAGAGGAAGAGTGTGGGGGGGCAGCGAGTCCGGTGGAAGGCGCGCGGGCTCCTCACTTGTGGGCTCCTCACTTTTTTTTGTCTCCTCGCTTTAATCTGTTGGGAGAACGAGTGAGGGAGAGAGAGAGAGAGAGAGAGAGAGAGAGCTTGGCCGTAGCCCATGGGTGCTCCAGACCTCCCCCTCTTTACTCCGGCCAGCTAAACTTGAAGTTCAACACCCCCCACCGTCCCCTCCGCCATCACCACCATCGGTTCTCCTCCCTCCTGCTTACTTGCTCTGTATTCAGCTTAGGTGCTGGAGTGACAACGAGCCATTCATTGTGGAGGTAGAGGGGAAAAAACTGTGGATCTCTCCTGTGTCTTTTTTTATTTTTGGGGAGGTGGTGGGAGTTGGGAAAAGGGGGGATGGCGGAGGAGAGGGAGGGGAGGGCGCATATTCCTGAAATGGTGAAATACGGCAGAAAAAGAGGGGGGGGGGCAAAAAGAGAAAGTAAAAGAGTGAGAGGAGAAAGAGAGGGAGGGGTGTGAGTAAAAAAGTAAGAGCGCAAAGGAGGGAGAGGAGGGAGGGAGGGGAGGCAGAGCTGGAATCACAGAAGGATGGGAGGGGGGGATAGAGAGAGAGAGAGAGAGAGAGAGGGGAGGGGAGAGAGAGTGGGCTACCATGCCGAATGAGCAAGAGAGGCGGAGAGGAAGCAGAGCTCCATCAGATGAAATGAGGTGAAAGTAATTCAGGCATTAATCAAGCCAGGGCAAAAGGGAGGGTATACTGTGTTTTCTCCCCCCTCTTTCGCTGCGGAACTGAAAGGCAAGGTGTGAATGAAGGAGCCTACAGTGGCCAGCAGAGAAGCACCACTGGGTCACAGCGTCAAATCATGTCCGAGTCGAACACCATTGCCGCTTCCACCGCAGACCAGGTCAGTTCAAGCTGTCATATTGTTTTTCCTGTTTTTCTTAACTGGCATCAGAAGCGACATGTTTCTTCTTTATTTCTCGTGGCTCACACCGGCTTAAGCAGCAGGACACATCTCATTAGGAGACTTCGAAACGAGACTTCTAGGAATAAGAGCCCAAGTTCCGGCGGTCAGATGTATATTATCTTTAGATCCTAATTCGGAAGTAGTTAGAGGAAGTTTCTAAGAGCAACCGAGTGAGTGTGTGTTTCTTGGACTATCAAAGCAACGATTGTTTTGCCCGGAGCTGCCTGGACAACGGTACAGGGTCCTGAAAGAATTGAATTCATCAAGACGAGCTATTGTCTGCGCCGCCTTATTTTTCGGTGATCATTCAGGGGGTCTGTGACGACTCAATACCCCCCGCACCACGTGAGGAGGGGGACGCAGCTCTTTAAAAACCCGACCACGTGTGGCGGGCCCTGAAAAGTTTTTATAAGTAATTGCAGTGGGAAGTCCGGGCAGCGCTGTGAGAGATGGGGTTGGTAAGGAAGTGGGCCGGTCCGCCGTGTGTGTGAAAGAGAGTGACAGAGTAGAAAAGCAGAAGTGTCCAGAAAAGGCTGATATTTATACCCCCCCACCACCCCCGCTTCCAGCCCTCCTCCCCCAGCGAGCCGCTTTAATCGCACACTTTGGCACATCCATCCATCGCCCGGCTTTGTGTTTTTAACTGTCGACTTACTTTGAAACAATTAAATCCTCTGATCTGTTTAAGATAAGATATACAGTTATTTCCATTATGGCAGGTAAAGACAAAAAGTGTGTGTGTGTGTGTGTGTGTGTGTGTGTGTGTGTGTGTGTGTGTGTGTGTGTGTGTGTGCATCCGACCTTGCTGCCGGCTTATGCTGTTAGCCAAGTCCTTGTCTCCTGTTTCCGATTGCTGCTGTCGAGGCTGAGTCAGCTTGCTATAGTTCTTTAGGCAAACACACACACACACACACACACACACACACACACAGACACATACAAGCATAGGAACAACATTTTTTAGGTACACGCACACAAAGCACACGCCAACACAACAGCTGCTCCAATTGCTCACACTCAAAATTCGGGGATGGATTGTGGGTGGACGGTTGAAGATATTTAGAGCTGCATACTGTGTGTGTGTGCAGGTGGTAGTACCACATACACAGGTGTGTGTGTGTGTGGCATTCACAGCTGAAAACTCTACAACAGTGCTAATCCGCTGATTCTGGTCCAGGTGCTTTTCTACTTCCTCTAAATTTGTCAGAAGGATGCATCTCTGCTGATTCTCGCCCTTATTTCTCCCAGAAGCTTTGACTGACAGGACCGCTCGGACACTACATAATTACATGCATATGAGTCCATAATTACTGACTAAGAATTTATGGGTGTTCTCATCAGAAACCCACTACAGGTTTTCTAGTGAAATACTCAGAATTGATGTGCTCCGTGTCTTTATCAGTTTTGTTGGAAGTATTTGTGGATGTTTTGTTTATCTGTAATAAATAAAGTAATAGATAAAGTCATAAATGAGTCAAGATCCTGCAGTTGAACCTGATACGGCTCCGTCACTCACCTGAGAAGAGATGCTGTAGAGGGGAACAGGTTATCTGTGCATGCCAGTCAGGATGTTTTGGTACTTTTAAGACTCTAAAGTACTTTTACATTCACACACAAAACAGAGGGGTGTTCTTTTTGGTTTTATTCAAATGGAAACGGCCACTCAGACCTAGCACCTAGCTCTCACAGCTTTGGAGAGCGATATAACAGCTTCACTTCCACGCATTTAAGTGTACGCTATATTTAGAATATTTTCACCGCTTCGCCTTGCCTACTAAACAGGGAACTGAAGCCGTTATATTGCTATCTTCAAAGCCGGCCGACTATATTCACAAAAACGGTAATTTCACCTCACAGAACATGGGAGCTCTCAGTCTGCCGCTGCATCGATTGGTTAGTTTGTTTGAGTTATTCTGCGACTTTTGGATGCGACCAAATGTGGCGTCCACAGCAGTGCATTGCTTAGTTTCTGTCCAAAAACATTTTTAGAGGGGCTTGGGAAAATAGCACTCTGCTTGGACCAAAATGTTTAATGCACAAGGAACACCACTGGGAAGCTACTGAATGCTATGAAAGCCAAAAAAACTCTCTTTATCATCCTGTACACATCCTAATGTAGGTGTTCCCACAGTCATGTCATTGTACGTCTTTTAGAAGAAAAAATATTTTCCATTATAAATTAAATAATTGAATAGCTCTCTTGGTTAGAATTGTATTATGTAATTGGAAAAAGCATAATCCATTCAACACAGCTCAGATCCAGGTTCGTCATCAGGTCCCAAAGTGTGTTAATGATTGTACCATGTCAATCCGTATTAGTATGAGTGTTTTATTTGGACAAGAATGCAGCTTTATGATATAAACCAAACACCAAAACACATTGATTTGTGCTTTGAGTTTTGAAGCAGTCTGTTCTTTGTCAGTAATATACCGTAAATGGGGCACGTTGTGTCCACAGGTACTAACGGTTGTAATGTCCTCAGTATCACCTCAGGCTGTTTTACTGTTTGCCTAGCAGGAGGACGCATGTCAGCAGGATTTAAAGACCAATGTGAGTCAATGAAAATGTATAACTTAAAGTGAAAGATTTTTAATGATCTCAATCACTTTTGGAAAAACACATAGTTGAAATCATCTGATAATGCTGCTGTCACAGAGCTCAGAAGATATGGAGCAGTCTTAAAAGCTGTAGAATTAAGTTACCATTTTTTAAAAATCTCTTGTCTTTAACTGCTGCTACACTATCCTTGATTATTATTTAAAAACATATTATTAAATAAAAAAATATACATTTTCTTGCAAGTTTCAAGTGTAGTTATTTTTACAGGAACAATAGTGTTTTTTGTCAATTTTTAATTGGTCATTTAATTCCTCAATAACAATAAGCTTTTATCATATTGTATATAACGCAATACTTGTTAAAAATCATTTCAAAAAGACTTTTTTTCACTTTACAAAATCACCCAATATCCTGTCTCAATAGTAGTATTTTTTCTGATTGCAAAAAAAAAAAAAAAAAAGATTTCAATTAAAAATGTCCAGCTCTGATCAAATCCTTGGTCCTTCATTTCCTCTGTCATTACACGGGTCACATCCTTCCTCCCAGCGGTGGGCCGACCTCACGGTGTTGGGACAATAGTCTGAGGTCATGTGTGCGTTCAAGGCATGCTCGACTAATAATTGGAGTAATAAGGAGTTCAGATGGATCTGATAATTGCTAAGTGAGTGCTGGTGATTGCCTCTGACACCCTTTTACTGAAAGAAAAGTTCAGATCGGATACCGTTTCCATGTCCAGAAATCAGCAAGTCATTGTCTTGACTTCATGCAATTTCAGGACAGTATGCAGTATTTTGTTATTTTATTATTTTATTTTGCAAGTGCAACTGCACATTTCCATGCATCCACACATTATGAGACCATTTGGCTGGATGGTAAGCTACTTTTTTCTTATTTTGAATCTTAGCCAATTCTGAAATAGTCATAACTCGAAGAAATACAAATGGCTTTAACAGACTGACCCAAATTATTGCTTTGTATATAAGCAGATTTTCTGGATCATGGGGTGCCTTGCCAAGAAGCTAATGAGGCCTGTTGTGTAAAGAAGCACAAATTCTTCCGCTGTAGAGGCATTCATCCAGCGAGCGCTGATGCACTCTTACACCTACCTTTTCTGTCTCCTGTAAGAACGATATGGAGACATATTAAGTGTCTGCCCTGCAGGCTGTCACGGTTTCAGTGCAGGTTTAGCAGGGTGATGTTCTCTTAAATTAACCCCCGGTAGTTTAAACATAATAAACAGATCATGCACTGTTTTCTTTGGCAGGAGGGCTCCAAAATGCACATGATCGGGAAATTTATTGAAATGGACTGTGAAACATCCATGGATGTCATATAATGTTATGGTAGCTGCTAATACATTTCAGTGGATTACATGTAGCGTAGGAAGCCAGCAGGGGCCCACACACACACACACACACACACACACACACACACACACACACACACACACACACACTCGGCCCATCTGGGGGCAGGTGTTGCAGTTTATGGAGCGGAAGTGCAAAGTAGCCGTGTTTACTCACTGCACCGTGGCTTAGCGAGTAAGGGAACAGACATGTGGAAAAGAGACGGGAATAAATATAGAGAGTGGATGTGTATTTGTGTGTGTATGCCCCTTGTCCATCTCCCTGTGGTGGCTCTAACCCTCGGTCTCCCTCTGACTTCACTAAGTTAAGCTTCCGGGCTCACAGCTGCCTTGCAGAAGCACACAGTCGTACAACGCATCGTACAGCAAACTGGCTATACGTGCATGGTTGGATGGACGGATGGTTGCAAGCTTGACTTACAAGTAAGAAGAATTATTCAAAACTGTAAGCAGCGACGAATGAGCCCTCTCCCCTTTTGCATGTCGGGGCGCTGGCGGGAATGACGAATGTGCATTTCCGTGACTGTCTGACACTGCTTTTCACTTCCTGTGTCCACTATGTGGCACTAGAGAACACACAGAGTAATTATACAGTATGTTGCTGTATATCATGTGTAGATCACACTGTGTGAATATGCAATTCTTATCTTTGTTGCATAAAGCTGATTTTCTGTTGTCAGTAGTTGGCACTATGACTAAAACTCGATATGGGCATGTAGTTTTCTTCAGGTTTGGACTCTTATCTAGCATGTGAAAACTGGGGCAGATTGGACAATGTAAAGTCCAGTTACAACAGTTCCCTGTGTCATGGCAAAACATGCGAATGGCCGTCCTCACCACATTAACACTATTCTACAAAAGCTTCACAATTTACCATTTTCAAGATCTTGAGATGCTTCTGACAAAATTTTACATTGATCTGTTGAATCCTCTCGGAGGAGTTTCAAAAGTTGCGAGAAATTGATGTAAGGTGTCTAAAATGGCGTCACATTATCTATGACCTCATTGTTTGAGGTATCGACTACTCTTTCTCAATTTATCGTCACATTTTCTTCTTCTTAGCTGGAGGGTGATTCCAACCAAATTTGAATCTGATAAACCCTTTATGAGGATTTCGAAAAAGTTTGCATAAAATACATGAAAAGTGCACAGTATTCAAAATGGGCAAGTTCCGGTTAGGCAGAGCAAATGAAAGCCAACGAGAAATGAAATGATGAGAGCAAAGGGCTGTCAGATTCCTTGAATATCAGAGCAACTGTGTTCCAACTAAGGCCTTCCGCGCATTAGGGGGCGCTATGGAGCCCGCTAAACACGTGTGAACACAATTGCTGTATATTTTCGCAATACCTTGTTCACAGGTTTGATGTGAATTTATGATGGATGATGGCTGCCTGGAGAGGTGGATGAATTGCTGACCGGCTGACTGACTTGCTGGGAGGAGAGCTGGGTATCTGATGGGAGGACTGGAAGAAAACATTACTGACTAGATAAGGATATGGATATGCAAGTCAAAATGTTGGTGGACTTAAAACTGAAGAAGCTATTGTAGCATTTGTAAGCAGCGTCAGGATGAGAAGATCAATACAACTCCCATATCTAGGTTCAGTATAAGGCTACAGCCGGAAGTCGGTTAGCGTAGCTTAGCATAACAACCAGGAACATGAAAACAGCTGTAGCTGTAACAAGCAGCCAGCCAGCACCTCTAAAGCTCTCTAGATTCAAGATTCAAGAAACACGATTGTCTATCATCTAAAGGTTAGGGGCTCGTAAACAACGTACACACACAAAAGACTCAATAAAATCACATTAAAACACAAACAGTTCCATCAATAAATAAGAGCAGGTGTGCAAAGTTGCATATAAAAGTAGTGACAATGGCTATTTTAGTGGGAATGAAAGAGTGCCCATCTTTTTGGCCAGAGGTACTCTGAAGCAGCTGTCTGATGGGAGCAGCTGAAAGGAGCGGTAATTGACTGATTATGTTTTTTAAAATCTGTTTCCCAGCTTCCAGGTCTTATGCTATGCTAACAGGCTGCTGGCAAGAAAGCAAATAAGCATATCCCTGAAAATGTTATTCCTTGTGGCGTTCAAGTACACAGGCGTATAGCTTTGGCTTTATATCAAAGAACCAGATATTTTCTAATTTCGCTGCTTATCTTTTGTGCTGACGATTCAACCAGTGTTTTATGTCACTGCTAGACTTTGAGCTGCTCCAACTGCCAGCTAACTAACATCGTCTATGCAGGGATATGATCAGGACTTTTACCTCCGAAACCCAATAGAGCTCTGCTACTTTGTGATTTAAATGGTACCATGGTAGATTTACTGTAATGTACTGCAATGAGATGAGATAAACAGAAGTTTATCAGTTCTTGGACTGTGAGAAGCAAATCAGCTTCTTAGTGAGATCTGTCACAAAATGTATAGTGTTGGAAAACTGTGAAATGTTTTTTTGATGATATCAGTGTTCGAGAAAAATAGACAGAAGCTAAATGACTCAAGTGAAATGAGAAACTGGAGGTATTTCCTACAGAATGTGCTTCTCACCATGGGGGCACTTAAAATGATGGCGTTTGACAACTGCTGGAGGCAAGAAGGAAAGGCAGTTTTTGACTGGGGTTGAAGAGGTCTGACCTCGAAATGGTTTGAGCATTTTGTGACAGGTCTTATCGCGAATGAAAAGCTGTCTATCAGAGACTTACCTCATGCCCCATTTCACAACACAGAGTAGAAGCAGTTTTGATGGCTCATTTCTCATCACTGCGAGGAGTGACAGGTAAAGGAACTTATGTATAGTTATCAGCAGTCAGGTTTACATGCTTTGTATTAGACAGAGATCTTCTTTAAACCACAGAAGACCCAAAATTTAAGCATGTATGGAATATAACAGACAGGGAAATATGTAATAAAGGTATGTGAGTAGGACTGTCAAAGTTAATGTAATAATAACGCTTTCAGGTAAATTCATTTTTGCGCCACTACTTTGTTTAACGCATTAATGCAGTTCAGTATTTCAGAGGTGGTAATGGGCTCAGTTTTAAAGCTTAAGTGGAGATACTAACATTATATGAAACTACAAAACCTAAGGAATCCATTAGTACCAAACTAACACTCCGGACTTACCTAACTTTTGGCGTGTGAAGAGGTCTGTTGACCTCTGACTTCAAGATATGTAAATGAAAATGGGTTCTGTGGGTGCCCATGAGTCTCCCCTTCACAGATATGCCCACTTTATGATAATCACATGCAGTTTGAGGCAAGTTTTGAGCATGATTTTTATGCTAAATGCAGTACTTGCGAGGGCCTCTGGACAATATTTGTCATTTGTTGTTTATTAATTTACAATGATAAATATATACATTTGCATAAATCAGCATATTTACTCACTTCCAAGTTGATAAGACTATTAAACACAACATCTCCCTTTTATATTTTTAATCAGATAAAATCTGTGCAATTAATCGCAATTAACTATGGACAGTCATGCGATTAATCATGATTAAATATTTTGATCAATTGACAGCCCTAGTTGTGAGTAACATACATATATGGGTAGGTGACCCAAAGGTTAGGAGGCCATCTAGAGTTACCCTTCTCAGGCAAAAACACCCCATTGAAGAATGTTGGGGTCATGGCAAGGGTGAACTGCCCAAAGCCTTTAGAAGCGTAGGGCAGCATTTCCCAACCTGAAGCCTTTGGCCATTGGTGTTGGGATTGACATGGATAGAGGTTATATTCCAGTATGAGCAGGACTGTATAGTCCTGCCTTTAGGCCAAAAGATAAAAAAACACTACTACCACAGACAGACAGACAGACAGAAAGAAGCCAACAGCTATGATAGATGTTTACATCCGCATCATCTAGTTTGGGTCCCCAGAAAAAACAGCCAATGTCATTTGACAAACATAATCATAGTGCTGAGTTGCCTTAGGAGCACCTTGACCTTTGACTGTACCACACTTTTGTACCCATTTATTCAAGTTCCTGGAACTCTCCATTACAAACCAGAACTAACTGGACCATTGTGGTGAATTCAGATCTGCCTTCCTCTGTGAAATGGCAGGAAGCCAATCCAGGCTAGTGAGGTGCAGTACTGGCACTGTGGGATGTTAGTATGGAAGGGCACTGTCAGCCCATCTTACCTTACTGAATATCGACCCAAACTTTTAACTGAAATGAATGCAGGGCTTGGCATTTATGTTCATGCAGTTGTCTGTTTAGGCAAGTGAAAAATTAATGTGATCTTCGGCCGTTTTTGGCCACATTCAGTAAAAATATGCAATTGTAACATCAGCATTAATGCTTTCTAGTCATCAATCCCTGATAATGCTACACTGTTAGCAACAAATTTGTGACGAAATGAGCAGAAGGGGAGATAGTTAACATTGCCGTTAGTAGCCAGAGGGCAGCACAGTCTGCTTGGCTAAATAACAGCTAACGTTAACGGAGGTTGCACTGAGGTACATTATTATGTGTTCGTGCTCTGTTTATTAAAATTAAGTATTGGGGGAAGGTAAAGTCTTACATTATCATGATTTGTTCAAATGTAATCTTGTAAAATCTCACTTTTGGTATGAAACTTGAATAAAGCCAGTTGTTTGAAGAAGAAGAAGAAGATATTCCTTTATTAGTCCCACATGGGGAAATTCAGTTTTACACTCTGTTGTTCACACAGTACATATACATGCGTCAATGGAGAGATGTCAGAGTGAGGCCCAGAGCAGTTGGGGGTTCGGTGCCTTGCTCAGGGGCACCTCGGCAGTGCCCAAGAGGTAAACTGGCACCTCTCCAGCAACCAGTTGGTCTTGGTCCTTGGGGGACTTGAACCGGCGTCCTCCGCGTCCTAACCCAAGTCCTTAAGGACTGAGCTACTGCCGCCCCATTGAAAGACAACATTAACGTGCTCTAAGTAGGTTATACTGTAATACATAATTAAATGGCTAATGCCATGTAGAAGTTAACCCGAGTTGGCAGTTGCTGGAACCGTGGACGGAATAACTAAGACAGTGATGATGAGATTTATTTTGTTTGAGTGTGAATTAAGTCCGTTTTACAACAAACAGCAAAGTAAAGTGACTGTTTCTGTCAGTGGATTCTGGTGGCTTTGAGGATAGTGTATTCATTGTATGTTGTCGTTAATAATTACGATACTTGTCCAAATCCCTGATGATTTTTTTTATTTTTACAAGGCCTTTCCATTTCAGACAAGCAAGTTTGGCAAGTAAGACACCTCAGCTACTTATTCTTGTTGCGTCTGTTGTGCTTCTTTTTTTCTTCTTTTTTGCGTCAGTTGTGAAAATGCTGCACCCCACTGTCATCCTGACTGATATGGCTCATTTAGGTAGTGCTCATTCTCACAGGCAAGAATTAACACTTTTAGAGAGTCCAATCTTGGTTTTGAATCTGCAAATGGCAAAAGTGTGCAGGAAAAAATTATCTGTCTTTAACTTGAGCCTCTCCTTTGAAATTAAAAAAAATAGCTAATGAAATATAATATATACATTGGTAAGGTTATAAATATTTCTGAATATAAATGTTGCATTTTGTGCATTTAATGGCTTCTTTGTTTGATGTTTTGGGGAAATTCATTTAAAAGCATACT
Organism: Pterois miles; assembly: GCA_947000775.1. Lineage (NCBI taxonomy): Eukaryota > Metazoa > Chordata > Actinopteri > Perciformes > Scorpaenidae > Pterois > Pterois miles. The sequence continues at coordinate 1,966,314 of CAMQGK010000485.1, read as the reverse complement.
AACTGGCTGACTCGCGTTCATTTGTTTGACTTTCAGGCTTCCCGTTGTGATAAGGCTGTGTGTTGTCTCAAACTGTCTCAACTGTTATGTGGGAGTGACTGCTTGGACTCACCCCGTACTCACCCTGTACACCAGGGGCCACATCAGCACTATGGTTGCCCTCAAAGGGCCAGTTGTAATTGTAAGACTATATAAATATATCTACTCCTTGATCATATTACAACATTGCCTCTGCATTTTATTATTATTAGTTTACATAATAATTTATTTGATAACTGGCTCTGATCAGATTAATAAACCCTCATCATTACTCATCCATCAAAGATCAAAATAATTCTTAAGTGAAAAATAAAGGTCTATTTTTAACCATCATACAAATATTATCAAACGCAATTTATTACATTAACTTTGTTTAACTTTGCGGTCGGAGTTGAGAGGGGCAGAACTATAGTACAACAATTAAATGTGCTCTGATCTGACGTGCAGTCGTGCAGTGGTGTGACATACTTAGCTCCATGTTTGGTGTCGAAGTGCTTCCGTATATTGTATTCCTCGGGCACTGCCACTGCCTTGTAGCAAAGAAGACATACCGGCCTGTCTCCATTAAGCACAAACATGTATTCGCTTTCCCATCTCATTAAATTGCCTTCAACTTTTCGTTTCTTGGACATTTTGGTACTATTCATATTTTGATATTATTTATTATTGATATTTCCATCACTTGGCTAGAGCGCCACTGCTGGAAACCGGTGATATGGAGACACTTCAGTGCACATGTAACAAAATCAAGATGCACTGTGGGACATTGTGGGTCGTTTAAGGATACCCTACTTCTATAAAGTTGCATAGAATAGTATGATAAGCATAATATATTCTTTGCAAGCTGTACTCATTAAACACGATATACACAGCATTAAACACCATATACTGTACACTGTACATATGCACTGTACACATTGAATATTAAATACGTACTGTACACATTGAACATTTTGTACATTCACAGGCATACCTGACACTGGTGGACTTTATTCATTTATTCAGCATTTGCTGCCGTCATCTGTGATGTAATATAAAAAGCATGTAACCATTTTCTAGAAGAAACTAAAAATAAGCATAAGTTTTTAACCTTGCAGCTTGTAAACATGTTCTAGTAGAAACACAAAATATGAACCTGTAAATGAGCATAATTTGGGATCTTTAAACTAAAAGTCTCGCCATATCTTACACATTGTGTCCTTTAAAGACCATCAGTCGGAAAATGAAAATGAAATGTACCATGTGTGACGCACAGAGTGGGAACCTAAATCATTATAGCGTTATAGTGTTATCACAACAGTTCACACTCCTCAGTAGTAATGTGATATATGCTCTAACCTGCACACATTTGCAGTGCGGTGGAGCGACTTTTGGAAAGAAGGTGAAGTTTTAAGCAAAACTCTGAAACGAGATGAGGAGGAAAGGCTGATGAGGCGTATTCATCAGCTTTGTCATGGATTTGTAGGAAGCAAGAACCAAGGGAGAAAAGAGCTGATGATGAGGCTCGTTGAGGCAGCATGCTCACCATGTTCGCAGGGGAAAACGAGGGTGGGGGGTGGAGGACGATAATGCTTGTCAGGGCCTCGTGTGTGGTGTGTGTTTGCACACTCTTGTTGAAGCAGCACACTTGCAGTACAAGGTTTGAGGGCAATTAAACAGAGGTGGTGCTTGTTAATGATGCCTCAAGTGAAGGGGTAAAACAATGTGGGATTTTGGAGAGAGAGCGTACTGAAGTTGAGTCTGTAAATGTCAATTACTCATCCATTACAGCGGCTGTCGATTGTTTGATTTATTCCTGAATTGCGTTGTTTCATTAAAAATGAAGTGCTGGTCCTACAGAGTAGAAAAATGTTCTCACAACAAAACTCCCACAACTGTTTTCATTATCGACCATTCAGCCTGTGATGTTTTTGATTAATTATATAATTGTTTGGTTTATAATATGTCAGAAATACGGACTCCGGGAGGTGTAGAAAAACAAAAAAACTGTGCACACACAGTTCAAATCCTGTCGACTTTCTGAGGTTAGAGACATCATAAAGGAGCACTTCATAAATGTCTTCTTTGGCTCTTTCTTCAAACTGACAGCTGCACCAAAAGTTTTTGCTTCCCCAGTAAGAGGGGAGGACACAAAATATATAATGCAAAATATAATATATAAAGATATTTTCTTTCTCCTGGCCACCTCCAGGGCTCTGTACAGACAGTACTCGGGGTTGAAAAAAAATCCTTTTTTCATGTGTCACGATTATTTTTTTATGATTTTGAAATTGATTTTTTTAATACCAGATTCAATATTTTTGCTTCATCTGAGTCTATGCGGAGGTCGAAGGAAGATACTGCTTTTATTATTGTAGTCTGAGTAAAGTGACACCATATCCGTTTTGTGTCCGTCGCCAAAACAAACTGCAGCGAGCCGAAACGACAAAGCGCTGGAGGGTCTGCGTGGATACAACCTGCACCTTCACATTTTAGCAGAGCTAGACATCATGGCTAAAACTGCATGCTATGGACAGGAAACTGAAGTGTATTGAGGTAACGTGCGGTGAGACAATGTCTGTTTTTCAAAATAAAATGTTAACAAAGGAAACTGTATATACAAAATACATATATGGAGATAAGATTGATGGATTATATTCACCACAAGTATAAAACATAAAACACTACATGCCCCTTATAAATTAAAAAGAAAATACGACTAATTTGTGAGGGAAATGTCTTTATTTGATTTTTGGGGTGCTGGAAAAAATGTAAAGAATAATTCCTGACAATGATCCTGATGTATTTAACTTCAGGACATTTCTGACTATATACATGCTGAAAAACTTTTCCACTTTTCCAAAGTGTGTGATTCAACTTTTTTACCTGGTCTAGGGTTAAAACATTCAATAAAAACTCCAATAAATCGTAATGTCGGCCCATGGTATGTATCAAAACGGCACCCAGGTATTATGATAGTACTGTATAGAAATTACAAGGAAGTCCCCCTCATGTTTTCCTAAATATGGCCAATGTGACGTCTTCATATTGCCAGTCCTGTCCGACCAACAATCCTAAACCCAAGAAATGCGTCAAATCCTCACATTTTAGCTGGAACCAGAAAATGTTTTGCTTGATGAGTGACTTAAACGATTATTTGATCATCAAAGTAATTGCTGGTTCATTTAGTTTTATCGACCAATCATTTCAGCTCTGCAATCAACAAAACGAGCCGTGAAACAATTTCAGCTCCACAGCTGATATCGTGGAAGTGTTTGAACCCAGTATTCACGCACCATTTGCTCACACTACTAGCCAGTGCTGCATCTATGCTCTTGCACATGCTGAACGATAAGTGTACGTTTTGTGTGTGTGTGTGTGTGTGTGTGTGTGTGTGTGTGTGTGTGTGTGTGTGTGTGTTGTGGGAGAGTGTGTGTGGGGGTGAGAGGGATGCAGGTGAACAGCTTGCGAGGGCCAACAGTTCCGCAGGCCAGTCTCGCGCATCACTTGACAGCCATACCCGATGAAGGCCTAACGCACAAATGAACTTGTTAAGCAAATGAGTGAACAAGCGAGGAGGGGTGGTAGGGGTGGAGGGGTGGTAGGGGTGGTAGGGGCGGAGAGGCGGTGGGGTGTGACGGAGCACACGGCTGCCGCGGCTCCAGCTAGGCCTGCCTGCATGCATTCGTCAGCCATCACTGCCCGTCGTCCCTCTGTCTCTTACTCTTTTTCTTTTTCCCCTCTCTGTCACTCTGTCTCTCTCTCAAAGAGCTCCCAGTATCCGTCTCTATTTCAGTCTGTCTCTTCCCATCTCTCTCGCTCACTCGCGCTCATTGTAATCCCATTGTTTTAGGAGTGGTCTATTTCTGAATTGGATTGGGAGATTGTCTTCACGATGCTTTGACAGGGCTCACTCGCGCTATGCTCACAGACAATGGGCCGCAAAAAAGACAGATCAAAACAGATCCTCTGTGTAGAATACTAGAAATATAAAATAATACATCCACGGTATTTACATGTATCTTGCATGTAGCTGACATACACAGAAGAGACTGGAAATCTGGTGACAATTGGGAAATCTGCGATTATCCTTCCCAGAAATAAGATCCGATGATGCACACATATACACATACAGATATAGCCATGTACACACACAAGTAGGATAGTCTATCACTCATGTATAAACACATACATGTTCACACCCATATGCACATGTAGAAAGTCTCTCACACACACACGGCCCTGTTCAGACCTGGTATTAACATGCATCCTCAGTGACTGAATCACAAGTGGACAGCTCTAAGTACGTCTGTTCACATCTGGCATTAGAATGCCTCTCCACCTGTCTGGAGTGACCATTTGTGATCCGATCTTACTTCCCCTCTCTATATGCAAGTAAAGACGTAGCAAACACAGCTAATACAGCAGACATTGTGATGCAATATCACAGGAATGTCCGTAGTAATATCCTACATATTAGTGAATTTGGGTACATTTTATTAACATTTTTATAACGTCGACCTAGACTGTATAAGGTTATTGTTCCGACGGTCCCCAGGTTCCTCCGCACCACTGGCACCGCCACCTTTACTGGGCGACAGCAGGTACAGAGCTTCAGAGAGCCGGGGAGGAGAGAGAGCGAGCAGGTGGTCAGGCGGGTTGGTGTCAGCACGGTGCAAAGCTGCAGAGCAAAAACACTGACACATCTCCGACAGTATGATAACAAAGCACTTCCTGTGCCTAGTCTGATAGTCTGTAGATATGTAGCCTATAGATAAGGTATAGTTTAATAAAACACAGTTGTACCGACAGGATACAGAAGAGCACAGAGGCTGTTTCCATGCTGCAAAGCAGACAAGTGCTTATGTCTGCTGGTCTATTAACATGTTGGAGCATAGCGAGACCCCGCAGATCCCAGTGGGATGTCAGTTGAGTAGGTGGTCCTTAATGTGGCCCAGGGCACTTTCACTACACACTACTAAAAGAATGTGGCCATATGTGGACCAGGCCACGTCTGAATGTGGTCTGAAAGGTCTCCATGCATCCTCAATGTCTTTACTGCGTTCACACCTGTACTTAGAGCTGTCCACTAGTGATCCAATCACTGAGGACACATGTTAATACCAGGTCCTAACAAGGCCTTGCTCAATCCCTGTTGGTTTCCAACATCAAATGCTCACCCTCTCCCCTTTGCCCTAGCCTCACCCGGCCTTCCTTGACCTTCTTGTCCCGACCCCCGTCCTTCCTCTCTACCAAGAAAGACATCTTACAAAGACCTCCACACAGCTACCCCCCTCACTCCCAGGCAAAGTATTTTAGGATTCCAGCCTGGCAAGGGTTGTGCTATAAAAGCCCAGGCATACCAACCCAATCAGAGGACTAGCGGCGACGAAGGCCACCAGTTGTCTCGCCTCATGTCGCTTCTGTCTTGGCCAAAAAGTTGCTCTCGAACACACCGACCATCAACCGTAGGCTTGGTGTGTCAGGACCTTTAGTGACACAGATAGAGAAGCTGGTCAGTCATCAGGCTATTTGGACTAATTGCTGTTCTGCACCATGGAAACTTGTGTCAAGGTAAGGAGCTGGATGACATAGCTGTGGTTTATACAGGTGGACGTTGTGTTCTGATTCTATTGTCTTATACATACCCGTTGTTTAGGCTTCTTTTAAAGCTGTTGCATCTTCCATTTATAGAAAATATAAAAGATTCAGGGAAAATATATCAAATATAATATAGAGATTATTTGCAAAATGAAATACAGTATGGTCCCTTAAGATTTCATCTGCCCAGATAAATCTTCTTTTGCATTTGTGCATCTGAATTACAGACTAACCTACAAACTGTCCATCTGAAGGATTTGTGGATTTCTTTTTCTACAAAAGTTATTTGCTTGCCAGATGAACGACTACCAAGTCAAATTATAAGATGCAACATAAGATGCAACTGTTGCAGAGATAAGATGCAAACAGAGCTGGCAAACGTGATAATGCAGAGTGACAGAGCAAGAGCAGATGCTAAGTTGCTTTGAATATGGACTGCGTTTGTGCATCTCTGATCTCCAGAATGTTGCTTGGGTAATTAAATTTCAATGTGTTACGAGGGCAACTTGGGGGTGCATTTACATCTGTTGGTAGAGCTGTCAACTTCTGATCACCACGAATATGCACGTGTATACAAGGCCTCAGCTGCAGAGCAGGGCCGAGGTATGTGGTAACTGAAAGGGCACCATAGAGGATACTTTGTCATGTTATCACTACTGGAAGGGCACCCTTTATCACGTTTTCTCTGGTTAAAGGGCACCCTAGAGGGAACTTTATCAAATTTTCTCTAAGGGCACCTCACCATGTTTTGTCTACCTAATCGGCACCCTAGAGGGCACTTTTGTTGCCTATTTTTGTTTGTTGAGCATGGAGACACCAAGGAGGGCACCTCCCTTAGTCTACCAGTGCATCTGGACTCTTTTATAAACCAAAGTATTTAAGAAGATATTCCTTTATTAGTCCCACAGTGGGGAAATTCAGTTATGACCACACACTTTCAGACCGTCCTTCTCAAATTCATAGTGTTGAACTCACTTTCACACACAAAAAAATGGAAGTAGTTGTGTGAAGAATGAAAAGAAGTTGAGAAAGAATCCTGCTTATTGGTGTCTGTGGAGCAGCACAGAGACATTATATAAATACAGGTATTTTTGGACAAGCATATTGTCTTTTCCTCAGAATCTGCTGCTGACATTAGTTTACACCCTGATATACTGCCATCACCGCTCATGTGCTCATTTGCACCTTGACTAATTTCAAAGGATGCGGCAGGAACCAACACTGCACACAGGAGTGTTTTCATGTGAAATACAGACGCCTGACTTTCTGAGTGACATTCTCAATGTATGGAATGATGTAACCTATAAGTGACCCCCAGCTCCTGGGCGGCCATCTATCACACCCGTCATCTGACGAGGCCCGACTTTCTCTCCTCCTCCTCTCTCCTCCTCCTGACACCCCATCCATTGGTTTCAATTAATCAGCCGTGGAGGGGGATTTATTCAATCCCTGCCCAATGGGATCTTTTGGTATGTGGCCCCAATGGTAGCAGGTTGAGAAGCCACAGTCTACACTGTCTTTAGGCCTATTACTCTCACCTCACAGCCCACTCATAAAGGGAGCTTTAAGCAGCCTGTTTTTGGGGGGATCCGGTGGGCTTTTTGTCCCATAATAGCCGAGTGGATTCAGCCAGTGCAGACAGACATGTTTACTAAACTCCACGTAGGTGGAGCGAGGGAGATTACGTGTGCCACTTTGAATAACCGAGGCTTGATTATTGGCTTGGGGAAAGTCTGGTTGAAACAGTACTGGGGGGCGGCTCATGCAAAAGAGTGATTGAAAGAGTTTTCTGATGACATATATTTGCATGATTGTGATTTGCGTAAAAGCAGATTGAGCAAAACTGACTTGAGGACAAGGCACAGACATGAACCAACAGGTGCTTACGCCTTGAGGTGCTAAATGGGCAGTATTCATGTGAAGGAGACAGATATATAAATGTGTCCTGCTCAATTTTTGCACTGTTTGGTGAAGTTATTTTTCACATCTGGTATCAAAGAGAGACAGAGTCAGCCTTTAAACCCTTCCTTTATGTCTTGTAGTCAAGGGTTATTCTGTGAACCTTGATCTGTTGAAACGTATATAAGGAATGTTATGGGAAGATTTAATTTTCCTCTGCATTGACTACCACCTGGTTCTGACATGTTTGAGACAGCGCCTCCTCTGCACACTTTTTACTGTTTGTTGTTTATTGTCAAGAGGCTCTCGTGACTTTGTCTGATGCAAGATAGGTACATATCTAACTGTTGTCCTTTTAACCTTTGGCAGAGCAACGCTAAAACGCAATAGGAGTGAGTTGTGATCAGATTGTTGGAGCTGCTCGCGTAAATGCAAATGAGTCCTTGACTGCATTAAAGGTCAACTTTGTAGTGTGTGTAGAGATGGTAAAGCAAACAAATGTCTTATATATCAACAGAGGAACCTGATACTGTCACTACATCTCTCACTTGCGGCAGTATGACCGTCAATATAAGGTGTATTTTCTTATTTTAACCCTCAGAGACCAACAATAGATCCATTTTTGTCCTTTTCAGGGGGAACGGGGGGGTCTTTCAGGGTACATAGCAGGTCAAAAGTAGGTGTCATATAGAAGTGGTGTACATCATCTGAAAGCTGGGAACTTGAAGGATAATCTGAGATGCAGCTCAACACTGTGTCAAGTTCTCGTCATAAATCAAAAAAAATATTTCTTACAAGAGCTTACCTGCATCTCTGCACTGTGTCATCTTTTTACATTCCTGTCTTGTTCCAATGCCATCCAGCTCCATGCCAGTCAGGCGCTTACTGTATCTACAGGACTGTGATTGCAGAGGTGTAGAGGTATCAAAGATATGTATGTTACTGCAGTAGTAGCAGTAGTAATATTAGGTTACTGGATAAACCATAAATATTCTAGTCTTTAAACATAGCTGTTTATATTGGTGGCTTTTACTGCCTTTGCAACAATGACCCCGTTAAACCTCCCTGCACCCAGTCGTCCCCCGTAAAAATCAAGGGCAGAATTTTTTTTTTTTTTTTTTTTAAAAAACAATCCTTTTTTTTTTTGAAATCCTCTTAAAAATTAAAAAAAAGGGCCAAAACCCCTAAATTTAGTGTTATTAAGCCTCCTTTGCGACAACCTAGTATAACATATGGTACCAATGGATTCCTCAGGGTTTCTAGTTTCATATACATGTATCTTCAAAAACAACTGAGCCTGCTACAATAATAAATTCACAAGTTCAGTTAATGCCTTAAAAGAAAATAGTGGCGTTATAATGTATTTGCATGTTATGATTGTGTTAATTTTGACAGCTTTGAACAAACACTGATGATCATTGTTAGAATTCTTGGTACAAAAGTACAAAATTTTGCTTTTTAGTGTGTGTGTAGTGCATTCAGTAGTATCTCCAAAGAGCAACTGTAAGATGTCATATACTTATTAAATGATAACAGGTAATTAACTTTGGAAATCAGCTGTGGGGGTACATAGAGTGGAAATGCATAAAGTATATAAATATCACACTCCTACCTCAGTATAAATTCCTATTTATTACGTTATTTTTCTTGCTAAAACAAAATGATTTTTTTATTCTCACAACCTTTACTTTATTCTCTCAGACATGTTCCACCTAAAAATTGGCTATCCACACAGAAACGCATGTGTAGTGATTCATTTTTTGCTTAAAAAAGCAAATCAAACTTACATTGAGGTAGAGACAGCTCCGGGAGAGAGCAGCGAGCTGTCAGTAAAATGCCATCGCTCCACAGGAGGCGTCGCTAAATAGAAGTCTCTCAGACAGGAAGTGATACACACAGTCAGCAACTGCATGATATTAACAAATCATATTTTGCAGGCGAGATTGTGAGGCCGTTGTAGTGCTCTGCGTTCTACTCTGTGCGTTCCTATTGCAACTGTATGAACGGCTGTGTGCCTTTTTAAAAGGTCAGAATGTGACCTAAAGACGTGTGACTGGTGCAAATCATTCTGGGAACTTTCAAAATAAGAGTGCTCTTATATCATACTTTCAGCCTTCAAATGTCTTCTCCCTTTTCTGATATATACTGTCCAAATCACATTAGTATTTTTTAACAAAAGGTCAGAAGACAGGTAGGAAAGTGTGTCTGGCCATAAGCTGAAAGGAAGTTTGTAGTTTTCGCTCCACTCCAGTGGACAGTGTCTTTTACAGACATGGCTGCAGCTGTCGAGAGACGTCAGTTTGAAAGGTTCGGGCCGGCGTCTGTCAAATTGGTCGTGTGTGTGTGTGTGCAAACGCATGTCTGAAACTGTGTGTTGTTCATCCGCCATTGGTGTGTGTGTGTGAGAGAGAGAGTGCCAGCTCTGTGCAGCCTGTCGACGGAGATGAACTGCTCTCTTTGGGCTGTGGGAGGAGGGAGGATGAGAGGAAACACAGGAGGAAAGTGCATCTGGGGTAACACTGACTTACTGCTGCTGTGAGAGCAAAACCAATTATGTACTGTATATTGAACATTTAATGTCATCGTATGTAAAATGTTATTTCTTCAGTTAGCGCAGAAATTTCAAAAGTGGCAGATAAAATTTCTGAGTGGCAGACAAAAAAAAGTTAATTTCAGACCCTGTCTGAAGTGTATTTTTACCTTTCCTTATCTTTTCCTGCTTTCTTTCAGCAATGCTCTGTTTCACATTCATACATTGTCACACAGTGATGACAGGTACAGCTACAGTGTGTGCATGCAGAGTCTGAGAGAACAGTAGTTGTTGAAGGGCATTCACCCTCCCTGTCTACAAACACTAGAGTATTTGTTCCCTTTCTAGCATGACACGGTTTTAGGTAAATTGCACTGATCTCACCTCATGTCACTTCCAGTCTGAGCCTGCACATCACTGATCAGCATTTCTGTGTATTCATGCACTGAGCTGGCAGTCTTTTCCAGGTCAGCTTAGCAGAGTCAGGTAGGGTCTGTGTATTTTGTCAACGGCTGTTTGACAAACTGTCGGTCTCAAACCTGTGAGACTGTGATTAATAAAAGGGGAATCCACTCTTCTGCTGCAAGTACTGTTTGTACTAAATACACAATAGCAACAACATATAGTGAGACAAACATGTATAAGCATAACCCTGTTGGATTTCTTTTTGGTTATTTGGTGATTGAGCAGAGCAGCCAGCTAATCAGGGTTCCTGTTACACTGTCAAGTCTCAGCAATCAATATGGACAGATAGATGACTTTATTGTGCTCCTGAGAGAAATTAAATTGTCATAGCAGACAGATACATTAAAACACTATAAAATTACAAGGGAATATAATGACTACAGGTACACGAGCACAGCTAAAGATGACACTAAAATGAATCAGCAGAAATACTGACATAATAAATATGGGGTGTGGTGCAATAACAGAATAGTAAGAAAGTAAAATTTAAATATGAGTTGTTTGTTGTGAGTTGATATACAGTAAGTGTAACTGACTGTGTTAAATGGGCATGTGATATCACCTCATATCGGTTGCAGGACCCTGAATTGAATGGAATCGCAATTGTACTGTTGTCCAAAGAATAAATATGTTATTGTTTTGTGATGAAAATAGTGATTTACACCCCAAGTATCACTCCTTTACTCAGCAGGCTTGAATGAGTCTGTTGCTACATACGGTATGTAAGGGGTGGGGTGCATTATCAAGGATAACCAGCAGTTTTGCCAGCATCCTGTCCTCCACCTCATCCTCCAGGGTGACCAGCTTGGTTGGTAATGGCTAAAAGTTAGTTACTGACCTAACCACAATGACTTTGTGAAATGATTGGTAAGGTTTAGGCAACAAAACTACTAGAAGTACTACAAGGTTAGAAAAAAATTATGGTTTGCTTTTAAATAACGTAACTACCGTAACTAAACAACAAATGTTGGTATGGGGGAACATTAAGCAACATAACATTGAACAATATTACAACATTACGTTAAACAATGCTACATTAAACAACGCTACGTAAAAGAATGCTACGTAAAACAATGCTACGTAAAACAATGTTTCGTAAAGCAGCGTTACGCATAGCAACATTTTGCAAAGCAGCATTTTGCAAAGCAGCATTTTGCAAAGCAGCGTTACGCAAAGCAGCGTTACGCAAAGCAGCGTTACGCAAAGCATTACTGTGTGTTGTAAAACACTGCATAAAGCAATGTCACGTAAGACAACGCTGCATAAGACGCTCCTTAAAATGTTATGTAAGAAAGAGCACTAAGGGCGGTTATGTTAAAAGCGTAAAATCAATGTTTACTTTTGGTTTCACACGGGACATGAACAGCGTCTCCTGTGTTTGTTTAACGCACTAAGCTGACACCAAAATCAACATGTCCTGCTGATTAACAGGCTGCTTCCTTTATTAATTGAATTATTGTCCTGATGCAGCAACAGCAGAAGTCAGCACTGCAAATCAAAAGAGACCCCGGAAAGAGAAAAAAGTTTCAAACTAAATCAAAGGCAAGTCGGAGGGAGGTGGGAGGCATGTGTGGTCTTATATAAAGCCCAGATGGTCCCAGAGAAGCATGTGACATGGAGATGGAGGGATGGAGGGATGGAGGGATGTGGAGAGAGAGAGACTGTCTGTCTGACTGACCAGGGGGGCTCCCAGGAGCCAACACCTCAGGCTACAACACCTGGGCAGAGAGAGGCAGACATCGGGGTCAGTCAAGGGAGAGGGGATGCCACGCAAAACATGAACTTCAGCTTTTACCATAAAACGTCCTCCAGAGAATGTGTGAACTTTGCTCTACCTGTAGCTGGATGGATCAACATCTTATCAAGATACGAGAGATGTGGCTCGTGATAGCTGCTTTGTTTTTTAATGGTGTTCTGGTTTTAGGGTGGATTTTTAGATTTGGCAACTAATGTGCGGTAAAATCCAAGTTTTTTCAGTGTTCTTCCGAAATGTGTCTGGTTTATTGACCATATTAAATAGTGGAAAGTAGGGATGCACAGACCCGACTCCTCTCACAATACCGATTCTGACATTTGCTGTAACTCAGTCAATAACTGCTTTTCGTGCTACCAAAACAAATTGTCAGCTCCCCACAATGACCGACTGACTGTTTTATACATTTTACTGTATAATGACATTTGAGGCTGCAGTTATAATGATTTTCATTATCAGTTAATCGGATAATTTTTTTCTCAATGAGTGAATTCATCATTTTGTCTAAAAAATGTCATAATATGACGAAAAACATTCATTAAAATTTCTTGTTGTCCAATACATAGACAGTATAAAATATGGATGAAGTGGACATGACGTCACCCATTGGTTTGGCTCCGGCCGTCACCATCTAGGCAGCGATGACGCAGCCGGCTAATCCAAAAATGGGCAAAGAGGTAGGGCATCAGTGGAGCAGCAGAGCAGACAGCTAGCAGCTGGCCACCTGGTACGACACCCACCTGTCAATCAATCAATCATTCTGCTGTGTTTTAAGGTGGAATTGCACTGTTTCAGTGTTGACTTTATATGCTGTGCTTTGAATCCACGCACACGAACAATTCATGGTGACTGTCATTAATTTGAACAATGCAACATAAGCAGCAGAGTATAGACCACCTCATCAGAGCTCTCTAATGCCTACAGATGTCCCATCCTTACTTCAGTGCCAGAGAATGGGCTCAAATAAATCCAGTTATAATTCAGGGTAAATAATGATTACCGCTGATCAATTACGAGGCTGAATACATACATTTTATAATACTAACAGTAAAAAAAACAAGTCTTGAATGTGTCAGTTTTAGAGTGTACATCAAAGATTCAGGGGTCATTGCTATTCCCAGTGTTTTCTCTCCTTCCTGTTTGTCAGGCTGCAGACCTGAGCCAGCCTGTCAACCTGTGTGCTCATGCATGTGTGTGTGCGCATCTTCTGAAGGCATACACCTGGTTGCTGATAGGGAAGTCAGATATACGAGATGTACAGCCAGGTGCAGCGAGAACACACACACAGCTGCACGCTGTCTCTGGTCTCCGGTGCTCTTTTTCCCTCCAAAGTCAACTCCAGACGGAGACGTCTTAATGTGCGACCCCGCTGCGACGGCTGGGCTCACCGCCGGGGGTTTCTCCTCGCTCGCCGCTGTGACCGCTGCTTCACTCTGAACCTCACCAACAGCACTCGTGTTTGCTGATCTTCCCGTCCGTCCCCACCTGCGGCCTCCACTCCTACACAAAGAAAGGTCAAGGATGCTGGAGAAAATGCTTTTTGTTTGCGCCCTCCTGACATGCAAGCACAGCCAGACTCAAAGACAAACAACGGAGCTTTGGGGAAAATATTGCGGCTGCTTGTTTTATGTAGTTGTTGCTGTTTTTCCCTCCGATATGTTTTCCCGTTCTCTTTAGTCACGGTTGGCGCTGCGTCGAGGGCTGAACTGCATCACCATGGGGGCAAAATGTGGAGGTTGTTGTTAGTTGTTGAGGTTGTTGCTGTTGATGTTTTTTCGCTGATGAACAAGATCTCGCTCGGTGTCGGAAGCAGTGCGTTCATCTGGGAGAGGTTTGTGTGTGTTTGTGTGTGAACAACATGCTACCCCCAGGACTGTAGCAGTTTTATAGAATTAGATCAAAACAAAACCCACTTTTAGGGATGCTAATTTTGAAAAAAAAAAAATTAACCGAACCTCGTTTAAAGATTATTAACTGTTAACCGACAACATTTGTGCCTCTGTGCCAGCATTTGAGCACATCAGACAACCTGGTCATCAGTTTATCATCAGGAGAGCTACTCTAGCAGCCACGGTGGTGCGTTCACTGTCTCCTGTTCACTCTGGGAGCATTAGTAGCCACGGTGCTGCGTGTAGTGTCGCGGACATACAGCCACTTTCCCAGGAAAAGTCAGCCTCCAGCGTCACACATTTATTTTACTATAGCAGGTTGTCAGCTATGTGTCTGCCCGAATTAACGATAACAGTTTTCTGACAGACACTGGGTGTGTTTGTGCTACGCTAGCTGCTAGCGTTGCTGGTGGCTTCATACCCGCTGTAGCGTAACTTCAGCGAGCTTGTGGCGGTGGTCAGTGTGGGTTTGTTGGTGGTGTTTTAGCTGTGAACGTAGCTGTAGCAGACAGTGTGTGTACAGTTTATTTGTCTGTGAATAAATGCTACGAGGCTACAAGCTACAACTCCCCAGCTGGAAGTCCTGAGCCAACTTCCTGTATCTGCTGCCAAAATAACCAATAGCGTTAATCTGTCAGAATGCTTTTTGTTGATTATCAGTTAAACGGTTAATTATTAACATCCCTAGTCACTTTATTGCTTTTATATAAATTCTACAGTGCCCTGCAACATTGTGTGCACAAGTAAAACTGTTAACAAACCCCATCACGGGCAGCTTTTACAGCAAAATGAACGGTCTGCTGTGTTTTTATTCACATTTGTGTTATTCACTGGGCCTCTGAAAATCAGGCTCTGCTCTACACAGATAACACAAGCAGCATGAATGAGTGAATCAAGTTATTATTATTCTTCCATGCACACAACTGTGCCTAGACACCATCAATTCATACAAGCCAGAACCAGAGTATTGTTTCTACATTACATTAAAAAGTCCAAAAATAGAAAACCGACTTTCACAGTCAGATTTTCACATCTTCATCGTTCATCGTCAACTAAAGCCATAAATCATTAACAGAAATATTTATTATATAATTATGGAAAAAATCTGAGTAAATACTAGTTAACTAGTCCATCTCGCCTTCTTTCTCAGGCTTTTGAGGCAAAGTTTGCAAACCCCTTTTCCAATCATCTGTACTCCAGAATGCTTCAGGGTTTTGTTGAACCATTTCATAGATAATGTTTAAAGGGTGAGTTCTGTGTTTTTCAACCTGGACCGTATTTTCCCTTGTGTTTGTGTCTAAGTGACTAATAATTTGACAACAATTGACAACAATTTACGCTGTACCCAGCTACTGCAACACAAGCTATGAGGGCAAGAGAGCAGCGTCGACATAATGTTCACTTAGAGTGTTTGTTTTTGCCAATAAGAGACTCAAATTAATATTATAAGTGTCTGCAAACATTATGGAAAGGAGCCTACAGAGAAATAAAACATTTTCTCACCTTTCTCTTGATCTGTTCTGTTTGTTATTGTGTCCAAGTCTCATTCAAGGAGTCTCAAGTCTTGCTGTGAAATCTGAACGTCCGTAAACTCTGGCCATCGAAATCAAAGACCTCACTGTATATACTGTATATGGCTATATATAAAATAATAACATATAGCAGCTACTGTAAATAAAAAGAGTTGGTTACTGACATATCATATACCGTTTGTCCTTAATTTTGGCTTTGACAAGATATTTTCAAACCATTTTTTCTGCTATGTAGCTCAACCACCTCCTCAAATATTGAGAAGAGCTCTTTAGTTCATGGTTGACTTTCCTTCCTATTTATTCTATCTGCCGTTTTAATTAGGCGATGCCACGGTCGGATCATTTCACACAGCGTGGAAGCAAATGTGTAAAATCAGCAAGGTCATTGCATCATTTCACTTTGTTAACGACTGATCTTTACCCATCGCTACAAGGAAAGGAGCGCATCGAAATTAGCGGGATTTGCTTTTTCTGCAGGAGCACAAGTGTCTTCATGTGCGCCCACAGACAGACAGACAGACAGACACAGCTGAGGTTAGGAAGGAGGTCAGGAGCGAGGGACCATCTGATGCCAGCAGATGGAGTGATGGAGGGAGGGAAGAGAGGAGAAGCTTGAAATCAGGACGACAAGACCAAATGCTTATCGGCTGTTCTTAAGGCGCTGATTTCACTTTACATCCTGTCTGCTCCAGCGCGCCCACCTTATGCTAGTCTTTGGGGTCGAGGAGATGTTTGCAATAACTGAGTGTGATGTATAATTCAGCTCCACATGCAAAAATGTTAATTATCTACCATCGTTGCATGATACAATTGAAAATAATACACTTCATTTTACAGATCCATAAATTTCATGGTAATTAGGTGATAATTAGCAAATAACCTATTTCAAATTTCTTTGGAATTACTGCCAAATTAGCCCAATATTTACCTCAAAATGTTTGTGCTTTGTGGACAGCTGTGGCTCAGAGGGTAGGGCAGGTCGTCCACCAATTGGAGGATCGGTGGTTCGATCCGCCAGCTGCTCTGGTCACATGTTGATGTGTCCTTGAGCAAGACACAAGACACAACCCCGAATTACTCCCAAAGGCTTCGGCATCGGTGTGTGAATGAGTATTTAGATGAGATCCTGATAAGCAAAGTTCACTCTGTCATCAGTGTATGAATGTGTGTGAATGGGTGAATGCTGACATGTAGTTTTGAGTGGTTGAAAGAAGTCCATTTACCATT
The DNA here is from genome assembly GCA_947000775.1 of Pterois miles. Taxonomy (NCBI): domain Eukaryota; kingdom Metazoa; phylum Chordata; class Actinopteri; order Perciformes; family Scorpaenidae; genus Pterois; species Pterois miles. The sequence continues at coordinate 1,949,400 of CAMQGK010000485.1, read as the reverse complement.
GAAAACGAATTTATTATAAACATTATTTAATACTTATATTCAGTTATTTCACAATAGCTGGTAATTTATTTAATATACTTCTCAGAAAAAAATACAAAGTTAATTGATATGCTTTCCATGTCTGCTGATAAATAGATAATAATTAGTAAATAACTTATTTGAAATTCCTTTAAAAACTTCCTGAATCATGACATTAGCTACCAGGGTACATTTGTGTAGACAATAGTGACAAAGGTGAGATTTGTGCCTGATCAGAAGTGTCTCCTATTAGTTTTGGTTTTCCACCTCCAATGAAGAGCCTAAGTGCCCTATGCTAAACATTATATGCTATTTTAGAATATAATTATTAGCTAATATTAAAGTAATTTTAAATACATAATGATGTTGACCTGTAAAATGATGTGCTACTGTATTATTTTCAGCTGTATCATGCAAGGATGGTAGATAATTAATTACTAATACTGCCCATTAGGGCAAACAAGGTCTGTCAGGATGCTCTGCTCCAGCATCCACTTGTGATTTCTGTTGGTTTTAACGTGGCTGCTGCAGCAGTTGGACCTGCTGCAGCAGCACTATCTCAGAAACACATTCGCTTCCCTGCCACCCGAAGTCACCTCTGTCTCTCTCCCTGTCTTTGTTTGTAGAACGGAGCAGTTCCAGGCGAGCCAGTGAAGAGGGATGAAAACTCCCGGAGAGGGAACTGGGGCAACCAGATTGAGTTTGTCCTCACCAGCGTGGGCTATGCTGTGGGCCTGGGCAACGTCTGGAGGTTTCCCTACCTCTGCTACAGAAATGGAGGAGGTACAGTATGCATTTCAATGTAGAGATTAATTCATTTCATTTGGATTATTAGTGGTTGACTTTATCAATTTTGGCCAGTGACACACCACATAAATTGAGCTCAATTTAAGTACATTTATTTTAAAAAAAAAACATACAGTACATAATACATACATTTTATCCTGAAAATGACAGAATGTCCACACAGGCTGTGCAGTGAAAGCATCAGTACAATACACACTGTAGGTCCACATTTAAAACTATCTGTAATTAAGGAAGGTAAAGCTCCGGGACTTCTATGTAAACTATCACGGTAACATTAGCAGCTGTAACGTAACCTCCAAATGTTTAGTTTAAATGGATAGTTTGGGTATTTTGAAGTGGGGTTGAATGAGGTACTGATTCATCATGAGTGTATTACCTCGAGGTTCAAGGTTCTTTATTTCTCATTCATTACAGTCATTGGCAGTGAAAAGCTTTAGTCTCAGGTGCCTTTAACAGTGCTCATAAAATATGTATATATACCAGAGGAAATCACACAAGTAAATGTAAAAGCAAAATATTAATCTAAGGCATAGAATAATGCAGTTAGAATAAATATAAATATAAGGACATATAAAATAGTAATGTAAATGTAAATTTATAATTAAGTTGACAACAGTAGGTCAGAAAGGAAAACTGAGTGTAAACAGGATATAGTATGTATATGCATGATGAGAAGTAATATATGCACACAGAGGTGTAAACAGGAATGTAGTATGTAATAATGAGAAGTATTAAAAGTATATATACAGAGGTGTAGACAGCATTGTAGCATGAATAGATAAGTGATAAATAAGTATGTATGTAAACTAGGGGTGAGGAAAAAAACAATCTTATTTATTTAGAAATGAATTTTTCATGCCAGAATTTATATATCTGCTTCATTTGAGTCTATGCAGAGGTAGGAGGAAGTCACCGCTTTTATTGTTGTAGTCTGATTAACGTGACGTTGTATCTGCTTCGTATCTCTCAACCAAAACAAACAGCAAGCGGCCTCGGTGAGCCGAAACAAAAAAGTAGATAACGGCCGAGGGTTGGCGTAGATAAGACCTGCACTCTCACATTTTAAATCCAAAGTGGTTTTTGTTTTGCTTGAAAAAATGCAGTAAATATATCATGACAACGACGTATGATATATTTGACTTCTGGACATCTCTCACTACATACATTCTCATTGTCTACTGTTAAAAAGTTAACAAAAATCACAATAAATCGTAATATCAAATCACAATAATTGTAGAATCGCAATACTTCAACATCATAATACATATGGAATCGGCAAGTATCGTGATCGTATCGAATCAGACAGGTAAATCATCCCCGCCCTAATATACACAGAGGTGTAACAGAGTGTAAAACAGTAAGGTGGCAAGTGATGAGCTCAGGAGCTCAAGCGTTCAGCAGTCTTATGGCCTGCAGGTTGAAGCAGTCCCTGAGCCTGGTTGTGCAGGACCTACGTACCTTCAGTAGATGATGGTCAGCATGCGCCCAGTTCAGAGAAACAGACAGAAGCGTAACAATGAGCTGCTGTGGACAGGGCCGGCAGCAAAACGGATGTTCACCACCTAAAAGAGAGGCTTACCTAAAAAAAAATCGCTATATTAGAATATTTTCAGTGCTATACCTCGCCGTCAGACAGCCCTTTACAAAGCCATTGTATCATCTATGCTCTGTTAGTTTGTGTGTGTTATTGTGTGACTGCTTAGTTCACACACAGTAACACAAACTGATCGATGCAGCGGTAGACCAGCAGCTCCTGTGTGCTGTAAAATTGCTGTTTTTGTCAGAGGAGTCTGGTGTCTTTGGCGAGAGCATATATACAGTATATTCACACTGGGAGCTTGCTGACCGTCATCTACTGTATGTAACACACTGACTATGGATAAGTATCATCAAAACTATCCCTTTAAGGAGGAAAACAATAATTAAAACTTGACTGTCTATCGTTTGTAAATTTAGGTATGACTTTTCCATACATGTACTCAACACTTTTAGTGATGTTTTGGCATAATCTTTTAGGTATAATGTGTATTTGTTTTACGATAGCTAACATCAGTAAACAGATCAACCGCATTCCACATTAGCATCTCTTTAACTCACAGTTGATCATCTCATGTCTGTCTGATTGAACCTTCAGTTTTCATCAATGCGGGTGCCTTCACCAGTCATGTTACGCCTCACACTTTATGTACTTCACTGAACTTCAAGCGTCTAGATTTGCGTAACTACATTATTGTTAACTGGGGTGTGAATGCTGTCAAAATGTGTCTGAGTTCACAGAGCGAACCCGGCTGCTTCTGCTGACGTGCTGCTTTTGCCATGCAGCCACTGTATTCAACACATAAGAACATGATGAGGACAAACTATTGTATATTCAAGCCCATGAAGTCCTTCTGCCACATGTCAATTGCATCCTAAAAACTCTGGATGAAGTAGACTGAAATGCATTCTAAGTGGTACTAGAAAATGTACCAGAGAAGTACCAAATTATAGTGAAAGTCGGTGAGTTTGGTCAAGGTCCCGTCTCTCAGTGACTCAGACCTTGGCATGTATCCCACTTCAGTTCATATCTTTGTGCTGCAAATATTTGGATTAGTGTTATGCATGTTGTGGTGGAAATCTGAAAATTTTAACTCTGACAAGGTTAGGTTCAGTTATATAAAAGTTTAATAGGCTTTCTGCAGAAAGGATCAGGATAAGGATCTTATACCCAGCTTCAAGAGCATACCAAAGAAGGGAAGTGTAGACATTAACAGTTTAAATGAGCAAGTAAACTAAGTGAAGATAATTAAACTGAAGCAAAATGAAGTCAATAAGGGTGTAAAGTCAGTTGTGAGATGTGGGTGATGGGTGCTATGAAACTATAAGGCTAACCTATACCATTAACATGAAGGATTACTAAATATAAGCAAACCAAACTAAATATAAGCAAACCAAACCGTGAGCCCAAGGCTCCGGCCTTCTGGGAGGGAGAGGGAGGCCATTTTGGAATTACCCTGCTAATGTCTGCTCCCACCAGGTGAGGGCAGTCTCTTAATGAGAGGGGAGGGGGTCAGGTGATGGGGGGGGGGGGGGGGCTGAAAGAGGCAAACAGGCAGCTCGAGACAGTGAATCACATTGACAAGGCTGTCACAATAGTGTCTTTTATACAAGAACTGAGAATATAGACCTGAGAAAGTCCGGGGTGAGCCGCTCTCTGTCTGACTTGGCTGCCGTCTCAACGTCTTAACTGGGGTGCAGGTCCCTGTTTACTTAGAGGTCACAAAAAGGTGACATAAGTACATGAGTGCATTAGATCACACTGAGGACAATCAGTAAGCATAAGCAGCATTTCTTCATTACAGTGTCGAAGACCTGCATTCCTGTACAAGGATTCAGTTTATTATGTAGATCACACACAGCTGCAAAATAGTGCGGAGCGCGTACGAGAGCTGAGCTGTACCAGCAACGATAAGGCTTTAGTATTGTACAGTATCAGCTGGTTGCACTGAGCCAGTTCACATATGGACACTCATACGAAAGTGCACGCAAACATATACACACAAACATATACACACACACACAGACGTTCCCTATAGATGACTGTCTGGTCTCTGGTCCAGTCTGAACCACCAGGGAGTTGTTGCACCACTGAACAGACTCAGCTGCACTGCACTGACCTCCCTGCTCACCCAGGGGAGGTTGCTATGACAGATGAGGTTTATATTTTCTTTCTTTGTTCTTTTTTGTCTTTGTTTTTGCACATCATTCAAGTTTTTTTTTTTTAAATATATATGCATTTCATATGTCTAATTTATGGCAAGAGACCCCCAGGGAAAAACATTGTTGTTCATGCGCTGGTCAGTTTTGAGATCTCTTCCTTCTTTCTTTCAACCTGGTGGAAAAAAACAACATCCAAAAGACACAATTAGATGTTTATTTTACTATATTTGCGTCTGTGGATTTCTCCTAAATTCACACAGAAAACTTGCAAAAAATAATTGTCTTGATGTGAGTAGTCAACTGGGGAAGTTTAATGTATTGGTTAACGTTTTGTACCTCATTCACCTGTAATCTCATACATCTTTAAAGGCTGTTTTCTCTAAATGAGTTTTTTCTCAGACTCTGAGCTAGAAATCTCCACTTCAGTAGCACTTACATGCACCAATCTTTCCAGTGTCATTGCTTCAGGGCTTTACCGACAGGTTTGTTCATATATCATTAGCTTAATTTGTTCATACATCATTCATAGCTTGATTTATCGAACATTTTATCCTTAAAACCATGGCGAATTAATGTCAGTAATCAACTGGGGAAGTTTCTTGGTGATGTCTATTAGTTACAAACGTACCGTATTCACCTGTCATCTACCTGTCTATGTCTTTGTGACATATAACTTCCAGGAATATACTGTATATATTAGGCCTGTCAAAGTCTACACGATAACAGATTCATAGAAATTTGTTCTAACACCACTGATTTCTTTAATGTATTAACGCAACGTAGTGTGTTTCTCTTGCCTACATGTCATTTTGGGGGCGGCAGTAGCTCAGTCTGTAGGGAGTTGGCTTGGGAACCGGAGGGTCACCGGTTCAAGTCCCGATGGACCAAGAACTGAGTGTGAACTGGTAGCTGGAGAGGTGCCAGTTTACCTCTTGGGCACTGCCGAGGTGCCCCTGAGCAAGGCACCAAACCCCCAACTGCTCGGGGCGCTTGTCAGGAGCAGCCCCCTCACTCTGACATCTCTCCATTGATGCATGTGCATGTGTGTGTTTCGGGTCTGCACGTACCGTGTATAAGTTAACAAACAGAGTGTAAAAGTTGAATTTCCCCTCGCGGGACTAATAAAGGTTGATCTTCTTCTTCTTCTTCTTCTTCTTCTTTTACCCACATATCTTGTAGTTAGAGGAAGTATCTTTAACTTTACCAAGCAGGTATGTCAGCCAACAGACTTTTGGTATGTCATTTTGTTAATGATATCCTTTGTGTGTTAGTACTATGGACCAGGTGCCTTCGCATTCAACATGTGTATCATTCTCATCAGCAGTAATTACTACTTTTGTCAAACAGTACATGATGTAACTGACGTGTGCTTGGCTCTTGTTTTGACAAACACAAAGGTACTGTAATAATTAAACTCACACAAATGAGACATCTTGGAACATAATTTTCTTTCCTTCTGTACCAAGACAATAACTGAGTGCTTATCCCCTCCAGGTGCCTTCATGTTACCGTACTTCATCATGCTGGTCTTCTGTGGCATTCCTCTCTTCTTCCTCGAGCTGTCCTTCGGTCAGTTTGCCAGCCTGGGGTGTCTGGGAGTATGGAAGATCAGCCCTATGTTCAAAGGTTAGTGCCCATGTGTTTGTGCACTAGCATAAGCATCAACTTTGTTTTTGGCTCTGAAATTACAAAAAACACTGAACAACGCTACAATATCATGCTAAAGTTTGGCTAGAAAAAACTGCCATGGCAGTTTTCAAAGGGGTCCGTTGACCTCTGACCTCAAGATATGTGAATGTAAATGGGTTCTATGGGTATCCACCAGTCTCCCTTTTACAGACATGCCCACATTATGATAATCACATGCAGTTTGGGGCAAGTCATAGACTGACAATAAGGGGGTTTCTGAGCGGTTTCCAGAACTCACGTTCTTGCTATCCAAAAAACACCAAATCACCAAAAAATGTAATTCTTGCAGAAATCTCCAACTGTCACAAGTTTTTGATACCAAAGCATGTTTTTTCTGTGGTGTTCCTCGAGGTCTTGGTGTCTTAATGTGGTGTTTCATAGATATGTATTATAATTTATATCAATTCTCAAGTGGCAAAAAATAAATTTAGCACCAAATCTGTGTAACAAATAGTATCAACCCAAAAATTGCTGAAACAGCTTATAAGACATAATAGAGCATGGGGATGACCATCATACACTCATACACTTTTACAATTTATTAATTCATGCATATTTCTGATTTATGACTAGAGCAACTTGACAGTGCTGAGCTGCATCTCAAATTAATCTTCAGGTTCCCAGCTTTCAGATAATGTACACTTGTTACGTCACCTGTAGATGTACCACAAGTACCGTTGACTTATTTTGTCATGTCAGTTTTTAGTCATGTGACTCATCACTATCGTCAGTCCCGTGAGTCACGTGGTTTGTTGTTACCGTCAGACTTGTAAGTCATGCGAGTCACTAATCAGTGAAGTTAACATCACACAACCATTTCCTAACCCTAATAAAGTGGTTGTGTTGCCTAAACCTAACTTCCTGTGAAAACAGAAATTTATTTTGAAAGGGCACTAGGCATGTAACGTGTGTATATTGACACGCCGTCCCTGGTGTGTCCACAAACTAACAGAAGAGGGGGACCCAGTGCGTCGGTCTCTGATGTCGAGGGCCTCTGACCAAGCAGCGGTATTTGAGTTGAGAGTGAGAATGTGTTGACGAAGCTATCATTTGCTTCACAATCCAGTTCTGATGTTCTCCCGTCCCGTCTTCTCCTCCCTCTAGGTGTAGGCTACGGCATGATGGTGGTGTCCACCTACATTGGGATCTATTACAACGTGGTCATTTGCATCGCCTTCTACTACTTTTTCATGTCCATGACAAACCTGCTGCCATGGACCTTCTGCAACAACCCCTGGAATACGCCGGACTGCAGCGGCGTGCTGGGCGGCAGCGGCCAGCATCTCAACGCCAGCCTCGCTAACGCTACCACGAGCCTCGTAGCAGGGGTGTCCGAGGTAGTCAACCGCACCAAGAGGACCAGCCCCAGTGAGGAGTACTGGAAGTAAGTCTGTGAAGTACAAGTAGAGTAAAAGCTGCAGTGCAATGCGAAAATGTGGTGCAGGAATGCATTGACGGGGTGAATAATCCATGTTGCCGTGTTCTGTTTTTGGGTTTCCTCTTAAATACTGCCATGACTAAACCTATCCAGACAGAGAATGTCTAAGGGGCTAACGTTAACTTCATAATGCATAAACTAATTGGACCCCAAATGTGATGCTACATCACCATCTCCGTCGAGCTGCTGGGTGATCTTGAGATTTTTTTTTTTGTATTTGCTTGTGAAGGTAGAAGTGTTTGTCGTACATTATTGGGAGTTGAGAAGGGGACGGCCCATTGTTTTTTCAAAACACCAATAGTCCCAAAAATTTCCCATTGGACCATAAAAAGCCCATTTGTCTGACAGTCCATTCACCCGAAAATAAATGCCCATTATTCCAAGGTCCAAAAAATACACACTCTCCATGCAACAAAGAGAAGCACATGATTATTCGGCAGAATGACAATAGGAACAAAGGGTTTCATTGGTCAAATGTGTATTTTCACAGGCAGAAATCTGCTGGAATTGAGGTCCATGTTTTTTGTGTGCAAGCATTTACCGTATTTTTCGCACTATAAGGCGCACTATCAATGACTATCAATATCAATGTCTATTTAAGGATCCATACGGCTACACTTTGTTTTATAAGTTTTGCCAAGTTACACAAGCCACCTCTTTGGACCCAGTTTTGTAGTTGTTTGTAGTTTTGTTGGCCTACTGTACTTGACACAGAGGTCAAAATTGACTTGCCCCAGTAAGATAAGCTTGGCACAAACATGTCTCATGTTTGTAGAAAGCGTTCAAATATTTGGACTAGATTTCACTAGAAGTGCAGTGTCTTCCGAGCAGTGTGGGGCAGCGTCATTGGTGACATGCAGGAGGTTTCCCATACTACCATTTCAGCTTTTGGGAGAGCTTTACGTATGGTATTCAAAGCACTAAACACGTCAGTGTTGAGTGCTAGGTCATGTGTGTGAGGTCAACGAGGGCGTATCCAAGTGCACCTGCTATTCATATACAGTAGGCGCAGCTGCGCTACGTTGAAAAGGGTTCGGTGACGCGAAATGTACATTAGTGGGATGTGGTGCTGAATTAGTATACATCACAGTATGAGATGAGAGAGACGATAGGAATGAGACAACTTCATACTACTGTATAATCAACCAATTTAATGTACCAGAAGTACAGATGTTTTGATGACTTGATCAAGGTCCCCCATAGTGCGAAAAACCTATGTTATTTGCATTAGATTGTATTGTTGTATCTAAGACTGGTTGGAGAGTGTTTTATTTTGGATATTTGTTAGTTGCTGCACATTTCACTCTTCTCAATGTCTAAGATACCATAATACTGCCAAATACCATGACTTTGCCTCGTGCTGTCATATCTCAATGCACCTGTTCTTCCAACGTTGCACCTTGTGTGATGCAGTTCAAAGTCAGTACAAAAGCAATGTTATGGCACTGCTCTCAACAAACCCGTTCACTGTATAATGATTAAAGCTGCAGTGGGTAGAATTGGAGTAAATATGATTAAAAAAAAAAAATTCACAGACCGGAGGAAAACAACCAATTAGAGCCGAGATGGAGTCTGCCGTCCAGCTGCTGTCTACAAGGCAGCTGTCAATCCTAGACCCAGACCCAGATGCCATGTTGAGATCAGTTGAGGAAATACCAAGCACCACCCACCAACCAGAGCACAGCCAATAAGAACGCTCTCTCTCTGAAATGACCTGTGATTGGCCAAAGTCTCCCATCACATGCTAGATTTTCTAAATCCTGAAAACAGAGCCATGAGGAGGTGCAGAGGTCTAGTTTTCTTTCAGAACACTTGAATTACAATATGCTGAAAGGTTATTATGGATTTTTCACTCAGTGATGCCAACAGTATTCTGCCTACTGCAGCTTTAACAAATCACAGATGTGTAGATTTGTTGTTTTATCACTTTATTATCCAGAACAAAACAAATCATCATGTCTCTAGTAAGGAACACACAACCATTCATCTTTTCTGATGACCTTGTTCTTATTTCATAAAATCCAGTTTGGATTAAACAAGCGCCGTTAAGAATAGGGCTGGGTATCCTTTTAAATATTACAATACCAGTACCAGTAGCAGTACACTAGAAGTGTTACAGATACCAATGGAGTACTTCATTTGATACCTTTTTTTTTTTTTTTTTTTTGTCGACTTCATCAGATACTTGTCATGTGAACAGAGGGATTCAGTTGCATAAAATGCCAGCACCGTTGCATTTAGTTTTCTCAGACGCCACAGTTGTGGAGTGTAGTCATAATTTTGGTGGCATCTCGAATACTCTCGACTTCACCACACCACATATTGTGTGAACTGTAGCTGCTGCAGAAGTCGGCCAATCACACGTCACATTAAACGTACAACATTTGCTGTGATTGGTTGAAAGCAAAGCCATTTTTTTTTAGATTTGAGTAAAAAAAGGATCAACGCAGATATAGTATGACTTGAGACCTTGGTACTTAGGATCGGGTTATTTCGATATCCAGACCAGTTAAGATGGATGTTTGTTTGGATATAATTCCTGGTTAGCAGCTTATTCTCTGGCTTCAGGTGTCTGAGGCACATGACAGACTTAACATAGGCAGGCTTGACATAACTGATATAAGTCCATATATACACCATTAAATCCATCAAAGTTCAATTCTTAATGTGTTGAACTCTAATCCTGATTACAGTGAACCCCAGTAAAGTCACTGCATCTGTGATAATGAGCCACATTGTTGAGGAATGTATTCATCTGTCTTTCTCTGTTTATACTGACAACACTGTAATCATTCACCAGGCAGATGAGAAGTTGCGTAGGTTGTATAATCATGAAGATTATAGATAATGATTATCTTCAGTGTTGCATGCATATTAATATGGTCATTTAGTGTAATTTACATTTCACATCCTAAGGCCTAAATGGGATTTCATAGCAGACAATGTCTGGGGAATCTAGAGCTCATTTTTGCCTAAAATTTATAAAATCTATTTACCCGCACACATGGAAACAAAGCATATCAATTAATGTTGTTTTCTTTTCCTGGAAATGTATTAAATAGATTACCAGTTATTGGGAATTGGTGGAATCTAATTCCTAAATAATGTTTATAATAAAGTAATTTTTGATCAATTTTGAGCTAAATATTGGGGTAATTCCAAAGACATTTCAAATAGGTTACTTCCTAATTATTACCAAATTACCATGAAATTTGCTGACCTGTAAAATGTAAGTTTTTTTACAGCTGCAGAACCAAAAACACTGAGCTGAGCAAAACAAACAGCACAAAAGTGAGGCATCAGCAGGAAGAATGAGCAAAGTGGGGGATCCTGATCCTGACCTTTACAGTGAGCATGTCGTCCAAATGTCACTTTTAGGTTATCTATATATCTGTAAGTTAAGCTAAAGCATTTTGACAGTATGCAACATGTGTTATAGTGGATTGTGGATAAATCAGAGAGCTACACAGTAGTATGTTTACATGTGCAAACTAAGCAACCTGCTTTAGCTTGCTAATCGCTAACTTCATCGTCTTCATCATCAACATGGATGTATAAGGAGAATTGAATACAGCATCGGAGGCAGTTCATTCCTATGAGAGTTGCTCTGTGGCGCATGAAGCCAAAATATGCTTAACTGCTGAGTGAAGTAGCCACATCGTCCGGCGCTCGCCTGTGTCCATTGGGCCCATGGAGCAAGCACCATAGTGTTTCCTTTAACTCTGCATCCCAGCCCTCAGTCCAGCTCTGAAAAAAAATAGGGTCCCCTGAATGCATCTGCCTATGGTACCGTCAGGTATCCACATTTCATATTACACTGGTATAAGAGTGGCATAATGTAATGTGCATGTAGTGAGTGAGTGGTCAAAAGAGAGATGCGTTACGAGCAGATCAGCTGTTTGGCGATCATCAGACCAGAGAAGAAATTAGCATTAAAGTTGCCTCGTGGTATTAAATATACAGTAGTGCCACACACACTCGCACACTCACTTTTTGCTCCCCGCTTGTGAAATGAACCCAGTGCCGTCTTCAGGATTACACATCTTAGCGGAGACAGAAAAAATGGTTCCACTCTGGAGCCACAAGTTTTAGGACCTAATCATTTAAATTTGGACTATTCAAGTGTTATTTACTTATTTTATTTTTATTTTTAAAAGTATTTTAGAGGGTAAACCCCTTGAAATGCACCATCTCGTTTTCAAGGGGGTCCTCCTGCACAAATCATAGACAAATATTGAAACACATGAATAATAATGATAATAAATTAAACACAAACATAAATTCAACAACAAAACAAGCAACATAGTAACATCAAGAAAGAAAGAAAGATATTCCTTTATTAGTCCCACAGTGGGGAAATTCAGTTTTTACACTCTGTTGTTCACACAGTACATATACATGTCAATGGACAGATGTCAGAGTGAGGGGGCTGCTCCTGACAAGCGCCCAGAGCAGTTGGGGGTTTGGTGCCTTGCTCAGGGGCACCTCGGCAGTGCCCAAGAGGAAACTGGCACCTCTCCAGCAACCAGTGGTCTTGGTCCATGGGGGATTTGAACCCAGGTCCTCCGCATCCTAACCCAAGTCCTTACGGACTAGCTACTGCAACAAGGACATACACAAAGGCTCTCGCTCCATCCCAAACCACACCAACATAAGATGAAAATAATTAATGTAAAAATAATCATGAAAATAATAATAAAGTAACATTATGTCAAAATACTGAGTACATGAAGTGAAAACAAAAGCAAATACAATCAAAAGCAAAAACAAATAGATTTTGTTCATACTGGGAAGTTGAAGCCAATGTAAGTCTATGGGAAAAAGTCTTTTTGTGCCCAATGCCTACAAAAATTTGCTTCAAAAACTGCCGCTCTTCCTGGTGGCTTAATCATCACTCATCATCATATTAGTTGTCAACTGCACCTCTTGTAAACATAAGGTGCTAAAAAACCTAATGTTTTTAACTAGCTGCAGGCATTTTGTCAGCGTTTCAGCCCTTCGTTGCTTGTTGTGCCAGTCATTTATGTGTTTATATGCGGTCTCTGTGTAGGTTTGTAAGTGTTACTTGCATTGCTTTGACCAAAGACAAATATCAGTTAGTGTCTTCTGTCTGCTGAGGAAAGTCTACTTAGCTTCGGCATTATGGACTTATGTTGATGTTTCAGTTTGTTATGAAAACTTGAAATTTGTTTCTCATGAAAAAGAACAGCAACAACTAACTCAAAGACCTGTATATGTCAAAGAGTTAAACATCTCTTCATCACCATCTCTCTCTTATCTCCGTGTGTCTGTCTGTCTTTCTTTTTCAGACACTATGTGTTGAACATCTCTGATGATATTGGGAACTTTGGAGAGGTCCGTCTTCCGATCCTGGGTTGCCTCGCTGTGTCCTGGCTGGTCGTCTTCCTCTGTCTCATCAGGGGCGTTAAATCCTCCGGAAAGGTCAGCCTCACTCACAAGCACAAACTCACAGAAACTGCACACCACATGCTACACACTACTTCCCCAAACTGACTTGATTTTCCTGCAGTATGTCTGTTTACATTGCATTGCATATTTCACACACACAGGCATGTTTACTCATTATCACTTAAATTTTGCAGTGGAAAAATACTACTTTCAACAGATTTCACCACATCGTCTGATTATCTGTGTGTGTATACAGGTGGTGTACTTCACAGCCACATTCCCCTATCTCGTTTTAACCATCCTGTTCATTCGTGGCATCACCCTGGATGGAGCCATCAACGGCATTAAGTACTACCTGACTCCACAATGGCAGAAGGTCCTTGATGCAAAGGTATTCACTCAACACATATACAGGCAGATGAAGTGGAGATAGGAACAGGAACTCCTTCTGTTCTGACTGTATGTGGGTTTCTTGTTTTAAGGTGTGGGGAGATGCAGCGTCCCAGATCTTCTACTCCCTGGGCTGTGCATGGGGAGGTCTCATTACCATGGCTTCCTATAACAAGTTCCACAACAACTGTTTCAGGTTGGTACTGCAGACTATGGATGAAGAAAATCAAACTATGCTTGAAAGGATTAGTTTTTTGTAAATACACTTACCGGTATTTGCTTTCTTGCTGAGGTTAGATGAGAAGATTGATGCCACTCTTATCTGTAGAAGACAGCTTGCCTGGCTCCGTCCTAAAGTGACAAAATCTGCCTTGCAGCAACTCTAAAGTTCATTAATTCAAATATTACATTTGTTTGTTTAATACCTACAAATACAGAATTGTGAGAACAAGCAGTTCTGGTTTTATGGGGGTTACGTGCTGGACTATTTCTTGCCTGGGAGCAGTGACCTCCTGACTGTGACTGTTGTTGTCACTGTGAGTTTGCAACCGGAGGAGACTTCAGGAATTTACTGCTCCCTAAGAAATAGTTCAGATCATAACCCGAAGCTGTACCGAAGAGAGTGAAGCTTTGAAGCTCCCTTCATAATGTTTACACTCAATCAATATTTGAATGCTGTGTAGGTTTTCATAGGGGGGCATGGGGGTATTTAGTGCTCTGTGTGTCCGTCCGTCTGTCCTTCCATCTGATATTATTTCCAGAGCAGAACTCAAAAACTATTTAACTTAGGAGCTTCAGATTTGGTATGATGGTTGTCTTGCCTCTTCAGACAGTGGAGCAGGCGGATGGAGTTAATATAACATTGTCAGTACCAGTTACAAACAGTCTCGGTCGTGAATAGTATTATACTATTTGTAGAATTAGATCCAAGTGGTAGCTGCGTAAGATTGTTTCTGACTTGTGTGATACAAACATTTCCAATAACTCACTAAAGTGTTATAAAGTCCAAAAGTCAAAATGTAAAGATAAATGTAATAATTTCCAAATTTCACAGCATGGTTTTATTAAACAAAATATTTTGCTTCAATCCATATTTGCTGGCATTTAGCCTTTGAAAAACAACATTTTCACTGAGGTAAAAAAGTTTGCTCGCCCACTCCCACTGTCAGTGACACACCGTCAGCACACACTGACTTTCATTAAAGAAAGTTGATTTAACAAAAAAGGCTAATGCATTTAATCCGATGAATCACTTTATTCAGATTGAGGATGTTGTTGGAGGATTTTTTTAAGATGATGACATAAAATCATATTTTATGTCATCAGACATGACATGAGCTTCATTCGAAAACCTCAACAGAAGCTTTAAATGTAAAAAAAAAAAAAAAGTAAAAAGAAGTAAAAAGTAAAGATTACAGATTAAGTAACTGAAAGTAACATGTTAATTAGTGAGCTTTCTGTGCTGATAGGCAGAATTTATTACCTTTGGAAAGACCGAAGATAGCTGTTTGCCCCTTGCTTCTAGTATATGTGTGGCTTCATATTTGATATTTAATATTTAAACTCTCCAAAGTGCATAAGCATTTTGTCATAAAATGTTGAATGTTGAACTATACTTTAAGAGATCAGCTGGAACCTTCACAATAATGGGATAACAAATGACAAAAGCCTGGTACAGATTTTCTAATTGTGGCTAATGTGGTTAAGGTCCTTCAGATTGTGCACACACTAATGCTATTGTCAAGCACAAGTTGATGACCACGCGTGTTTGAATTTATGCTGTTGTGTTTTGCAAAGCATTAACGGATGTGAGGCTTCTGCAGTTGCTCTGTAATTAAAGCGGCAGTCAGCGAGTGAGTGCATCTCCTGTGTGAATATGACCACGCTCATTTTGCATCAGGCTGTAATGCCGCTGCAATAATTCAGCAACACAGGCCAGCATCTTATTATTTGCGGTAATCAGAGAAGCTTGGCAGAGGGAGTGAAAAGACGAGGAGGCGTAGGAGAAGAGGAGAGATGAAGAGGAAGGAGGAAAAAGGAAGCTGATGTGCTTCTGGAGGCGTCAGTACAGAGCGAAGAGACAACTGGCGAGAGGGAGAGGAGAAGTTGTCTTCAGGTTGTACAGGCTGTATAATAAAAGGGAGAGCATATAGGTTTCTGACCGCAGTGAAAATGTACATCTATCTTTGGTCAATAAATGTTGGTTTTTGGACTTTACAGTGCTCTGGAGTTAACAATCTTTCTATCTAATTCTACAAATAGTATAATACTAATTATAGTAGTGTAGCCTGATCTTTATCTTCAGCCGTGGAGTTTAAACTGGGTTCAGACAGAATGTGGCCTATTAAGTAGCAAAAAATACATCTTTTTAAATTGTTTTATATGCAGACTTTTGTATGAATTATCTAGTACGTGTGTTATTATGTTTTTTTTTGTTATAGGCCTATATGTGCAAATCTAATTTTTTACAACCTCAGAGTAGGCACACCGGCTGTGAGCTTTAGCACCCCCCGTAAAGCTGGGGGTCCAACATCAAAAAACTAGAGGCGATGAAGAATACCAGTTGCATCACCTCAAGGCTGCACTTGAACGCATCACAAAGACAATAGCCGATGGACAGCTACCTGGTACGTCCTGCGCCTGCGTGAGGTGAAATAACTCTCCACACCAGTAGGCGGCGGTAGTCTGTATTCGTCATTCAAAAAGGAAAACCAGAAGACCGAGGACTGCAGATATACACGCGGATATATAAGCTGTTGTTATGATACAAACATGAAACAAAGCGGCGTTTGTCGACCATCTTTTCACACCACTCTCACTCACCGCTTAGCTTCATTCCAGATGGCCATGTCATTATATCATCGTTAAATATCCGTGTGCTGGAAGGATCAGATAAGATGAAGATGAAGAATCAGAAGAGCCTTCTGTTTTTCCTCTTGATTTTCCTCGTTGATTTCGTCATATCCGTTTCTCTTCTCGTGCCTTAAGCGGGGCCCAGACACCAGGTTGGGAACCACTGCCTAGAGGATGACGGAGAAAGTGAGATGAGGACGAGGGTAAAATAGTCAGGAGCCAACTTCAAGGCTACAGGTCTAAAAAGAGAAGGTGAGATAAGGTGAGACAGGAGGAGGGAAAGAGATAGTGTTTTTTTGGACTTGTGCGAAGAGGCTGGTTGCGCTGCGCTTGAACGCCGAGGGAGCGAGCGAGAGGCCAAGGAGAAGGTTAAGACTGAGGAAAGGGGACAGAGGAGGCGATAAGGAGAGGAAAAGATGTCATTTACCCTCCTGAGCTTGTCCACACATGCTGACGGAGTGAGGGCATCGGCGGGGATGGTGGGGGCGATGAGAAAGGCTGAAGATATAATTTGTTCCTCTGCCAGGAGCTTGAGGTTATGCTATCTGCGCGCACAGCTGTACGCCGGCCTAATCAGCTTGTGTTCTGCCGCTCCGTCCCCGCGGACTCACTCTCTGCACTCCTGTAACACCAGCGTTGGTGCACACGCACAAGTGCTGCGAGTTGTGTGAGGAGCTGAGATAGGGACTGGCATCAAAGTCATCAAAGACATCCTCTGTGATAACTCCTAACAGGAAATGTGAGGAAACAAAGCACCGTGCAGCCACATAATTCCCTTGTTGAATCTGAACAAAGTCCAAGTCTGAGTCAGAGAGAGTGAAGATAAAAAGGTGTTCTTACAGCAGCATGCAGTACTGTAAGCTTCAAGGGAGGAAAGGGATGTAAACAGAAAAATGTTTCAGCACCACCATGTTTTCATGAGTCAAAACTCAGAGTAAACTCAGCTCAGCACGGATCTGTTAAGGGTTAGAGATGACTGAATCTCAGCTTTTAATTCAATCTAAACATGAATTCAATCATGAACTCCTGAACTAACATGCCCATTTTCTCCGTTACGGATTTACAAACTGTTCGATCTAGTCAAGTTGGGTCATCATTTATCTTGAAACATGATGCAAATAAAATTGCTGTGCAGTTAAGTGATAATATTTCATGCACCTGCATCCTTGTGACACTTATGTCACGTGGAACTAGCTTGGACTGTACCTCATTTGTCGCCAAATGATATCTGCCAAATCAATAAATGTAAATGTGTTTCATTTTCAATTGATTGAATGTAATTTTGCAATTCTACAATTTTATTTAGCAGATGCTTTTGTGTAAAGTTACATTTGTAATTTACAGAGGTTTGTAAAAAAAGCTTGCTCAATGTTTGGAAAAGAATTTGATGATGATGGTGATGAAATTTACTTAGCAGAAGCCTTTGAATGATGCATTCACCTCATCAGGAAACATGACAGGACATTAAGGGTTTCTCATTGAATTGGTATTAATTGGTGCATTTTTACTTTTATGCAAGGCTTATTGTTCGCCTTCTGTGAACAGGGACAGCATAAATGACAGCAATGCTTTCAAATTGCTAATTTATCCGGTTGTGATTTCCAGCAGCTGAATTAAAGCCCAGCATGTTTTCTCTTCTCTTCTCCACACACAGAGACAGCATCATCATCAGCATAACCAACTGTGCGACCAGCGTGTATGCCGGCTTCGTCATTTTCTCCATCCTGGGCTTCATGGCACACAACCTGAACGTCCCTGTGTCGGAGGTGGCCGACCACGGCCCGGGCCTGGCCTTTGTGGCCTACCCAGAAGCCCTCACTCTGCTCCCCATCTCACCGCTCTGGTCGCTGCTCTTCTTCTTCATGCTCATCCTCCTGGGACTGGGGACTCAGGTGAGGCTGGAAAACTATACATCGCAATCTAAAATCAGGTCTGACCATAATAGTGCATCAGCACTTTAATGTGAATTACTTGTGTGATATAATTCATGTTTGAGGTAAATATGAGCTGCGTTTTGATCACAGGAACTTTCCCCGAAAACTAGGAACCTTTTGAGGAACTTGAGGAAATACTAGGGACATTTTCTGAGAACCTCTTACTCACAAAAATGTCCTGGTTGGAGACTAATACTTTCTGAAAGTGCCAGAACTTTCAGGTTGGGGTTTGCAGTGATGACCACTTCAATGCCTTCAACTCATGTACCGCTTCATTCATAACAAGGAAATACTCTAGTATGGATTTAGGACCATTTTAGGATGATGGGAGACCATGTTTCTTTAAATTGAAAGGGGCGAGTAGCGTTAGAAGAGGGAGACAGCGGGATGGTGCTGTAAATGACAGAAAGAAAAGCTGTTTTCTGATTGTGTCACGGCGGTTACGTACTAAAGCACAAATAAATAATCATCAAACAGATGATTTTCTGTAGAGACAGATGCTCTTAGTTTCATTTCTTCATCTGCATTTCATTCAGTGTTGCTGATTGGTCAAACGCACACTGCTTCAACTGTACTGCTTCATAAAACAAGGAAGTACTCTAGTATCGATTTAGGACCATTTCAGAATGACTAGAGATTTCTCATATGTGATAACATTAAAAGTAAAGTTAGGCTCTGCTGTCGGCTTCCCAACTGATTTTAAAAAGGACAGAGGAAAAAGAGAGTTTGTGTGAGCGGTAGAAGAGTAAGACAGCCGTAGCGTGGCGTTGCTGTGAATGAGAGAAAGGAAAGTTATTTTCTGATTGTTTCATGGCGTTAACGTTCTAAAGCACAAATAAATAACCCTCAAACAGGTGATTCATTGTGGAGACAGACACTCTTAGTTTCATTTTCCTCCTCTGCATTTCATTCATTACATCTAACGTGCATCAGTAAATATATACAGCAGTAAATATCGTCGCAGTGAGACAAAACGTAAATTTTTTTAGATGAAAAAGGCAGACCCACTGAACTGCAGGCTGCAGAGTGTGTTCACCCCACTACTCCGCCAGCAGCCCTCGTCCCAAGTCTACTGCTTTTTCATACGTCAGTGGACTAATGTGCCGAACCTTCACAGGTCTTTAGACTGAGGTGGAAACGCAGAGAACAGTGGGCTGAAGGAACCTTTTATTTCCTTAAAAGTAGTTCTAAAAGACTAAAAGTAACCGGAGGAAACCAGGCTATGGTGGTGAGTCCAAGATAGTTGTACCACTATCATTCAGAATCTGATCTCGGAGCAGTTTGATTGGATGATTAGAGGTGCACTGAAAAGGCACCATCTTTATACATCTATAGATTGAAGACACAATTTATAGATTTTGTGTCCTATATGACAGATTTTGATCTTAATGATACACAGATCATGTTATCTGCAGTATGCGGTTGTGTTTGTGGTCAACAGATCTACGTTGTTTGTGTAAATAGGTCAAGTGAACTCATTATTATGAGAACTGACATGAATTTAACGCCTCAGGAACTCTGCATGAGACCTGATCTTGATCTGCAGATGTGTTTATAGTTTGAAAATGCTTGTGTACCATGTATTGGTAGCAGATTGCAGACAGCTAAAGTCCATCTGTAGACCAGGTCCTAGTTATCACTGGTACAAGGAGACTGTTTTTAAAATGGCTAGGTCTCACGTAGACCAAATGTTTCAAGTGGTATGCCATATATACAGTATGTTGACAGCATTGCTAGAATGAGCTTTACAGTGCAGCGGTACAGTGTTTCTGACAAGACTTTGAGAGACTGTGGTGGGTGACCTCAGATCCTGAAGGGGGTCCGGGGGCATAGTCTCTCAGAAGAAAATTTTGAACATTTTCAAGTTAAATGCATCAATGTTGTGCACTTTGAGAGTAAAATTATGAGGCTAAACCTATGAAGAAATCGGTCATCTAATAAACAATTTCATCATGAAGGTTGTATGATTATGAATGCCGATGGCACAAATTCACACAGCATAAGCATGGTACACCGCAGACCCCTCGCGCCTCAACCGGACAGTCCACCCCAGTGGACAGTCAGGTTGAATCCCATCCCTCTCCACAAGGAGAGAGGGCGCTCAGTGCAGCGAGAGCGCCATGACCCTGGGCGGCATCGAGGTCTGGGCGAGGGTTGCTGTAAAACTCACGGTCAGGCCTTTCCAAGCAGACCTCGGTCGAGGGCCAGCCCACCAGTTGAGAAGTGTAAAAATACTGTTGGTTCATTATGAAACTGTAATGGGCTGACACTTTGATTTCATCTACATTCGGCTACACAGTAGTTGATTATGATTGGATAAAGATCCACCACATACTCTGCTCCACCGATTTCAAAATGCGAATAAATATATTATTTAGTGACTTTATTGGTCATCAACCTTGTGTTTATGCTCATATTGTCAGCTGTAGTTTGTGTTTAGTGCTAATTAGCCAACATTTGCAGTCTTTGTGAACATGGTAGCATGTTAGCTTTAGCATGTAGCTTAAAGCACCACTGTGCCAACAACAGTACAGCTTCACATGGTTACTAGCAGGACTATAGACTCTTATTTTCATGTATAAACCTGTATAAATAAAATGCATTTCATTCTTGACTTACCGGTAAATGCCTGGGATTAGAACTATTATGAATTATGAGAAATATTAAATGCATTGTGCTACAAAACTCACTGTTTAGAGGATTAATATGGAGCTGCTCACAGGAAATTCTGTAGTAAAGCATTTAGATTTAAGTACAGCTAGAAATTATGAATATACTTGACATTTAATGAGGAACAGGAATGTTTTCTTCCTAAAATATCACATTTTCTACCTTGAACAATGTAATTAGCCCCCCAGTGTGTAGACTGTTAAAATGAAAAATCTTCAATCTTCTGTCAAGTTTCCTGGTTTCCTTGTTCTCGTCATGTTAGAATAAATTCAAGCAGCTGTCCAATCTCATCCCTCAAAACCTTGGTCCCTGTTCTTGTAGTTCTGTCTGCTGGAGACCCTGGTGACGGCCATCGTCGATGAGATTGGTACAGACTGGATCATCAGGAACAAGACCGTTGTCACGCTGTCGGTGGCCATACTCGGATTCTTACTCGGAGTGCCGCTAACGACACAGGTAAGTCCCAAACACATGCACATCACGTCTTTGCTCGCTTCGTGTTTTCTGTCACGGAGGTGAGCTTTTGTCTGTTTTCTGTGTGCAGGCAGGAATCTATTGGTTGCTACTGATGGACAACTATGCTGCTAGTTTCTCTCTGGTCATCATCTCCTGCATCATGTGCATCTGCGTCATGTATGTTTACGGTAAGGAGGGAAATAGACTAAATACGTTGCTGTTGTTGTTGTTTGCTCTCATGTGGATTTATGACAAGAACCTCACATTTTTAAAAGAAAAAACATGCTGTGGCACATTAACATTATGATAAAATTGCATTTAAAGATATTTTCAGCACAGCTGTAATAGTCTGAAAGCAGAAACATTTTCTGTCACCAGGACATCTGTGGTAAATATCAGTTTTTCCACGTCAAGCAAGAATGAAATAAAAGATGGAGACGTGTGCAAAGGAGAGGAAAGTTCATTAAGGGAACAGTGTGAAGCATTATGGGAGATCTATTGGCAGAAATGGAATATGTTGTCTTCAGTGTATAATCACATGAAAATATGATTTGTTGCATTTTTCTTACCTTTGAATGAGCCGCGTATATCTACATAGGAAGCGGGTCCTATTCACAGAGCCGACTGCCATGTTTCTACAGAAGCTCAGAACGGACAAACCAAACATGGCATCTAGATAAGGTGTCAGTTTTAGTTGGTGGTAAACTGCAACCGCTACAGTAAATGCAGCCAGATCCTACACAGTGCACCTTTAAGAGAGGACAAAAGCCTTCAGCACAGTATCAGACATTCTCTCGCATCTTCATTGTAAACTCACTGTTATACATCCAAATTAAACAATCCCAAAAAAGAAGAGGAAGAGATGCTGATTTGTCCCCACCAGGCAGGCTGAACAGGCAGTACACAATGCTGCCTTAGGACACGTTTTCAGTCTGTGCTGCAAAACTAGAAACGCATTCTCTTCTCTTATTTACTCTCTGAGCTGCACATTAATACACCTACCTACCTACTTATATACATACCTAACTGCCTACATGACAGCGCAAGCAGGTGAGCAGGGAGAACAGACATAATCCCACATAGTATCACCTGAGATCACATAGCAGTGCTTTTTTTATATAAAGTCTGTAAAAATTCATATTTAAATGACATAGGGTAACGTTACAGAGTGTATATTGAAAGGCAATATTAATGTGAATTTTTTTTTTAATTTTTTATTTTTTTCCACCTTTGTTATAACACATAGCTCTGCCTCAGTTTCTCTTTGTCCAATCAGGAGTGAATTCAAATCAACACAAGTTGGCAGCAGACCAACAGTCTGATATCAGCACTGAGATGACCAAGATAAAAAGACTGTCAGAGTGGTGCCTCAAAACGGCACAGTGGCACACAGTTTATTGACACACTACAATAAGACTTATAACGTTTGAAACGGCAAATCCTGATTGCCGTAAAGATTGAGTGCCCTGTATATTACTGTATATATACTGTATATGTATATATTTTGCTTTTTTTTTTCATAAATCGCTTAAACAACTTCAGACTTGCTCAAAACTACCAAACATTCAATCATTTTCATGATTTTAACCCTTTAAATGCCAGTCTAATTATTTAAATTATTGCAAATTTTTTACCCCCCAAAAAATAGTTTTTTTTCAAATAATTAGACTGGCATTTAAAGGGTTGCAAAAATATGTCTGATTGTATAGAAGTCTATGAGAAAATGATCCTACTTCTCACCTGATTTATTACCTCAGTAAACATGAGTTTATGGTCTCAGTCACTAGATTACAAGTCTTCAATACAGCATGATGTTCATTTAGTAAATTATGCTCCCATTTAGAGTCATATAGACCATTAAGCAGGGGATGTTTTAGGGCGTGGCTACCTTATTATTGACAGGTCACTACCATGGCGAAGTCCAGTCTTGGAGTTGTCCATGTTTTCTTCTTGAACCCTTTCACAGCATGTTTTCAGTTCATGAGCGTCTATTGTAACATTTTGGTCGCCTAAAAACATCTTAGTCATCGTGCTCAGCTCCACCCTCTTGTGTCACTTTTTTTGCAAAAAATCAAGATGGCGACAGCCAAAATGCCAAACTTGAGGCTTCAACATAGCAGCACACAAACCAATGGGTGACGTCACAGTGATGACGTCCACTTCTTATTATATACAGTCTGTGGAAAATCGTCACAAAAGCGCTTGAGGAATACATTAAAATTACAGACTGATGATATATACAGTCTGAAAATTAAAGGCAGGGCTCACCTATAGGTAAAGGAACTAGAGGGGCTGCATACTGACTCTACTTTCATCATCTGCTTTCACATATTGTTATACCATTATTAGAATGTGAAATGAGCAATCCAACTTCCCTGTTTTGATCGCAGGCCACAGGAACTACTTCAAGGACGTTGAGATGATGCTGGGCTTCCCTCCTCCTCTCTTCTTCAAAGTCTGCTGGAGATTCATCTCCCCCGTCATTATCTCTGTAAGTGAACACACACTCATACAAACACACCTGCTGATCAGCCGTAGTCATTGAACCTCACATAAATTTCCTCGCGTTTGGAGATTTCATCATTGTAGGCAGCGAGCCTGACGTTTACGTAGCGATCTGGAGGACGTTGAGGGTGAGCTTCTAAAGTTTCCTTGTGTTGCTGACACATTGTGTGAGACCTGACCTACATTTCAGCTGCCGTCAACACTAATCTGTTTGGCTACTGTTGGCTTTGTTTCCAGTATAAACTTCTAAAAGCAAATCTTTCTGACTGGAAAACGGACACATGTGGCCGCTATCAATGTGTTAGTTCCCAAGCAGGCGTATTAGTCCACTAAGCTGCTGGGCCGACCAAGAAATTCATTGTTGTGGATTACTGGTCAGATTTCAGGCACTTTTGTTTTCTCTTGCATTTCACTACACAGATTAATGCTGTGCTCTGCAGGGCCTCTGCTAGAGCTGTGACTACACTGGCTGCTGTTGGGAACAATTGTGATTTCTAATTATAATTATCTGCATTTTTTAGTAAAAACAAATGTCTGCTGTTCTGCTGACTACAGTGATTTCACCTGGACTGTGTTAACCTCTTCCACTCCTGTAGGGCACCGGGGCCCACAGCCGACTTTTCTGTCTTTCAAAGGCCGTAGCAGGCTCAGTTTTAGAGGTACCATATGAAACTAGAAAATAGAAAGAATCTATTGGTGCCAACCATTTTATGTTAGCTTGTCGGGAAGGAGGCCAAATAATGCTCCCAAGTTGGGCTACATTTTGGTGAGGAAAAACGGTCATGGCCATTTCCAAAAGGGTCCCTTGACCTCTGACCTCCAGATATGTGAAAGTAAATGGGTTCTGTGGGTACCCGCAAGTCTCCCCTTTACAGACATGCCCACTTTATGATGATCACATGCAATTATTGTCTATCCTAAAAATGCTTATTTGAATATTTCTGCATACTGGGGTCCATAAACAGTCTTGAATTACATAAACTGGGTATCACTGTAAAGCTGAGGCTCTTGTGGATCCATTGAGCCCAACTGTATTCATGTGTGATTATGTTAGTCCTCATAGAAACCATTTCATTTTAGTGAAACTATTTTTTTTAACTTGACCTCACTGTATAAAATGACCTGTGGATAATCACAGCCTCATGAAACTTTACAGCCACAAACTAGACACCTAGAACATTCAGAGGATGGATGGCTTAGCTAGACTGACAATAAAGGAGTTTCTGAGCAGTTTCCAGAATAAAAGTGCTCACAATCTAATCGCTGAAAAGTGCGAGTTTTTGATACCAAATCACAGCATGACTTTGTCAATGGTGTTCCTCAAGGTCTTGGTGTCTTAATGTGGTATTTTGGAGTGATTATTAATCATTTTGATCAATTCTCGACTGGTAAAAACATGGTTAAATTTAATATCATTTTCTGTAAGAAATGATATGAGCAGAAAAGACATAATAGAGCATGGAGATGACATCACATACACCTATCATAATGTTCTAAGTGTTCTCTTGTACACTTTCACAATTTATTTTTATTCATTAATTAATTTTGATTAATGACTAGAACGACTTGACACACAGTGTTGAGCTGCATTTCACATGAATCTTCAGGTTTCCACCTTTCAGACGATGTACACCACTGCTATGTGACGTCTCCTGTTGACCTGCTTTCTCCCCCTAACAAAACCCTGTTCCCCCCTAAAACACGTCCATGGTAAAGATGGTTGGGAGTGGAAAAGGTTAATGCAGGGTTGTTGTGGAAAATTTGTACAAGAAATAATGTTTTTCACTTCATCATAGCAACAGCAGCCATTTGTTTGGACTTAATGTAACCAGAATGGGGAATGATTTATGAGTTAATGCTAATTATCATGGTGTATTTTCACCTAATATTGTCAAATTGATAAAATAGTGTAACGTTCATTTTTGCTCGCATGACTCTCTTTCTGTAGTATATTGGATGGAGTTACAGATATTAAAGAAAAGCCTTTCAACATATTTTTTTAAACTTACTTTCCCCTCATCTCTCTGTATTTTTAATTAAAGTTTAATTTCCATTATGTTTTAGACTCCTTTTTTTCAAATTGTTAAGCCCTTACTCATTCATCATCTCTCTCCTCTGTCTGTGTAGTTCATCCTGATCTTCACAGTTATCCAGTACAAGCCCATCACCTACAATAACTACGTGTATCCCGGCTGGTCTCTGGCCATCGGCTTCTCCATGGCTCTGTCCTCGGTGATCTGCATACCCATCTACGCCCTCTACAAGATCTCAAGGTCCCCAGGAGCCACCTTCAGAGAGGTACGCCCCACATACACACTGATAAGGTTGGAAGCATCTGAAGTGTAAGAGCCAAAATCAACTGAAAAAACTGAAGTGCAATTGCTCAAAAGAATCTGAAAAATGTATTTCACGTCAAAAAGGTTTTGTTTCAAGACACAGGCAGTTGAATTGTCAATATGTATATAATGCTGAAAGTTTATAAACAATGAAAGTAGTTGAACAGTTGATGAGTAAGAGCTGAAAGCAGGTGGACTGTCAGTTTGTGTCCAAGCTATGAAAGCAATTTAAGTCAGTTAAAGAGTAAGAGATGAAAGCAGTGTCAGTTTAAGTCAAAGTGTGTGCACTGTAAATAGTTGAAGTGTCAGTTGACACTGAGTCTGATGCATTATATTATTATATTTGTCATGAAAATTGGCATTACAAGTCAAAACTGAATTAATTACTTGGGTGCAATGGATAGTGGTAGTCCCAATGGGAGTAATGAAGAATGACATTGACATAAGAAGCATCATTTAGCTGCCTAGAACACAGTCACAACTGTCCAATCATTAGCACAGCCTTTGTTTTGCGACCATCCCCGATTCCAAGCTGTCCTGCGATCACCTGCCACAATATATCTTTAAAATCTGCATCTCTGTATTCTTTTATTTCTTAATCATGAAGTGCTTTGTGCTGGGAGAAAAAGCGAATGTTTGTCAGATGCCATTTTGGGTGATTACGTTTGCACGGACGGTGGCTCTGAGTGGTCAAACAACACTCCTTTGCCTTTTTGAGGGATGCGGGAAAAAAAACACCGAAAATCAAAACTTTAATGACGGACGCAAGTTTTGGAGTCGGGGTGTAAATATGATCGACACAACGTGAGGTTGTATTCATTATTAAATGTTTGACCATTTCAGACGAAAAAAATACGGACTTGGAGTGCAAAGGCCTTAAGTTTATGTTTAGAGGCTGAAATCAGTTGACTTGCAGTCAGTGAATGCAGCTTTAACTAGTGACATGTTTCACCAAGTGTTCAGGTATTTGTAGTCACGTTTACATCATGAATGCATAAACTGTTCGTCTTTAGCTTCGTCCTGAGTTGATCTGATTAATCTTTGAGTCAGACCTGCTTATACATCTCTTTGGGCTTGTTTAAATGGCTCGCCCCTAAAGTCTCCCCTCATATAGTGTGGTGCAGGAATGAGTCCTAAAACCTGGAAATGTGTTTAAGTTTTAACACATCAGGTTCCCTCGTTGGAGGTCAATGGGTTTTAATTAGATGCCTGAAATAAGGTATGTGGTTAACACAAGCTGAAGAGCTTTTAAAGTTTTCTTCTATGACATAAAATATGTCAGTAAATATCCCACTCTTGCAGCTAAGCAGCTAAATGAGAGACTACTAAAGGTCATCACGCCGACCCGTCCGCCTTCACAACCTCATTGTGTATATAGCCTAACGTTAGCTTTTTACCTCTGGCTATTGCATTCATGCTTCAAAAATCATAAAAGTGGTGTTCATTTGTGGAGATTATCTTGCTGATCTAAATGTGTAAATATCATAAATGTATTTTTTGCCACAGAGCTAATTTTCTGTAATAACCCAAAACCCAATGGAAAAATCCCACTGGCTTTTTGTCATGGCAAGCCAGGGCAATGCTAACTTCCTAACTGGCCTACAAAAATACGTCATCCCTGCAGCACTCCATTGAGGCTGCTCTGAAAGATTCGTCCCTCTTTCTCTTTCTATCGCAGCGGTTGAAGTACGCTTGCCGGGCGCATCCAAAGTGGGGCCCTGCCCTGCAGGAGCACCGGACAGGCCGCTACGCCCCCATGGCCCCCGAAGACACTGTGGAGTCCCGCCCCCTCAGGGAGAAGGAGGAGCTGAAGGAGGAAGTGAAGGAAGATCTGAAAGAGGAGGAGAAGGAGAGGAAGGATGACATCAGCCTCACCATCCAGGGAAGCAACGGCTCCACCAACACACACAACAACCCCAACCCCAACGCATAGACGGCACCCGATTCTGTCAGGGCCACCGTGCCCCCACCATCTCTTCCTCCCCTCTCCTCCCTTCTCCTCCATCCTCACTTTCCCACAGTTCTCTGTGGGGGAGATCCCATTCGCTGGAGACCTTTACATATTGTAAGGGCTTATTATATCTATCCTAACCTCTTCTATCTATCTGTGTGTTGTCTCTAGATAAACGAAGGAAGAAAAAAAAAAACGAAAGGAAGAAAAAATTGGGTCATCATCCAAAAGAATTGTGTGTATGTTAGTGCGTGTGTGTGGCTGGGTTGTTAATTTGTTACACATAATTTAATAATGCAGTTTGTTTTTCCTTTCATTTTTTGTAAAACTTGTATATGTCATCTCCATATGCAGTTAGAGATACAGTAGATTGTGACGCTGCATGTGTTTGTTTTGTGCATGCAGCAACATAGAGACACACACTGTTCTCCTTTATTCTGTTAGCTGGGTCTGTTCTGGATTGGTGACTTTTCTAGCAGCGGCGGTTTGACAGCTGGAGACTTGTGAAGCGATACACTGTGGTGCTGTTATAAAGAGGAGCAGGGCGAACTGTGCCTGAACTGGCCTTTTGCAGTTTGATGATGCTGGAAGATGGAAGTCGGCTCAATGCTGCGGCGGACGCGCTCATTCACACCCGTACACTCACACTATTGTACATTTTACAGCACACAGTGACCTCAACCGTAGTTGATCTCAGCTTAAGACTAAGCCTGTTGTTGTTTTTATGCTGCTTCTTCGTTCAAAAAAAGTTCTACAGAGCACATGTTTAACACCCAAGATGGCGACTGACACGTAGGGCTGATTTTCTGTGGAAATTTCCTCCATTTGTAACGTTTTCCACTAAAGCTGCTTAAACTTTAAAAACTCAGCAGAGAAATATCAGTGAACTTCAACGGTGCTGTACTCTCTGCCTCCACACACACACACACACACACACACACACACACACACACACACACACACACACACACACACCACGCACACACACAGTTTTGTGACAGAGGAGATCCCATTTCTCAGATGAAGTTTCTAGGTTTTCCTTGCCTGTGGAAACCTTATCGCGACTAATGCCTAGTTCACACTACACGACTGTAGCCCTGATTTTCCGCTCCCCAACAGTTTTTGGAGCTCACAAACAAAAGCCCCAGATCAGAAGCAAATCAGCATTGGCTCACTGTTCGCACAATGGCGTCATGTGTGATGGTACATGTCCACAGGGGAGTCTTTTATCACAAGGGATCGGCTCGCTTCCCAGCATTGGATGCTTGATGGTCTGCCACTAGACACAATTTTGTAATTATTTGGTAAATAAGTGTGCCAACAACAACATCAACAGTGTGATTTACTGTGCATTACTCGCACGTTTTTGTGACAAAACGTAGTTTTGAGACCTCAATACAGATTCCTCCCAGTGGAAAAGCTTGTAGTGTGACCTCCTGTCGCCGGTTAGAAGGAGATGAGCCAGGCCTCCACAGACTCGATCACCGGCAATTGGCACCTAATGCATGCCGGTGAGATTTGTGTCCAAATAGATCTCGCCGCCCAATTTCATCTACTTTCCAGGCGAAGCGCAGTTCAACTCGAACAAACTTAACACTACAATGACTTAAAGACTCCCAATAACAATACAGGAAGTTGTGTAGTGTGAACACTGTCACTTTGTAGTCTTGTAGTGTGAACTTGGCTCAAGGTGTCCTGTTAAGTTTCTAGGGGCCGAAACCACCTAACTTTCCCCGCTGTCGAAAAACACCTACATACACACACAAAACAGGTAGATGCAAATCTGTATATAGAAGCGCCATCTCTCCTGAAGTCTTCCAGGCATTCTTTTTTGAGTGAAATGCATCTTGGGATGTCGTCTACGAAGGAAGATCCGGGCTAGAGGACGTAGCTAGTGAAAGGATCGCAGGTGTGTCGTAGTCTGTGTCTCCCGTGGGTCGTAGCAATCTGCCCCATTAAGGCATGTTACCAAAAACATTACCTGAGTTACCTGCACATGTTTTTGGTAACATATATACTGTATATCTCAGAAAAGACTGGTACGGCGTCAGTCTCTTACAGTCAGTGGAACCTTTAATGTATTTACAGGCGTTTATTTTGAAGTTCTGAGCCAAGCTGCGCTGTGACTGGTGGAGAGACAGGAAGCAGGGAGATGCAGCTTGTTTCCAGAAGAAAACAGAATAAAAATCTTAAATGAATTATATAGATTTAAATGTAGTTGTATAGTATCGGTCTCTCAGTAGAGTTCTCCTTTTTACCTCTCATTATTGTAAAGTAACTTAGTAAATAATTATAAAGACAGCATATGTTTATTTTGTACAAAAAAAATAAAAACTACAGAATCCTAATTAACCATGTTTACCATTCCTCATCTGTGATTTGTTGTTGCTTTGTTTGTTGGAGGGTGTGACAGGTCAGAGAGGGGTCTGTTTTAACAAGCGTTGGTTGGGTTTCCCAAAAGTGACCGACTGGAAAGCATCCAGGACAGCTTTGTAGCAGGGTGGTCACAGAGGTTTGTGGCAGTCTAAATACAGAACAAATAAGTGGGTTTTTTGTTATCTAGACAGCTGTGTGAAGATGTCTTTTTCGTCCTAGGATGCTTTGTTGGACGCCCGCTCAGGTGGTAGTGAGATGCTTTTAGCGTCACAGATTTTTGGGATTGCATCAGGTTTGACTGTAACATTTCTTCATGTCGTAGTTTGTCTTTGTTTGTGAGCTGTGAAATCATCAATAATTTTTGAAGAAGTTTGGCGAACCAGAGGGCTGTGATACCAGTATGAGCATGGAACATATTCACATAATCATATATTGTATACAGCACGTTTACATGGAGAAAGATTTAAAGGAATAGTTTGGTATTTTGTGAAATGCTCTTATTTCGCTGTCTTGCTGAGAGTTAGCTGAGTAGATTGATACCACACACGGTATGTATGGTAAATATGAAGCTGTAAACAGCACCGTGTTAGCTTAGCTTAGCATAAGGACTGAGACATGGGGAAAAGCTAACCTGACTCTGTCCAAAGGTGACAAAATCTGCCTCCAGCGCCTGTGATGCTCACTAATTAACATGTTTTATTGTATTTGCTTAATACACACATAAACATCTGCCGGTTGCCTGGCAACTGATTCTTGCTAATAGAGGTAAATTGTAGTTTTGACACTTGGATTGTATGGATTAAACAATGTGTTAATTAGTGAGCTTCAGAGGTGCCGCTATTTTTTTGTAAACTTTTGAACAAAACCAGGCAAGCTGTTTTTCCTGTTTCCACTCTATATGCTAAGCTAAGCTATGCTAAGCTAACCTGCTGCTGTCTCCAGCTTCATGTTTACCGTACAGACATGAGAGTGTTTTTTATCTGATCACACAGCTCTCAGGACGAAAGCACATGAGTGTATTTCCAAAAGAAGTGAACTATCCATTTAAGTATTTATATGTGTTCATGCTTGTCTGGCTTTTCAACATTTTTCAGAAATACTGAAGCACAACTTCTTTTCTTTCACCACTATTCCCCACAAGAGGATAGGGGTTTTTAACATGAAGGTGCAGTTGCTCCATTAATCCACAAGATGGAGTGATGCTGACACTCAGGGTAGTAAAGACACAACAAAAGCCCAACACACACCAGACTTTAATGTCATGAAAGCAACAATGAGAGAGGTCAATGGGAAGCACAGAAGCTCAGATATAGTGAATATAATTGTAATAAGCACAGTGAGCATTCTGAAACAAGCACACATTTCTACCCAGGTTTTTAACAGGCTTCTTTTTTTTAATTAATTTGGTTTATTGCAAAACTATTCTCACCACACATTGTATTTTGTAATAGCTTTTATTTTTAATCAAATCACTGCAAAATCAGGTGCTCTATGAAACATCTACTAATCGAAATATGTTGCATTGCTTCCTCTGAGTGGAAATTTCGATCATAGGAGTGTTAAACTTTCTAAATGAGGTTTTATTTGCTGAAAAAGGTGAATATGAAGTTATTATTCTCAGTGCATAATTGGGACAGCTTGTAGCTCAGACCATATCCTGTTTGTGGTTGCCTGTCTCGTGTGTTCATGCTGTAGTAAGTGAAGCTTAGCCACCATGTTACTATGCTATCTCTCTATATATCCCAACCATGCCATCTCTGCTGGCCCCACAACTCTTCCTCCCTTTGTACAGTAATGTAAAAAAAAAAAATGTAATCGGACTTTGTGTGTGTGTTTATCTTTGCTTTTATTTGTAGGGTGGGTTAAGTGTGTTTTTGCGGGTCGGGGAGGGAGAGTACTGTTTCATTTTGCTTTTGATTCGTCTTTTTCTTGTAGTGTATAATGTAGATGACGTCAGGTGTATTGTGTACTCTGTGTGTAGTGGATTAGCTCTTACTGCTGAGCCTGCATGTAGAGCAGGTGTAGTGTCTGTATTGATGTCAATGTACCTCTAACCTATCAGAACTAGCCAAGTCTTATTCTGCTAATAATAATAATATTTTGTACTAAAAGAAGAGAAAGAAAACTACATATTTTATCTTCAGATTTTAATCATTGTTTTTCCAATGTTAAATGACACTACTTTTGTTTTTGAAGTTGTATTCATTGAAAGGTTAAGATAAAGCCAGCTAATATTAAAAAAAAACAAAAAACAAAAAAACAAAAAAACATTTCCAAACAAAAAGCTTTGGATTGAAACTTGAACTACTTAAGAATGGTTCGTTCTGGTGTGGATGGCGGCTGCAGCTACATGACGATGCTTTTTTTTTAAGTAAAACTCGTGAAATTAAAGCTCTATTTTACACAGCGCAGCGCCAACATTGTCGTTTACCTTTAATATTCTGTGGCCCTTAACCCAAACAGTTTGGCTTTTTCTGTCTAGTTGTGACAAAATGTTAAAAGCAAAATCAAAACACCAAAATGACTCTGCCACCAAGACTGAATTAGCATCAGGACCCATTAACTCACATCTTCATTCTTGTGCAGCTCTGATGCATAATATCAGAACATAATGTTGTTTTATGTGGGCATTTTAGGCAACTATATGACAGATACATGTCAGACATGGGTCCAGTTATATTTTGATTTATTTCTCTTGTTGGTATCTAAGACCAATTTAATCCTCAATGCAGGAAACCTAAAAAAACAAACAACTGAGAATAGTTCATAATTGACCCATGTCTTCAGATACTAATATGCCGTTTATTGCCTCCTATCATTTCACACTGAAGCGGCTGTGCAGAAAGTCGCTGATGTTTAAGTACGTCAACTACATGAAGCTTTGGACCATTTTTATACACAAATTCACAGCACAGCTGCTCTACTGTACTAAAAAGAAACTGTGATTTTACCTTGTTTCTGTGGTTCTCTGTAAATTACAGGACATTACCTCTTGAATTTCTTACTACTGCTCATATAAGCATACTCTTACGTTTCAGCACTTTAAAGAAATCAGTCGTTTTTTTTTTTTTTTTTGTATAAGCAACAGGAAAAAAAATAAATAATTCAAACATCCATTTTGAAAAAAGGAAACAAGTTCAGTAAATCATGTCTTATTTTCAGTGGTCTGGCTGAAAGAAACTGTCCAAGTGTCAGTGGATGAACGCTGTGTTGTTGCCAGTTTAAACTGTTTCACTGTTTGGAGTGGAGAAGAAAAGCACAAGTGAGAACACAGTTCTTCTGATATCCTCAATCATATCTATCTGTCTTTCTATCTAACCATGTCTGTTCTTCTTCTTCTTCAACCTTTAGGGCCAAAATCCATTGAAATGTCTTAGTCTTGTCAGCTGTATATCGTAAACTGTTGAATTACAAAATGGTAAATAAAATCTATTTTAAAGATCAGCGTGCCGCAGTGTTGTGATGTTCTTGACCTTCCTTCATACCACTCAACGTACACCATTCTGAATGTTTTATATTATAAATTTGATAAATATCCTCTCATTAGGAGAGAGTGAGCACTAAAGCTGTGTTTGAATTATTCATACCACATGCAGTATATACGACACATTATGGAAACGCAGGTGATTTTGTATAAAGTATGTATGTTCATATGGAAAAAGGCGATGTGAAATGAATAAATATCTCATGCAACTTGGACAAACCTAAATTATTTAACAGTGATTCCAGACCTTTTCGGTTTGTGGGCCCTTAAAGTGAGACTATAGGAAAAAACTTTCTTTTTTTCTTCCTACAGATTAAAAGTTTAATTTAAAAGATATGAAACGCATTATTGCTCAATTCAATCTACCCAGGAGCTTTGCTTCTGGTAGCAAGGGACAGATATTTTTTGATCCCATATCAATGAATCACACATTTGTCAATTTATAAGATAAGTTAATTTATCAGTGCGTAATAAGTTAATATTGTACAGTATATTGTAATTTTAGTCATATATTGTTTTTCTTTGTAATTTTATATTATTTTTGAGGAAAATGTTGATACTCTTAATGACCTCATCTTTGTCCTGTAATTATGTCATTCCTTATTCATGTTACCCACTAGCTAGCTTGCTAAATTGTTAGCATCTGTGGTTTCTAGACTCCGACAGTAACATTAATATTGATGTTGCTTAGCAGCGTTGTTCTTCACGACTTAACCACTTGAACGCAACACATGTCGTGTTCATGACTTCCCATGTCGTAAACACAAGCTCCATTTGAAGGCACCAATGATGAGGTTGTTGGGAATCTCAACATTTTCCTCAGACATATAAAATTACCAAGAAAAACAATATATGATTAAAATCACAATATACTGTACAATATTAACTTATTATGCAGTGATAAATGAACTTCCATGGGCTCCACCATTTCTCACTACCTCATCAAATACGTCACAAGTCCTGACCCCGTTTGAAGGCACCATGTGACCCAAATCAAACACACCCACCATGCTGCGTCATCAAGGTGCAGGCTAGCTAGCATGCTAAATGCTAATATAGCCTTCACTGAGCAGCTACAACCGTGTGTAGCTGAGTCAAAATGTTATTTTCATTTTGCCATCAATATCAGCCAAGATGTCTGTGCTGTAACTTTAACCTCGTGTTAACTTTATATTGATAATTAATGATGATGGGTGTGTTTGGTTCCGGGTTGCCTATTGGTTGTAGCAGGGGGGGCTTTAATTATTGACGCACAAAGCACACGCAAGGAACGTAACCGCGAACACACGTGTGAGTGTACTGACTGTGCGTGGTGCTTTTTATAGAGCTTAAAGGTGCGGGTCCGGGCGGGTCCTGGTCCGGATGGTGTCCTCCAGCCTACAAGTAATCATTCAGGACTTTCTGCTGTTTGTGGAGCCTCGTTCAGCTCAACATGTTGTTAGAGGGACTCGGTGGGACGGAGAAACTGGGACTGGTTGTACCGGGACGGAGAAACTGGGACTGGTTGTACTGGGACGGAGAAACTGGGACTTGGACTGTGTGTCGAAGAATGAACGAGTTGAGTTGAACCCGGAGCTGGTTGAGGAGGACGTCGCGGGGTTCAGGACTCAGGTGAGTGCAACAACGCGCTGAAAGTCAACAACGCGCTGAAAGTCAACAACACGCTGCTGTTTTCTAGCAAAGTAGTTTTGTGTCTGTGTGACGCTAAAAGCTTTAAAGAAAAGTTAGAAAATAATATGAAGGTATGTAGCGCAGGTGTCTAACCTGTATGTGAGTCTATGCTGAGCTACACTGTGCAGCTACTGTGTCATGTTATGACTTCACCACTAGATGGCGGTGGAGAGTCAATTACTTCTCAGTACTACTACTTGTGCATAAGCAGGCGTGTATTTCTGTTTTTACACTAGTACAAATTGGCCATCAACTTTATTAAACTGCTGATAATCAAGTAATTTGTGCCAATAATCAATATCTGTGCACACAAATGAAAATATTCAGTATTTTGTCAGTTTGGAAATGTTACTGAAACAGTATTTAGATGACTAAACTCTCCACTAAACTCTAAGTTTGATGAGTATGGCTGGGTGAACATGGAAAACTGACTTTTATACGATGAATTACAACAAATAGCTCAACAACACAGTGAAACAAAATATCCAGAAATATAATAATCCATCACACCAGCGGTGGACAGCATAACTGGTCAAAATCCTCCATGTGCAAATCCAGTACTAGACCTACAAGATATACAGCAGTCTATCACATAGGTTATTTTTTGTATGTAGAAAGCGGCTAAACAAATGTCATTTTTTCCATAACTTCAAGTCCAATACATAGAGGTGCATCTAAAAAAAATGAATATAATGAGAAAGTTCAATATTCTTCCTCAGTTATTTATGAAAGTGAAAATGTATGTAATGTATTCAAGACTCATTATGCTTAAACGATCGTGTTTCTAACATTTATTTGAATTTTGATATTTACAACCTACAGCTCCAAAATGAGAGAAAAAGGTATCTCATAATATTAGAATATTTCATTTTGAGTTTGAGTAAATTACTATTCATACAGTATGAATACTGTGTATCTCTGGGTCTAGTTCAGTACACGCAACCACAATCATGGTGAAGGCTGCTGACTTGACAGCTGTCCAGAAGAGGATTGTCGACACTCTCCACAAGGAGGGTAAGACGCAGAAGGTCATCTCTGAAAGGGCTGGATGTTCGCAGAGCGCTGTATCGAAGGATATTAACCCATTAAGGCCTGAGGGGCATCTAAAAGCCAAGCTGTTTTTGAAAACAACCTTCTTTAAACCTGAGGATTTCAGAAAATTGTGAAAAATTATGTTACTGAAAATGTAGTATCGGGTCTTAAAGGTCTAAACACACAAATGTAGCATCCGGTGTTTATGGGTTAACAGAAACTTGACTGGAAGGGAAAGTGTGGTAGGAAAAGAAGCACAAGCAGCAGGGATGACTGCAGCATTGAGAAGACTGGAGTCAGGACATCAAGAGCCAGCACTCGGATGTTTTCAGGAAACGGGCTACAGCTGTCGCATTCCTGGTATCAAGCCACTCCTGAACCGGATCAGAAGGGTCTTACCTGGGCTAAGGAGAAGAAGAACTGGACCACTGCTCAGTGGTCCAAAGTGGAAATCGGTGGAAATGAAGGTCCCAGAGTCTGGAGGGAGAGCGGAGAGGCTCAGAATCCAAGCTGCTTGAAGTCCAGAGTGAAGTTTCCAGAGTCGGTGATGACTTGGGTTGTCATGTCATCTGCTGGTGTTGGTCCACTGTGTTTTATTGAGTCCAAAGTCAAACTGTCTGTCCATCAGGAAATGTTAGAGCACTTCATGCTGCCGTCTGCTGACAAGCTTTATTGAGATGCTGATTTCCTGTTCCAGCAGGACTTAGCTCCAGCCCACGATGCCAGAACAACTAACTGGTTTACAGACCATGATATTACTGTACTTGATTAGCCAGCCAACTAGCCTGACCCACAGATTCTCTGTGGGGTATTATCAAGAGGAAGATGAGAAAAACCCAACAATACGGTTGAGCTGAAGGCTGCTATCAAAGCGACCTGGCCTTCAGTAAGGCCTCAGTAGTGCCACCGGCTCATGGCCTCCACGCAGCGCCACACTGATGCACTAATTCATGCTCTAGGAGCCCTGACCAAGTACTGAGCGAATGAATGCACGTACTTTCATTTCTGTTTTGTAAATCCTTTTTTTGAGTGATCTTATGAAATATTATAATAGTTTGAGATACATTTTTCTTTTTTGAGCTGTAGGCTGTAATTATCAAAATTAAAATTAAAAAAACACTTGATATATTATAGTTTGTGTATTGAGTCTAGAATATATATAAAATTTTGTCTCATAAAACCTGCTGGAATTTAACATGATAGAAATGAGGTCAACGGTTAAATTCACACCTATATTGGTCTAAATCAAACGGTTCTAAAAACAGCAGAGGCTCTCTGTAGAGTCCTGGTAGCCTAACTCAGTGGTTCTCAAAATGGGGTTCGGGGACCTCCAGGGGACTGTCAGGGGGTCCGTGAAATAATTTGCAATAAATTATGAAATTGAGCTGTATCCTTAAAAAAGTACACATCGACAGATGGGGACCATTTGCACCAATAAAACAAGCATTTTCTGTTCATTACTCCAGTATAAACTCTGAAATGATTGTGACACAGCAAGAAGTTCATTAGCTTGAAGTTGACGCACTTACTGAAAGTTTATTAGGATTATGCCAGTCTTGTTACTGTGTATGTTCTATTATTTAACATAAACAGTACTAGTAGTAGTACTAAGTACTAGTATTAACTATTTAGGATCAGGTACTTGAAATGTAGGTTATATGTGCTGTCAAGTTGAGTCCAAATGTAATCTGAATAAACTGACCCTCATATCAAAAGGTATATAATTGTAGTTTAAGTATTAACATTCAGATAACAACAGTTGCAAACTTCCCCTCTGATTATCTTATCTTATCTTAGCTTAATATGATTCCAAACTGTTCATCACTATGAAAAAGATCTGAAGCGTTTAGGTTGAAATGTTTTAGAATACTAATAAATAAATATGGCATCTAAGAGTACAAATGGTGGTATATACTTATATACTTACTAGGTGTTACATTTCTGGGGGGGTCCTTGGTCAGTTTTCTCCCCTGTAAGGGGTCCTTGGCCCCAAAAATTTCGAGAACCACTGGTCGAACTGATGAGCACCAATGGATTGGCCACATTACCAAGTGGCGTCAAAAGAGGGCAGCATGGCTGCAAATCTAAAATTCAGTCTCCATGAAGGCACAGCTGCAGCATGGCTTGGTACCAAGGCAACGAGGCATGGAGGCATGGAGGATGTGTCAACCTCCAAACATGGCTAAGAGACCAAATCTTATATGCTGAAAAATAGCGAGATTAAATTGTTTCATCACTTTTGATTTTGATATTTAATATCACACCGTGTGTTCTCAGTTGAAGGTATTGTAATTGCTTGAGCGAGGAAAATATGATGATTTATTTAGTAAAGTTATTAGAGCCTTCTGTATCCACTGAATCCATTTTTAGAAAAGGAAGGAAAATTAGAGACTTAATGGTCAAAGTAAAACACTTGAATATCTGCATGCATATGGCGCGTTACCCGCATGTTTGTAGTGTTTTTTATGATAAACAGCGACAGATGTTGTGTTGTCCATGTTGGAATATTTATAACACTGCAGCATTGTGTCTCTAAAGGAGCGTCAGTCTGCATCATTGCAACAACCGACTGCTTTAAGTCGCATTAACAAATACAAACTTTCACTCAAATAGCTGGAACATGTACCAGTGACAATGGGGCCGATTTATTCAGTTCTGTATTTATATGCACATAACAGAAGGATCCCAGTCACTTCCACACATTGAGCCGTACAGCTTATTAATTAAACGCTGGTATGTGATTGGTACACGGTATCCGCGGATACCCAAAGACCAGGTATCGCTATGAGGACTGAAAAAGTCTGATCGTGCATCCCTACTTTTAGTGCATGTGAGCGCAGCCCACTGGTTAGCACCACCCTCTCCTCCGGCCCCCTCATGTTAATACCGTTATCTCTGCCAGCACTTTTGCCGTTGCTCGCGCTGTTCGCTCGCCGTCGCCATGTTGAGAGAGGCAACAGAAACGCTTCCAGTCCAGACTCTTTTACAGGCACTCCAGCCGCCAAGCCCTTTTATCACTGGGCCATAACATCCATCATGGGTGCCTCCAGGCTCCAGGATTAAGCTACATAATGAAAACTGCTATATGTCAATGGCTTGTTAAGTGTTAACACAACATACACAACACTTGTTATTGTCGGTGTTGGCTTGCTGTTTTTGTTTTTCCAGTTATGAAAGTGTGTTCATTCACACAATCGCATCAGCTGGAGCAGTCCTGTTTGGGGAAGATAGGAAACAACAAGGCACAGAGAGAGAACCATAGCAGTTGAATTATAAGAACCGATCCAAACCGTAACAGACGGAGGGCGGTTATGGAGGTTGTAACTGTTGATTAGAATCCTTGTATGCAGTCCATGTTGTCCTCAGAGTAACACTGTGGTGGGCTGGTACAGCCTTGTGTCTGGGGTGGCTGAAGGACATTTCCTAGACTGGAGTTGCCTTTTTTCTGACAGAAAGCAATTTTCCTGCTTGGGGGACCATTGTTGCATTTTGTTTGAAAGGTGACTCCAGTCCTGAACTCATTTCTCCTGACTAGAACTGAAATCCAGCCACTATTCAGGGTCACAGCGAGTAAGCTGTTGCTTGTGTCGGCTATAATATACGACATATCTGCAGCGTGACACCACAGAGTTGTACTTTCATTAATGAGGCTGGGGAGAGAGTGAGAGCGGCTCTTATTGTTATTCACATCATCAGAGATTAATGAATTAATAGAGCAATCCGTCATCCTGATGTCGATCCATGTGGTCCTATGAAATGCAAAATAGTACAAGCAGTGATTCTGACACAGTATTTGAGGGCATGAGCATGGAGGAGTTATTGTGATGGAGTACTCCAACAATGTACTGTTGTACTTCCATAAAGTGTTAACGTAAGAAAGACGAGCCTAGTGCTGAAATGACAGATAATCGGCTATGCTTTAGATTAATGGTTTGTCATTTATCAAACAAAAGTGCCAAACACTCAAGTTCCAGCATCTTCAATGTGAGCATTTTCTACTTCTCAGTTTTATATCATAGTAGATTTATTTTATCTTTATGCTGTGGTCCAACAAAACAAGTAATTATATAGTCATCATCTTGGGCTCTGAGCATTTTGAGCCATGCCAGTGAGGTGGCATTATGGATGGCAGTGCCAATCAGCCTGTTGAGTACTTGATATATGGATCTGCATTGGGACGTGCAGTCCAGTCGGTTTTGCTTTGTGTGTAATAATCTGCAGTATTGCAGTTTTACTGATTCATCAGTGGTATGGGTTTTACAGGTTTTACTGGTTTTATCAGTGGTATGGGTTTTACAGGTTTTTTTTTTTGTTGGTTTTTTTTTTTTTTTTTTTGGTGGTTTTAGGTTTTTTTGTTTTTTTGGATGGGTTTTCAGGTTTTTGTTTTTTCTGGTATGGGTTTTTTTTACTGGTTTTATCAGTGGTATGGGTTTTACTGGTTTTACTGGTTTTATCAGTGGTATGGGTTTTACTGGTTTTACTGGTTTTATCAGTGGTATGGGTTTTACAGGTTTTACTGGTTTTATCAGTGGTATGGGTTTTACTGGTTTTACTGGTTTTATCAGTGATATGGGTTTGACTGTTTTTTACTGTTAAATGTACAAACTAAGGCTGCCTCCTGTCTTAGTGGATTAGTCAACTAATCGGTCATTTGGATCTAAGTCAACTAAGATTTCTTTAGTCATTTTGTCATTTTTTTATACTTTTTTTCATGGTAAATAACTTGTATCCAAGAAATGTAGGAGCACATCTCTGGTAACCACAATATTTAAAGTTGTATCTTTGTGTGATTCTTTGTGGAGAAAGTCAGATATGTTGATTAAATCAATAAATTGATTAGTCAACAAAATTACGAGTGTTAGTCAACGAAGAATTTATTTGGTCGAGGACAACTCTAGTATGAACTTTGGCATTTTAAATGTATTTTAATATATGAATGATTGTAAGAATGCTGCTATATGTCTGGAGTAGGGATGTTAATGATTAACCATTTAACTGATAACCGACATTAAGCATTTTAACCGATTATCAGTTAAACGGTTAAAAGAAATAATAATTAATTAAAAAGCTGAGGAAAAACTCAGAGGAGCAGCCCGTCACTTTAAGGACAAAAGCTGGTCCACCTTAAGAGAGAGTCGGTGCAGATACAGGAAGTTGGCTCTGGACTTCCAGCTGAGGAGTTGTAGCTTGTAGCCTCGTAGCATTTAGTCACGACAAATAAACTGTACACACACTGTCTGCTACAGCTACGTTCACCCTAGCAGCTGCAGCTGCTGCTGCTGACAGTGAATGCAACACTGCAACTCTCCTCACGGTGAACTGGGGACTGTGAACGCAGCACCATGGCTGCTACAGTAACTCTCCTCACAGTGAAGTGAGGACAGTGAACGCAGCACCGTGGCTGCTACAGTAACTCTCCTCACAGTGAAGTGAGGACAGTGAACGCAGCACCATGGCTGCTACAGTAACTCTCCTCACAGTGAAGTGAGGACAGTGAACGCAGCACCGTGGCTGCTACAGTAGCTGTCCTGATGGTGAACAGCTAACAAAATTAGCATGCGTAGTCTGGAGATCAGTGCTCTGTATTGATGAGCCAAAAAAAAAAATTCTTACCTTATGTTATCTTGTCTTGGATGCTAAACATCATTTTCATTGCGAGCATGCTAGCACTAGCAAGTAGGCTACATCCTCACAGAGCCAGCTAGCATGACTGTAACTCTTAGTCTGGTTTTATTTTTTGACATTTGATAGTCTAGATAAATAATCTGTCATTAAAATAATTGTTAGCTTTATTTTAGTCCCTAAAATGGATCAAGCTGCAAAACCCCTCGATGCCACATTTTTCATAATGCCACTAAATGGTGTCTTTCGGCAGATTGTCCCTGCCTGCATGGAAAACACAGTGTCAGACTCCAAGTCCCCAGTTTGTAAAGCAGACTTTCTCTCACAAATTGGTTATTTACCAAGTCCAAAGTGAGTTTACCAAAGCAGTGAGCCATTTTCTCAGACACCGGCTAATCAGTTGACTGTGACATGTAAAATCTGTGATCATTATTTGCCTTTTGTACGGTAATATTTTGCATGTTCAATCTTTGTAACATTACCCTTTCATGTTGCTGGAGCACACAGTTGTAATTGGTAAAAACAGTTGAATTTTTATTCATTGAATCATGACATGTGGCTCTTTTTAGTAGTCAATACCATTTGTCGCCAACACTCACACCGTTCTCTCTCTTCCAGAGAAACATGTGAACTTTGTTTGAATGTTATGCAGAATTTGCTTTGTTGGCTTAGCTAAGTGTTTCGGCCGCGAGCCTGTCAGTCACCCAGTAATTGCTTTGCCCCGCTGCATTTCTCTTCAGATTACCAAAGGATAGAAGAACATGTCAGCTGTTAAATTGAAGGCAAATAGTTTCCGGAGCGAACTAACAACACTGACTTTATTAAATTACCACGGCGCCTCTGCCAAGGATTTTGCAACACGTCTATCTCTGTAAAAATTAGTAAGCTAATTCATGTTTCCTGAAGGGTGACTTTGCATTTCTTCCTTAAATTTAAATAGCAGTGAGTGTTTTTGTCGGCTGGTAAACAATGATACTGATAAAATACTATATGTTGTCTTGACACTTAACGTTTCATTTCCACAGATGCCACGTCAGTTAACATGACACCTTGTTGATGCCAAAAACAGCCCTTACATTTATGTCTTTAAACCAGAATGATCTTTATTTGCTAGGCTTGAATTCAAATTTAGTTTGAAAGTACCTTGAAGATGAGATCGCACCCTTAGAGTTGATAGATCAAACGTATCCCTCGCTCCACACTTGAGAAACGAATGTCTCTGTACGAGATGACTGCTATTACGGTAAATGACAACATGCATTACACAGACGTCCTCCAGTGGGGATGGAAGAGTTGGCCGGACTTCTCCCAGTCAGCAGCTCTCTTTACCCTTCACATAGCCAGGTTGT
Organism: Pterois miles; assembly: GCA_947000775.1. NCBI lineage: Eukaryota > Metazoa > Chordata > Actinopteri > Perciformes > Scorpaenidae > Pterois > Pterois miles. The sequence continues at coordinate 1,905,711 of CAMQGK010000485.1, read as the reverse complement.
AGCGCTGTCATGCCCACATTGACTGATTTGGATCAGTGGGTCCTGAGAATTTGTCTTGACTGCAGAAGGTTGGGGAAACGGACCGTTCATCACCTTAATGGAAGAGTATTGATTGTGGTGCACAAGCACGATACCCGTCTGCAATAGTAATGGAGTTCCTGAGGAATCACAGATGAAAAGGCATCAGGGGATATCCAGGAAGAGGGAGACACCTCTGACCTGGTTGTTGGCACCTTGTTATCAGCGTGAACGTGCCAATGTCCGCACTTTTTTTTTTTTTTTTGTCTTTTAATGTGTCTGGATACAGACATAAAAACACAACTCTATTAATGGATCAGTTCATGAGGGCTGTCGAGGTGAAAGAATTTCCCCTGCAGTGATAACGATTGGCTCAACAGCGCGATATACGCTAGGCAGAATGTTTGGCATAAAAAATTCCATAAAAATCTTTAACTAAACATGGGCAATATTGATCCAATATTGATGTTCTTGTCAGGTGATTGGATTGTTATTACCTGTGGGTTCATCACATGACCTCTATACTGTATATCAGGGATGGGCAATTATTTTTCCTTGGGGCGGGGGGGCACATGAAAAACCCAGATTGTTGCCAGGGGCCAAACAAATACTGTAAGATGTAACCTCTATTTTATCACTATAGAAAACAGACTGGGCACTTATTTTTCAGCATTTATTATACTGAAAATCACTCCAGACAGCATATTATTAAGAAAATGACATTATATGCAGGAGTCTGAACCGTACAGGACTGACTGTGTTGGGTATTAATGTTTCCATTAACAAAACTTAACATTTAACTCAACATTAACACAGATTTAACATTAAACTCAACATTAACACTTACATTTCCTTCTTTGGTTCATGCAGCTTTGTAAAAAGTCCTTACTGCTTTTTTATCTCAGCCAGCAGCCTCTCGAGTGTCCTCTCGTTCTCATCTTCAGACAGGTTTCTGTATTTGTCTGCATGTTTTGTCTCAAAGTGACGGTTCAAGCTGTAATCTTTGAATACAGCCATGTTTGTTGCAAACTAAGCTCACAGCTTTACCGCCAACCTCCACGAAAAGATACTCAGCAGGCCATGACTTATTATAGACGTGCCGCCTCAGCAGGTGACGCTACTTCGAACATCACTCACGCCAGTTTACATCAATGTCAAGTTTGACAGGGAGAAGCATGATAACGGTACACAAGCATTTCAAAACCAAAGCTGTTTTCTTTACTGTTTTTTTAGCTTTGTACGTAAAATTGTGTGGTTTGTCTAAGACCTCCCGGGCCGGGCAGAACCATCACCAGGGCTGGTTCGGGCCATATAATGCCCAGGTCTTCTGTATACAGTCTGTGTTTTGTCACTATGACCAACCCTTTTTCACATTACACATAGTCATGTCATCCATTTTTAATATAGCAATATTGATTAGTGCAACATTACGACAATAAAAGCAACAACAGGTTAACCAGGACATTGTTTCTGGGATGTGCTACTGTTGAATTTTATCAATGTAGTTTTAACCAAAACATCTGCATAGTTATGATACCACTATAAAATATGTACCGTGTATGTGTCATTTGAATGAACCTAATCTGCCAGCATGTAACGCACCGTTGTTTACTTGATGTGCACACCCTCCGCAGATCAGTGTAATCCCTTTATTCTGTGATTTCGCATGTCAAAATCCCTGACAGCTGTCAAGGTGTGAGGGCCATGGTGAAGGATGATGGACAGCGGACTCATCCACAGTGTATGTGTGTTGTGGAGTCACAGTAGCAGGGCCTAATAACATAAGACTCTCTTAACCTCCATTCGGCTGTATTTGACAATCCCCCTCGGTGATTAGTGGAACAAATATCTGCCTGTCGCATTACAGCTGTTGTTTTGGTGGCCATTTGTAAAGCTTCCATGTCCTGCATGCTTTTCTTTGGGAGATCATCTCATTACACTGTGGGGGTGTGTGGGTGTGGTTTCGCTTTAAATCACTGTTATCTCCCCAGCATCTGTCTGCACATGTTATTGACTCTAACCCTTGTAGACCACATCACAGACAAAAAAAGGCGATTTCCTCACTTGACGTTTTTCTTCACATTTATATGGAAATTGTGTTCATTTCTATGGCTCCATAAAGTATGTAAATGTAAATTATTCTGCCATCTTGGTACTTTGATTTAGTCTACATCTGTCTGTGAATCAAGTCGTCAGAGTTTTATCTTTGCCTGTCATTTTGAAAATGCTCAAACCAGTCAGTTTTAGTCACAAAGAGATGGATGGTTCAGTCACAATTATGTTTCTCACAATGACAAGGAGCCTGTGCTCCACTCTTACTCCTGTGTCAGTTTGTTCTCTTAATTCAAGATTCTTCCACATGCTGAGATTCAAGGAAAATAAATCCTTGTTTTTCTACCTGAAGTACCTGAGCAGTAAAGCAACCGCATGAAGACAAAGATCAATGGGGTAACACTTAATAATAACAGTCATAAGTCATTTACAAGCCCTAAGTTAATAACGAACTAATCATTAACAAAACATGTTTGTAAATGACTGATAGTGTTATGTTAAAATTAGGCTGATAACGCGTTAACAGAATCATATGAAACTAAAAAAACTTGAGGAATCCATTGGTACCAACCATGTCATATTAGCTTGTCACAAAGGAGGTTAAATAACGCGCCGAACGTGTCATTACCAATTACAAAGGGGTCCCCTGACCTCAAGATATGTGAATGTAAATGGGTTCTATGGGTACCCACGAGTCAATCCTTTACAGACATGCCCACTTTATGATAATCACATGCAGTTTGGATCAAGTCATAGTCAAGTCAGCACACTACACACTGACAGCTGTTGTTGCCTGTTGGGCTGCAGTTTGCCATGTTATGATTTGAGCATTTTTTTATGATAAATGCAGAACCTGGGAGTGTTTCTGGGCAATATTTGTCATTGTTTTGTGTTGTCTATTGCATATTTGCCTGCTCCCATGTTGGTAAAACTATTAAATACTTGACAAATCTCCTTTTGAGGTACATTTTGAACAGATAAAAAATGTAATCATACCACAATCATGCGAATAATCACAATTAAATATTTTAATTTGACAGCCCTAGATTAAATATCACAAATGTGTTGTAAGTATAAACCTTTAGTAAATCATGTCATCAGTCATTTATAAGTGAGAATAAACGAGAGAAATGAGAATAACCAAGTCATTGGTAAATGATTAACAAAAGTAATTTGGTGTATAGATGACTTGCAAGACAGTTGTGATATATACTATATATGTAACATAATTATGTAATTTATTAATCATCTACACGTTTTATCAATGTTTTGTTGATAATTATTATAACTAAAGGCTTATAAAGGACTTGTGACATGATTTGCTAAAGGTTTATAGATTTACAACACAGTTCTAATATGTTAGCATAGCACTTATTAATCATTTATAATGGTTTAGAAATGTTTTGTTAATGATTAGTTAATTATTAACTACAGGCTTATAACCGACTTACGGCTGGTTGTTATTATAAAGTGTTACCACACATCATTTCAGTGTTAGAGGTGGACAAATCCTCCATAGCAAGGCTGCATCCAGAGTGTTCCTCCTTTGACGTTAAGTTGTTTTCATTTACAAGGTAAGTCGAGAAAGAGAACATTCCTAATTACAGCCAGTCCCAATGGGAGTAGCTGCAAGGTTGTTGTTTTTTACTAACACACACACACACACACACACACACACACACACACACACACACACACACACACACACACACACATCTGTACAAAGCCCAGAGAAGCTCTGTCTTGTAAGGTTGCCTGCAGAGCTAATGGAACTGTGACTTGTTTAAGTGCACTTAGACAGCTGGACAGCGTAGTGAGTGAGTTTGGGACTGATTTCCCTGCACCTGCAGATCAGGGGATTCAAACTGGCAACCGTGATATTGTAAGGCCAACCATCTAATGTTAAGGCTGTTAAATCGGGTGCTTTTGTTTTTTATGGCTGGAAAACACAACTTGTTAGCAAAGTTTATGGACCAATTTATGTGCAAATAAACTGCGGATGGCACTTTGCATGCATACAAATAGCCTGTAGGCTGTATTTCAACATCGGTTGCTTTTCCTGTGAGCCAAAAAGGGAGAATTAAGAACAGGAGGATGAGAGGAAAAGATGGTGAAAGGAGCCCTCTGCTCTTACAGACATTTGAGTGTGATGTTAATTATCCTGATGTGGGTCGAAATAGGCTCGTGCTGGCCCAGAGGGGGTAGGAGGAGATCATTAAAATCCAAGCTCAAACGCACACTGCGGCGCGCTCAGCATCACAAAGACACGCAATTAGACACAAACTAATGTACCTGCTCAGGCATGGGAACCTTTTCACATGCAGCTATGCTTTAGCACGCACGCATGCACACGTCTTTAATCAAGTGATGCTAAATGTGGGTCAGTGCAGTTTTAACCACTGAGAGTGTGATTAGTGTGTGATCGAGTCATCATCAGAGGGGAGGCGAGTGCGCGTAACTTCTTTGATTCCCAACCGTTTGATTTGGCTACGAGATGTAGGCATGGGTTGAGCTACCTGAAGGGGTACTTCAGCAGTCACCAGGGGGTAGGCTATGAGGTGAGATTGCAATAGGCCATTTTCACAGCAGGCGTTTTGACCTGTCATATCAGGGTGAACACTGGCGTAATTGATAGAATTAATTATGGGCTCATTCTGTTTAGTATGTCACAGCCATGAGTGAGTCAGCATGCACAGTACCAGAGCCCACATAAATGGAACAGGGCCATAATCAATGTGACTCATTACACCTGTGTTTGCCCTGTAACAGAATGTCAGATGGCTGCTGTGAAAAGGGTATCAAGTCATTTTAAAAATAGAAATAAGTGGTGCCTTCAAATGTGGTCATGTTCACTGTGTTTACGAGTTGGGTCCATATGAACGCCCCCTCATGTCGTATTCACAACCTTAAATCTCAGAGTTTACGACTTGTGACGTGTTTGTTGACGTGAGAAATGGTGGAGCCCATGGAAGTTCATTTATTGGTGCATAATAAGTTAATATTGTATAGTATATTGTAGTTTTAGTCATTTATTGATTTTCTTGGTGATTTTATAACATGTCTGTGGAAAATGACCTCATCTTTCTCCTCTGTCATTATGCCTTTGCATTTCCTGCATTATGTTACCCACTTGCTAACTAGCTAAATTGTTAGCCTCTGTGGCTTCTAGACTCGTACAGTAATGTTAATATAGCCACTGGTTAGCAGCAGTGTTCCTCATGACGTAACCAGTTGAACGCAACGAACATGAGTTCGAAAGTTCCATTTGAAAGCACCAAATACTATCCACATGTTGAATCATCTGAAAACACCTGAAATAAATTTGTGTTCATTAGTAGTCAAGCAGAGAGGTATAAACAGTTGAAGAAGCAATGAATAAACATTTCAAATAATTAGCTAAAATAGTAGATAAACCCTTAAAGGTGCAGTGTGTAGGATCTGGCGACATCTAACGGTGAGGTTGCAGATTGCAACCAACTGAAACTTGTGAAAACATGAATGGCCCAGTTTAGAGCCAGTGTTTGGTTTGACTGTTCTGGGCAACTGTAGAAACATGGCGGCCGGCTCAGTGAAGAGGACCAGCTCCTTACGTAGATATAAACAGCTCATTCTAAGGTAACAAAAACACAGCAGCATTTCTGTCAATAAATCTCACCTTCACTTTAGTCAGCAGGCAGGTGGCAAGACACAGGAGCAGTCGCATTTAGTCACCAACAAATAAACTGTACACACACTGCTACTGCTAATTTCACAGCTATAACACCACACTCACCGCTGCCTCACACACGATCTGTTGGACACTCGCTGAAGATTTGCCGGGTTGACAAGAGTACACCGCCGCCACACATGCTCTGTCTCTCAACCGGATACTTGCTAAAGTTACGCCGTTCTCACTGAGTACGTCAGGCAGACAAACAGCTGACAACTTGCAGCTAAATGATGTGGTGGAGACTTACTGGGACAATACATGCAGCATCGTAGCTGCTGCAATAAATCTCTTGGATGGATGAACCGGTGACTCATTTGTCTGTTTTGCTCATACGCTGCAGCTGGTGATAAATGATGGATTTAACCTGTTTGTGTATCAGGTTTTTGTTGCATCTGGCCAGCTTGGGACTAAAAAATAACACTGTGAAGCACACTAATCTTTTCCATTATATAATAATCAGTTAATGTGGGACGGTTATTGGTTAAAAAAAAAAAAAATTCAAAATTAGCATCCCTAGTTGGAGTAGATAAAGGCCTTGTGGATAAATAGTTGAAATAGCTAGCTAAAGTAATGGCTAAATGGTTGGAGTAGATTGCCAAAAAGCCTGATGTTAAACAGTTGAAATAGCTAGCTAAAGGCTAATGGGTAAATGCTTAAAATCTAGAGTGTTAATGGTAAACAGGCTAGCCTACTGCTTAGAATTAGCTGCTAGCTAAATTACAAGTAGGTCTGTCTTTTAGCCAACTCATTCAACCATATCCATTAGTTTCAGCCTACTTTTTAAAGGCAATTATCTAGCTAAAATTAATGGCTAAATAGTTGAAATAGCTAAATTTCTCAGATAAATAGTGGAAATGTATTAAATTGTTGAAATGGCTACAGTCATGGTGGGATAAATGGATGGAATGTAGTCGTATGAAGGCAAACTTCACTAAACCAACCTAAGAATTTATACATTTGTATGAAAACATTATTGCTTTAGGCATATATAAACACATTTGGAATAAGATGGTGGTGTTTGAGTTCTTCCGACAGGGCTGGAGGGGTATGCAAGACCAAAAAGGTTGGGAACCAAAACCTAAACGTCTATTCAATGAAGCATTTTGATGTTACAAATGCTGCAACTGAACAATCAACAGGGGCCCTGAAAGTGCTGGGTAATAGAATAAACCTCCGCTCATATATTCATCCTCTTTCTCACAGGTAGTAATGAGCTGTAGCTGTCTTCTATGACTGAGCATTAGGGCTTTGCAGGATGCGGATGGTCCGCGGTTCAGCTTGAATTCACTTGCCCTTGACCAGACAGAAATGGCACTTCTTCAACTCTGTCCTACCGCGCTTTTCCACACTTCTGTTCTGCCTGCCATTGACACTGCAGGAAATATAATGACAAGCGTCACTCTCAGCCAGTGGGAGAGCGCGGAGGATCAAATTTTACGCCCGTAACCTTTCATAATAAAAGACAAGGCCGCTGTCCGTGGTGCTGAATCCACTCTGTTTCTCTGCAAATGTGTTGTTTCGCATTAAAGTGTCGCGGTTTGTCATGGTTTATTTAGCGGCGGAAATTACACTTGAAGTTTAATGCAACACTCCATGCCAGGCAGCCGCTCAGTTTGTTTTGAAAGTGAATGGATGAGAATATCCCCCCCTCCAATCTCTCCCTCTCTTTTTCTCTCTCACTCATGCACAGAGAGAGAGAGAAAGGGGGAGGGAGTCAAGTCAAGCAGGGATAATTAGAGTGGGTCACTATTGGAAGATAACATCCGCGTTGAGGGAAAAGGCAAGGGGGGAAAAAAAGGGAAAACCAAATCAAAGCCGCATAACAATATCAGAGGAGGGAGATAAGCGTCTAAATCGACCACCACCAGCGCTGACGTCCAGCGTTGGCAGATGCGAGCAGTTTCCTCCGGCTCTCAGCATCCAATTACAATGGATGAGCTCAGCCTGTGTGGACTCTAAACCGCTGCCCAGTCAGGAGCGAGCGGAGAAAAGCAAGCGCGAAGGGAGTCAAACAAAGCCCTGGCTCATTTATCTGCACTGATTTGAAGTGGGATTCATCTTTTTCTTTTGTTTCCTTTTTTTTTTTTTTTTTTTTTTTTGTCTTTCAAGTCGCTCGAGCAAGTGGGGGAGACCGCTGCCAGGATCAAGTCCACGCACGCAGGGAAACGGTAGGTCGACAGTTGTGTGTTTGGGGGGGTAAAAAGGGGACAGTGTGCGCCTGGGATAGTAACATAGAGAGTCTTGTATGTTGTTTGTCAGTGATGTAGGCATGATTTAGGATCACACACTCACATTTGGCACACTTTAATTTGAATTTAATCCCAAAGACCGCATGAAAGAAGACTGTTTTTGTTTAGTAGAGAGCTGTCTGCTGTGTAGCCTACTTTGGAAGATTATAGTATACGAGTGAACAAAAGATCTGAATTCTAACATGTTTTGTATGCAGGATTATATCATGTTGATAGAAGTTACAGTTAACTGATCATTATTTGACACCCTGAAGGCGCCCAAGCCCCAAATTGAGCCATCACTGCCCCAGTGGCACATCCCCTTATTATTTAATATTAATATGAGTTAATAGTTAATAGGATAGCACACTGCATACAGAGCCTGTCCATTATAGGACAGTGGCTGGCTGATATTAATCCAACATTTAGTCTACCCTTATTGTCAAGAATGGGGTGGACAAAATATTAGAAACACCTCTCAGTGTAGTGCAAAACAACAGAACAGCAGCCCCTAATTAAGGATCACTGCTGCAGACTATCCCTAGTTGCACATCCCCTTAATGTTATTATTCCATGCTGATAGTTTAGTCTATAGACTAGACTAGTATAGTCTAGTGCAATCTCATGCTGTCCAATACAACAGCTCTGCTATATTATCGATCATAACACAGCTCATAATGTTCAGTTTTTGGTGGCATTATTGGAAATTCAATTATTTCTTATTGAGGTCATGGTTAAAGGTGTTGTTGTTCTGGACTTCTTTACATTGAGTGTAATTGTTTTGTATGTGTTTGGTGTTTGTTATTCTTGTATTTACGTACATGTAGGGGGCAGGATGTTTGAAACACCGCTGAATGTAACGCAGTCCAGTACAACACCAGTGTTAATAACAGCAACAATAGCAATCCGATTATTTTGATCAATATTGAGATTGCGACTATTTATCAAGCTCTGTCACCTCACTGCAAGAGGTTCGCGGGTTCGAATCCAACTTCAGCCCCTTCTGTGTGGAGTTTGCATGTTCTCACCGTGTTAGCTGGGTTTTCTCTGGGTTCTCCTGCTTCCTCCTGCTTCCTCCCACAGTGCAAAAACATGCAGTTTAGGTTAACTGATGACTCTAAATTGCCCGTAGATGTGAATGTGAATGGTTGTCTGTCTGTTCAGGGTGAACCCCACCTTTGCCCAATGCTGACTGGGATCACATTTTTTATCTGTTAAAAATGTTCCTTAAAAGAAGATTTGGCATGTGTTCAATACTCTTATCAATAAGGGAGTGGGCAAATCAGATTTACGCAAATGTAGGATACATCTATGTATGTACACATTCATTTAATTTGTTAAAGAAATGAGAGATGTTAAAGAGAATTTGTGTTATCGCATTAACTTTGACAGCCCTAAAATAAACTTAAAATAAGGTCCGTCATCATAATTCAGTGCGTTTTCGTTTTGATGGGCAAAATGAGTGATATACAGTATATTAATCTTATTCTCTGGTCTGCAGCTGCAGCATTCAGGAACATTTTTCTCAGGTTACAGCTGCAAGGTTGACGTGCAGCAGCATCTCTATCGCCCCCTGGTGGCTGGGTGTTGGTTTCTAAACATCAATATCTCAATCATGTTCATTTAATTGTGCGTTGCCAAAATCGTGATCCCCGATTGATATTCGATTAATTTTGTAGCCCTATAACGGCCATAATTAACCAGCCTATAATTAAAATGAATGTTTATTCAAGTGTTCCCTTATTGCCATCTAGTGTGCGGTCTTAATAGTGAACCAGTAATGGCCAGGAACAGTGTTTTGTGGCGCTCAACATTATATGTAATGCAGTTTGGATCAGACCTACCTATAGGCTCTGCCTGTGTGTGGTCCCTGTATGTAGAGCCATGTGAAAAGAAAAGTGATTGATTCCTAGATGATTGGATCCAACACCCAGCTGTGTGTTAGCTCTGCCCTTGTGTATTACTCAGCTGAATCTGTATACCTCAAATGCTCTGAAGAAGGCTCTGTGCCAAAACAGAGTGTAAGTCTATTGTGGTGTGAGACAGTTAAATAAGTAGAATGCTAGTTTTTTGTCCTCCTTGAGTTTGAAATCTGGGATGTGCTAACCTATCATATTTTCATGCCCATTGGACCATTTTTTAAGCACAACCTCCTTTCACAAAAAAAAAACAAAAAAACAACTGAGTATTATAGGTATTGTAAAAGTCGACTTTACGGCAGCACAGTTGCATTGAATTGCATTAGACTGTACAGGTGTACCTAATAAAGTGGACACTAACTGTATTTTTGGATGTATGTAATGGCACACAATTCAACAGCACTGTTAGCTGCAGCACCAAGTTGAATTGAACCCTCTGTAAAACAACTAAAACTGAACATCAAATGTTGGGTTCATCACAGGGCTGTTGTTTTAGACTACATTCGTTTTGGCCAGGTGTACCTGAGTACGGAGACTATATATCTACATTATATATCCTATAATACAAACTGACTATCCAGATCCGGGTTTGGGAATTTTTTAAAGGATTCCCATCAGCCATAACATGAAGACCACTGGGTATAACACATGCGCAGTATAACTGATGACACATGGCACAGTCTCCTGGGCCATATTTTCACCTCAAACTCTGTGAAATTAGAGTTGAAGTCAATCAAAGCACACTTGGTGATTGTTGGAAAGAGTAACGATGACGGTTTAGGTGAGTTTTATTTTGTTTCTGTCCAGTTTGAATGAAGAGTTTTACGATGTTCCGCTATGTACAATTGATGTCAACATGACGTGTGTTTTTGTATGTATGTAAAGGTGCGCAATTCAGCAGCACCACAGACTGCAGCATCAAGTTGAATCGAAACCTCTGCACAACAACAAAAACTGTACTTCAGATGTTGGATTCATTGCAGGGCTGTTGTGTCAGACTGCATTCGTTTTGGCCAGGCGTACCTAATAAACTAGCAGCTGAGTCTATATATCTACATTATATCCTATAATACAAACTAACTACCCATACTGATGTGTCTTTGTGGATTGGTCTTGCTGTTTCTCTTATAAACACACGATTCAAAAGGTGATTTATCAAAATCTTTTCAAACAAATGTGTCACAGCAGCAGCGATTTGTTACTTAAGATTGGCTGTAGTTTGTCCCGTCTTGCCGCAGCACTTACAGCACTAAAACAGCTGTCTTGATCTTAGAATACAATTTAGAGGCAAACTATGAGCAATTTCACTGCAGAGCCACTGTGTATTCAACCCACGTGGGAATATTAAAGTGATACTGTTGTGATGGGAAAAAATGAAGCATAATAAGATGACTGCTGAGCACAGCACACACCCTCTAGGAATCTGGCAGGAATATTACTGGGACACTTATGGGAGATGCCAGGAAGAATATAGTGTTAGGCCACTGCTAGCTTACTGGTACATACAGGGAGAACGTCGTGATTTCTAATAATGACTTCTAAGTGTTTCTTCCTTAATGTCAAAGAGTTTTAACGCGCGCCCCTCTGGTTAATTGCTATTCTGCACATGAAGCAGCATGGAGCCAAACAGCGGGCCCCCAGATAGGGCCTCGTTTGTTTGACTCCGAGGGTGAGGTATCTGTCTCATGTGGACAGATCCGTACAGACAAGTTGACTTCTTACGCCTGCAGAGGGCTTTAATTTTTCATTGGCTACTGTCTGCCAGACAATGATGACTGAAATCTCTCTTGGCTGTAATTGTATGGCAACCCCATTCCTGGCCTGAGTTGAGAACAATGCGGGCAGATGGCAAAGATCAGCTGAAATAAGAAATTTGCGAGGAAAAAAAAAACAGATTAATTTTACATTTTCATTATTTCCCATCTATATGCCAGACTTCACAGATAGCCACAATGTGTGCTGCATGGCAGACTGTTTTTTGACATACATCTGGCATCTATTACAGTCAACAGATGCTGTCACTTTTCACAGCAACAAAGAAACACAATTTATGGGGATTCAATGAGTTCTCCTGCAAACACTGCTGCACACCCAATATTACTGAAATGCAATATAGCGGGTATGATAAGCGATGTTATCGAAGCATTGCAAAGCATTCATTTCATTTTTGGATAAACACACACTGTGTGTCACACACAATTATATTGCTGCTTGAGTAATACCTGCACTTTCAACTGAACTGCCATAAAAATGAGTAATATTTATAATTCAGATTCACCCATATGGAACATCAAGGGCGAAATGCAATAATGCAGCTTAAAAGAAAACAAATACAGATTCATTCATGTGAACACTCTCCTCAAAACTGGAGATACTATTAAAATGGAAGGGTTGTTCTGCCTCTCAATAGAGGAGGATGTGACTCCCCGTCATCCATCTTCCAACCTGTCTGATCTCATCCATCCATTAAAACATGAAACAAAACTACTGAGCAACAGTCAAATGTGATCGTTGCCTGTGTGCGCGCGTCCATTGTTCCCTCCACTTATTACTAAGAATGGGTGAACAGTAGTAGGGTGCAAACAGATTGATGAAAATGGAGCATACAAAATATAAAAATCCAACCGTTCATTCTGCTCTGGCATAATCCACTGTCTCATAAATCCTGCAGCCTGTCAGAAGAAGCTACACAGAGTGAAATTGCTCTGATCGATTGCATCAACCAACCTTGATAATTAGAACGGACAGTGTGCATGTGTGAGGGAGACAGAGAGAGACTACAGAAAAATTGGCATTTGAAAAGGGACGACGCACGAAATCCTGAGAAAACACAGGAGTAAGTGTCAGGCAGGTGATGTTGACACAGAGATCCATTTGAAATGTGAGGAGCAGGAAACACTGACAGCTCCAGTGTATTTCAAAAGGTGACAGGAAATTGCTGCAAGCGTGTTCGCTAAATGCCTCAATACGAGAGTGACAAAGACACAGAAACACAGACCACGGTTGACGTCCAATTTACTTCTATTGGTTTCCTAAAAAAAAAAAAATCACAGTTGACATTTTGGGAAATTTGCTCATTTGCAAGCAATCTCATATCTGTTCAGTAAATATGAAGCTAGAGCCTGCAGCTGGTTAGCTTAGCTTAGCATAAATACTGGAATCTCCACTGGTTGCCAGGCAACCTCATCGAGCAGCGCATTTTCACTCCCAACTGGTGAAATGCAGACGGTTGGACATCAGCCCTACGCTTCAAACTATGACGCGCTAGGCACCCCGCTAGAGTCAGTTTTGAGCGTGGCAGTTTCCGCTCTTTGCTTGCATCGTGACTTTTCAAAATAAACTTCTGTGTTAAACATACAGGAAGTCACAACACCAAGTCTGGAGTACAACCCCTCATAAATCCACAACTTAACTTTACACTTTTACAGACGTGAGAGTGGCATTGACCTTCTTACCTAACTCATCAAGAAAGCGATTTAAACGTGAAACTATTCTTTTAATAGTTGCAGTTATCAGATTATTCACAATGTACCAAGGATAACTCCTGTCCATTTTGGGTACCATTTTTTTAATGATATATAGTTATAAAGAGTTGATAAGTTGCAGCTAATGGCTTTGTGAATGGTTAATTCATTTTTCATTCATCCTTTTTATATCTTAATAATGCAGTTATACGTGTAAGTAAGCCATTAATACAAGCTTAATAAGTTAATGGATGTTGGTCCAAATCTTCTGCAGCTCTTTTCCAGGGGATAAATGTCATGCAGTCCAATCAGTCAAAGGGATGTTTCATAACCTGCCAAACCAAAGCTGTCCTTAATGATGGCTCATAACTGAGGTCTGGTCAAGCAGCTTATTACAATCCATGGCGACATCTAGTGGCTGTAGTAATTATGAGTGGAGTTAAGGAGGAAGTAGGTGAGGTAGTGTAAAAAGCAACAAAGTCGACGTAACTGGTTGAGGTTAGCGTAAGGATAGCCCATTGGTCAGGACATAGAGCCTGAACACACTGCGCTGCCGGGACATTGTTCGGGCAAGGATGTCTGGCCCATATTGAATGCTACGCAGGGCGTGTCTTGCCAAGAAACTGAGTGGGGTTCATATTGCAATCGGGGTGGATGGTTTGGTCAAACAAACACAGGACTTTTACCCATGAGACCATAGCTGGTGTCCCGTGTGAAACGTAATGTATGTAACAAACATCATGAAGGTGTGTTGACGTTGTGTTACAGTAGTTTTATAAGATAAGATGAACCTTTATTAATCCCCGGAGGGAAATTTGGGATCTGTATCTGTATATCTTATAAATCTTATATTATCTGTATAAACACAGTCCTCTCCAAAATCAGTATGGATTGTGTGCATAACACTAGTTGTTTTGAATTCATACATTTTTTACACTGCCTTTGCAGCATTGCTTCTGTTGAGTCATGCACACAAAGAACTGGATTTTACAGGAAAGAAAGTCCAGAATAACAAAAAAAAAGAGAGTCATAAAGTTTACGATGTCTCTGTAAGCTTTAAGCTCTGCTGATGTGATGTTACAATCAGCCTTCCTGGACAGAGAGTGAATAAAAGTAAATCTGGTGTGGAAAATGGTTATCGATTATGTGGCCATAAAGTTGCCATTGTGCTTTTACTTCTCAATTATCAGTCGTAAATCTAATAGGGACTGCAAGACTTGCAACGCGAAAACTTGCTTGACCTTAATAGACAATATATGTTCATTGTTCATTCGTTTTGCAGTGCTGCTGTTCATTGGAGTAAAGAGTGTGTATGGGTGGAGACCATAGCTACAGTCTGTAAAGCATCAAATTGCCTCAGACAGAATCAAGAGTTTCTGGGTTGCTTTGAGCCTCTGCAGTTTATATCAATAACCTTTGAGCTTTTCAGCTGGCTGGCTTATGTTTCCAACAACAGTTTTGACACCACCAGCTGACCTGTCACAGCAGTTTATCATGTGAACTCTTAAAAAGCAAAGATTTATTGAGTTTGTCCGAGCACAGAGATGGAGTGAGGGTTTTAAACCAAATGCTCCGCTGGGAGAAGTGGCAGAGTGCTGCTGCTGCTGCTCAGGGATTCTGCTTGAGGTAGCCTGAGAGTGAAACTCCCATATGCAGACACACACATACACAAGCATCTCAGCAACATGCACTCATTTGTTTCTCTTCAACAGAGACATTCACAAATGCAATCCCCCACCCCCACCCCCCCAACATCTGCTTTCATGGTGAAAATCAATGACTGCGCAGCCCAGCTGGACAGAGTAGTAGTGGCAAAGTGAAGAAATCAATGCAGGCTTATTAACTGAGCAGAGCCTCCTTTACCGCTGACACAAAAAATATGTGCGAGTGTGTGTGAGGGAGTGTGCGTCTATGGCTGCCAGTTTGTATCCGACTTGGGTCTGTGTCTGTGAATGATGATGGCTGCTGCTGGTTGTGGACAGGATGTGCGAGCGCATAAGCATGTGTGTGCCAGTCAGTGTGTGTGTCCCTGAGAACGGCGGTGGCTAGTGTACAAGTGCTACTTTGTAGGCGTGCTCTGCATGTTCATGAGCGCGGTCGAGACTATCGCTCAAAGTTGGTGTGCCGCTCTTGGTTTAGTGCCACAGTGTTCTCGACGCGCCTCGGCCCTCAGTCTATTTGTGGACAAAAGGATGCTCCGAGACAAATGATTTAGCACCTGTCAGTCAGCACGCAAGGACGAGGGATGAGAAAAGAAAGAGGTCAGAGACGAGGCGAAAGGGAAAATGATAGGAGGCTTTCAGAGAAACCATGACGGGAGGAGAGAGTAGAAAGGGGGGGAAAGGAGAGGGGGAAAAATTGAAGCGGGAGAAAGAATTTACGATTTAGCTCGGGGTCATCACATAGCTCAAGCTCCTGTGAGCAATTTTCCCTGGGAAATGACAGCTTCTATTTCTGTTGAGCTGTTTGCCTAACATTGGCTCACAGGAAACTGCGAGCTGGCCTTCGGGGCCCACGAGCAGACCTTCTCTCATCACAAGAGTTACCATAACAACGGACGAGGCCGACCTGCATCGGTGGCAGCACTGGGATGTGAACTTTGCTTCTGCCTCCAGCACTCTTGACTGTCTGCTGCACTTCCCAACACGTCACCTCCCACCCTCTTTGGTTTAAAAAAAAAAAAAGAAAAAAAGAAGAGGAAGTCATAGCGGCAAGCGCTACGCTGTGAATTTTCTCTGCTGTTAATGTTTGGCCAGACAGACTGTGATTGTTCAGTGGAGGATGATTTGTTTGGGGCGTGAAAACAAAGAGCTCTGTCAAGAAGAAAGAGGCAATTGTAATTTCAGAAATGCCCAAACAAACAAACTCCAAGTTGCTCTGCTGGAGTCCAGTACACAATAATGTTTACAGAGTGTGTGGATGCATGTTAGGAGGCAGACACTGACATCGAATGCTGAACAGGCTTTGTGTGACTTGCATTTTATTAGATGTCTTTTGGCATTTTGGTGACTGGCATGTGCCCTGGCGGGTCTTTGCAGCCGCTCTCCTTTAACACTCAGATCTCTGTACACAGCATTACGCCCTAATCATCCTATTTACAGGTTTTTACACAGTCAATAGAGATGTATATTGCTGACCTCGTTTCTTTACGGCGAACAAAGCGGCCCCCTCCACGAAAACGTCAACAGTGCCGAGAGCGGCTTAGCTAACGAGCATCTGATTGTGCAGATTATGCGTGTTCCATAGAGGATTACCGAGACTGAAATGAACAAATTGACCTCTTATCACTGAAATCCTACATCGGTATGACAAAAGATGAGCACAGTGAGGGCAAACTGAATATGAAATAGCTGAGCATATACTGTGGGACATTGCAGCATTATTTAAAGAGGACCTGTTATGCTTATTTTCAGCTGCATACTTGTGTTTGGAGTTTTTATTAGAATATGTTTACATGCTTCAATGTTCAAAAAATGCTTTATTTTTCTCATACCGGCTGTGCTGCAGCAGCTGTTTTCACCCTCTGTCTGAAATGCTCTGTTTGGGCTCCTGCCCCCCCCCCCCCCCCCCCCCCCCTCCCTTCTGCTCTGGTTACTCCGCCTGCCATCTGTTATGATTGGTCCATCAAACCAAACTCTTCGGACTCTGCTCCAGCTCCGCTCTAACTGGCTTTATTTAAGGCCGTGCCAAACAAGCCGCTCAGCAGGTATTATGTACCTCTGACCTGAATGCTTTTTGAATCGCTGCCATGGTAATCACCCTTCAAATCTGTTTTCGATGCTTTGGGGGGGTTTTAATATATAGAGTATATCGGCTGTGAAAATTAATGCGATAATAATGAGGTAACACAAATTTGTTTGAACACCACTAATTTCCTTAATGCATCAACATAACTTTTTTTTTAAGTTGGAGCGGGCTCAGTTTTAAAGCTAGAGTGAACGTATTGGTATCATATGGAACTAGAAAACAGAATCCATCGGTACTAACTAATGTCATACTAGCTCATTGTAAAGGAGGTTAAATAATGCTCCACACATACACTAAATTTTGGCAAGAACAGGTGTGGCTATTTTCAAAGGGGTCCCTTGACCTCTAGATATGTGAATGTAAATGGGTTCTCTGGGTACCCACCAGTGTCCCCTTTACAGACATGCCCACTTTATGATAATTACATGCTGTTTGAGGCAAGTCCTGGTCAAGTCAGCACTCTGACACAGTGACAGCTGTTGATGCCTGTTTGGCTTCAGTTTGCCATGTTATGATTTGAGCAGATTTTTTATGCTAGATGCAGAACCTGTGAGGGTTTCTGAGTGTTGTTAACTGATTTACAATGATGAATATATCCATACATTTGCATAAAGCAGCATATTTGTCCACTCCCATGTTGATAAGAGTTTTAAATTCTCAACAAATCTCCCTTTACGGTACATTTTGAACAGATAAAAAATGTGTTATTAATTTGCAATTAGTCATGATTAACGCTGAACAATCATGTTAATTAATCATGATTGAATATTTTAATCAATTGACAACCCTAGAAGGAACTATTTTCTTCTACTGAACTACACCCGCCAACCATATCATCGTGCAAAAGGAAGCATGCATCTGCTCATGGTCGAGAGGCTTGAAGTCGGCATTAATGATGTCCTCCTCCGGCTGAGCTGTAACGTTAGCTAGCTCGGTGGTGCTACGTAAGCTAGCAGCATCGATGCACGCTTCCATCTTCTTCTAAAAATATCTAGATTGATATTCTAGATTGATAAATGGCACTACAGGTAAGAGGAAAAATATGCAATTGATTTCCAATAATAAATATATACATACATTTGTTCAAAGCAGCATACATCCCCCCCTAGTCTGACTAGTCTCACTAGTTTGCCAGAATGAATATGACCTGGATGAATGAGAACCTTCACAGACTTATAACTTTTTGAACAGATAGAAAATGTTATTAATTTGCGATTAACCATGATTAATTCTGGACAATCATATCATATTTCTTACCAAAGCTTCAAAGCCCAAAAAATTAGATTCGGGATAACCCTGGTATTATGCAAATGTGTTACTTTGTGACATCACCACATTACTGAAGAAAAGGCCAGACTTAAAGCAAGGTGTTTCCGGCCGATCAGGAGCAGCGTTTCTGAGTATCTCCCTTTGACGTGGACTTTGGGCTTTGTAACTTTGCAGACCTTTTACATGCACAGAAAAGTATATGACACACCAAAGAAACAGGAAAAAGCACAACAGAATAACAGGTTCCCTTTAAAGACACTACTCCCTGAATATTTTATTTTTATCGCTGTCTCCTTCCTGTTTGCAGACCCCGATAGGTTGATCCTCGTCTACATCTCATCAGCCCTTCCCTAACACTAAACTGTGTTGCACTATTGCCGCCCAGGCTTTTTAAAGACACTGAAATGAGAAATGTATGAGCTATTTTCTCCACCTGGCAGTGCGTCGTTTGCATTGATATCGTGCTCATATAACAACAAATATCAGACCGCACATCCTGTTCCATGTGTATTTTTAGCCGAGGGGCAGGTGAGTGACTCCCTCTCTGACACTTTTCAAGCAAGTCAAAGCTATTTAAAAGTCATCTCACTGGGAGAAGTAACAAAAGCTCAATGACAGACCAAGGCCTTGTTCAAAATTCAATTTTTGTGCTTTTCTCTCCCCAACAATAGAAGTACATAATTTCTCTCCACGCTTGTTTGGAGAGCTCTGGAGAGGAAATGGCATGCTTTTCTTAATAAGTGCCTCTCTGTTTTTTCGCTGAGAGAAGACGATTGAACAGCTTATGTAGGTCACATTGTATTAATCTAGCCAGCTATCCTGGTAAATGCGCTCAAACATGCAATATTAAAATCCAGTTCATTGCTCATTTGCTTAATAATGCAGTGTGGACTGCGCCAAGAAGGACTTGTCAGCCGCTGAAATAGTGCTTTTGCACTTAGGCAGTAAATTACTGGTCTGGATTATAACGCTACAAAATGAGACACGTTTGATATCAATCTGACAGAACAGTTCAAACACCCTGCGAACTGAATATTTATCAGTCACAGTGTATTTCAAGCACAGGACGCTTTCATCACTCATCTGTAATGAGATCTGTGTGCATTCTGATAATTAATAAACTAGATGATCTCCGAATCATTCCGAGCGAGATGTAAAAGCTATCAATTATCTGTCAGGGTGATCCGGCAATCTTAAGCAAACTATAGAAATTTCAGTCAGATGGGCTTAATGGGGTATGGAAACATGGCCGAGGGTGCACATGAATGTTTTATAACAATGTGAGACTTTAGATTGGATCAATGAGATGCCTGCTTCTCTACTGGATGAAGATTCCCTAGAATGAGACAGGCCGGCTCAGGAAAGCACAATAAATCTACCTGCTGTCACCGGAGCAGTGACGGGCTCAGTGTGACATTTCAACATGTATTTTATCTCCAACCAGTGCCGCAGTATCTCCGCGTGATCTGCCGTAGATGAACTATTGTCGAACGCTGCTTGGCCGCACGATATTGGATGTCCAATGCGAACTGTCGAGCGAAACAATAAATCCCTTCCGGGGCTGTGTAGAAATAAAAACAAAAAAAAAAAAAAAAAAAGTGTACAGATGAGTTGCTCAGTGATGGGTTTTATATTAAAGGATGATATTGCTGTGAGGTGCAGCAAGATGTTTTTGATCAGATAATTAGAGCTGGTTGGCACTTAAGGTTTGCTTTGAAAAAGTAAATGTGCTTTCTCAGATTATAGGGGTCAAAACGGAGTCTCTTTGCTGCATGTTTGTGTGTCTTTGTAAGACAGAGAGAGACAGAAATAGAGGGAGTGTGTTTGCATGTATTAAAAAGACAACAGAGAGGTCCTTGAGGCAACCTGCACATCTTTTTATCACATCTTTAATTAATTGAAGCCCATAATAGAAGCTGCGGCAATTCCACTGAATTGACACAGTTGAATGGAAAACAGGCGGGGGGATAAGGAGATACTCTAATGTTGCCCTGCTTTTTTTTTTTTTTTTTTAATCAGTCCTCCCTTGCCATTTCACAGCCATCTGCATATACAACACATCTGCACCTACTGTCAATCTTTGCTTTGAGGGTGAAATACATTACCATGAAAGGGGGGAAAAAAAGGGGTTGTTGTTGTAACTGAGTTGATGCTTACGTTCACCTCTTCCTCTCCAGGTTTTGCCTCTGAAGGTCTAACTGTGAAACCGCCATGGTGCTCTTGTGGTTATCCAGACTTGTCCTAATTGTGGCGGCTCTCACCCCTCGGCCGTCCGCGGGATGCCCCTCTGGCTGCCGTTGCTACAGCCTCACAGTGGAGTGCGGATCTCTCGGGGTCAAAGAAATCCCACAGGGTGTCCCAGCTGTCACCGAGGTCAGTCAGCCAATCGACAATAAGTTAGGGCACTAGCTGCCAGTGTATTGCAGCTGACCCCCTCCTCCCCCTCCCTCCTGCATCAGTGGTTTTGTACCAGTTGGCTCCCTCTGTGATCCATTCTTATTAACCTGAAATGATTGTGGTTAATCAATTCGCCGTGACCCTCTTTGATGTAAGCCTGAGGGAGGGGCTGAGCCGCTGGCTGTGTAATTATTCATTCTTCCTCAGAAAGTGACTCTTGCACACCCTCTGATCATCTGTTGAGAAGATGTTTAACATTACACCATCTTTCCCTCTCGGGTTCAGCCCCCCCCAACATTACCGCAGCTCATGAATATTGATGAAAAGCATGTCCTGCATAAATTGTCCCATTAACCTCAATCAGCAGGTCTGTCTCGTAGATCATACTTCACCTCTTGGCCTGCGTTTGCTTCTTTGAAGACATCACCATACAGTAGCATGCACATTAGCAATCAAGTGGACCGCCGTGCATTGTGGGTAGCTCCAATCACTCTTTTGTTTGCTCACAGGGTCTGTGATATGTTCAGCATTCAGCAAAAGAACTGAACCACAAAATAAAGGAAAATGCTCTATATGGTCAGAGTCATTATTATGACGATCCTGAACCATTCCACATTGTTTGTATTGCTTACATTGAAATATAGCCAAAGCTCTGAGTACAGATAGCTCTAACGGTGGCCCCGTAAGTAATGCATTCTCTCCTCATGGTTAATGCATTTCTGTGCTCAGTGAGCACAGCACAGCAACAGGCCACGCTCACTTTCTTGTACAAAATAAAGTACCAATTCAAACATCACATCCCCTCCTCTGTGTCTTTAAAGCAGTAAACCTGTGATCACCCCACTAATTAGATTGACCCCGTGTCCCCTACAGACCATCTTCCTCCAGGACAACGCTGTAGTGCAGATCCGTCTTCAGGACCTGACTCGACTTGGCAGCCTCCATTACCTCTACCTTCAAAATAACAGCATCTCTGCCCTGGAGCCTGGGGCGTTCCTCAGCCAAGGGCAGCTGCTGGAGCTGGCTCTTAATGGAAACCTTATCCACCTGGTCACCCCAGACATGTTTCGCGGCCTGGAGCACCTCCGGATCCTGTACCTCGCTGGGAACCAGATCACTCGAGTGCAGGACCACACCTTCAGGGGACTGCAGGTTAGAGAGCCCACATAAAGGAGTGAATGGATGCAGGCCTTCGCTTTAACTGTTTTTCAGCCACTGTGTCTTGTGGTTTAGTTACTACCTGAAAATTAGTTGTTGGTAATTTTTTTTTTTAATTAAAGTTGCCTGTGGTGTGCTAGAATTTAATTGAAAAACTAGATTTACAACCATTTTATGTCTGTGATAATACACCGTTGATGAGATGTGATAATATGCAGTCATTGCTGAGAAATAAACCCTGACAGGCGATGTGGTACCTCAACGTGAAGCAGAGCTGTACATTATCGTGCTTATTACACAGTTTGCTACTTACGAATTCAATAATTGATAATAACAAAAATAATCGGACAGAGTCCGACATCAGAACTGCATCCATAGCAATAGTCTGTTATACATAAAAACAGTCTGCTATTAAGAAATACTGCAAATTACCATGATTGACCAATCAGAATCGAGTATTCAATGAAGCCATATAATAAATATGAGTAACCACTGTAAACATAAGAGGTTTTAACTCAGAAACATTACTTGCAACTCCACTTAAACTGTAACACGAATGACTCATGACTTCAGTTGGACATGAGTCTTTTGACTTGACAATAGTTGATACCTAACCCACAAGCCCAAAGATTAAAAAGTATGTTACTTAAAAGTGTGTGCACAAAGACAATCAACTGCCTGGTACTGGAAGTAACAGCGTCGGAGATGTTGTGTTTGTTTACTTGTTGAGAGATCCTTTATTTATTTGTTTGGGAATAGGATTTACTTGTGGGGGGAAAACTGAACTGAAACTGAATTTTTATCTTTTGTTGTTTATTGCTGAATTCCTGAAAAGTGGTGTGTTTTTGTTGAACTCGAGTTGGACTCTTTATTTTTGGTGGATGTTTTTGGGACTTGCACTTAATTCCCCAGATCCACTTTGTTTGAACCAATCCGACAGCATCCAATCAAACTGCAGGAGAAGACCATGAAGAACTAACGTTACGTTACTGAGCGCTAGTTAATCTGTTGTTAAAATCTCTCTCCTTTTTGACTTGGACTTGCCTGTTTTGACTTGGGACTTGACTCATGACTTGCCTGTCTTGACTTGGGACTTGACTTTGGACCTGCCTGCCTTGACTTAAGACTTGACTCGGGACTAGCCTGTCGCTAGCTGTGTTGACTTGGGGCTTGACTTTGTACTTGCCTGTCTTGACTTGGGACTTGACTTTGGACTTGCCTGCCTTGACTTGGGGCTTGACTTGTGACTTGCCTGCCTTGAGTTGGGACTTGACTTGAGATTTGGCTGTCTTGACTTGGGACTTGACTCATAATTTGCCTTCCTTGACTTGAGACTTAACTTGTGACTTGCTAGTCTTGACTTGGGACTTCACTCAGGATTTGCCTGCCTTGACTTGGGACTTGACTCTGGACCTACCTGCCTTGATACGGGACTTATCTCGCAACTTGCCTGTCTTGACTTTGGACTTGACTCTGGACTTGCCTGTCTTGACTGAGGACTTGACTCTGGACTTGCCTGTCTTGACTGAGGACTTGAGTGCAAAGACATAAGACTTAACTTGTGACTTACACTGACTTGGTCCCAGCTCACATAAACACCCGACTCAAGACTATGTAAATAGACTATACAGTATATATTCACAGATGCTATATAGTGTATATTGTCCAAGACTCCTAGGTCTGTGTTTCAAGACTAGTAGGTTGCCAACATCGCTGCAGACCCAGACTTGGGCCGATCAACCTTACAGTTGGGGTGCACTGGGTTACTGCAAACCACCTTCGCCTCGAGCCTTCAAAAAGCTGGTCACCCCCCCCCCCCCATATAGAAACACAAGTGCCACCCGCCACAGTGTCTAGTAAGAGTGACTGTTATACACCACTGTGGAATTAGTTTGTCCACCCTGAATGGACGGATAAATGGGATGGACAGCAGTGTTTAATGCTCATTTTGTTTTAAGCGTTCCAAAAACCTTAACCCTAATCCTTTTTGGTAAAAAGAAAAAAAGCGTAGCTTTTGCCAGCAAAGCTAAATCTATCCCAATGTGGGATGCCTTTTAGTGGATTATATAGAATGACGTCTGCAACTGTAAATCCAATTCATGACAACATGTCGGGCTAATCTCTACCATACAGTAATGCAGTACAGACTGAGTCAGGTGCAATCCTGTCTTTATATCTGACATTTCTTTTCCTCCTCCTTTAACATTTTTCCTTCCTTTCATGTCTTTCTGCTGTCTGCAGCGTCTGCAGGAACTCCACCTGCAGGAAAACAGCATCGAGCTGCTAGCGGAGCAAGCTCTGTCTGGCCTGTCATCCCTGGCCCTGCTGGACCTCAGCAGAAATCACCTCCGTACGCTGGGAGCCTCGTCCCTCAAACCGCTGGTGAGCCTGCAGGTGCTCCGTGTCACAGGTAGGCAGAGCAGAAACAGAATACCTACTTACAACACATTATGTCTCACTGTGATATGACATAATCCTCCATGATTGAATTTAATTCAGAGAGCCTTGAAAAATGCTTCCATACCACAATTTTGAGGAACTGATACTGCTTGAGAATGCACCGCTGCAGCCGTGACCTGCCGGCTCATGTCAATGAAAATGAAGTGCCATTAAACATGTTTTACATATCGAAGTGTTTCCTCAACCATAAATGTTTCAGTAAGAAAAAATATACCTCAAAGATATGTTTTTACAGAATAAATTGAAGGAACACGGTCTACAAAAGGCACTTCTTATCCAGGGCAATTAGTCCTGCAATGGGCACCAAAAGAGCTTCAACTAAGTTTAAATAATCATAAGCTAAATAAATTTGTCACCTCAGGGCCAATTTAGCAGCTTGCCTGGAGCTTTCAATCCAAACACATGAGCTTCTTTAGCAGTTGGGAGTTTGCTCAGCTGTCATGGGAATGCAGATCTTCAAATTTAAATTTCTTCTGCACTTCAGGAACTTCTCATCCATGTTGGCTCAAAAGTTGGGGTTCAAAGTTAATACTTGACCTTGGAAAACAGCTCAAGGTCCATTTAATTTAGCAGCTTGTTGGCAGGTTTCAATCTTATCGGATGATCTTCATCAGCAGATGGAGTTTGCTCATTTTTCCTGGAATTTTTTTATTTATTTTTGAGCACTTTATCAGCCCTGACACACCAAGCCGATGGACAGTTTGGGGCCGTCGGTGAATATCCCATTGTCCTCGTTTTTCCGGTGTGTCCCACACCATCGGCTCTGGTCTGCCTGTGTCCGAGTTTTTTCAGCCGATTCAGCATGTTGAATCAGTGGCGCCGCCCGGCGGTGAGAGAAAGCACTCTGATTGGCTGTTCAGCTTAAATGAATCCGTGCACGAGAAGAGAAATGGACTTGAGGAAAGAAAGCCAACGAGTAAAGTCAAGAGGAAAAATACAGAAGGCTCCTCTCATTTTTCATTTTCATCTCATCTGATCATTCCAATACATGGATATTTTCACAACGACATGACCATCTGGAATGAAGCTGTTGAGTGAGAGTGCTGTGAAAATGGTCGGCAAAAGATGCTTTGTTTCATATACATATCATAACAACGGCATGTATATCCACAGTGCTTGGTCTTCTGGTTTCCCATTTTGAATGCCAAATACAAAATACTGGTGTGGAGTTACCTGATCTCACGTAGGCACAGACCATACATGGTCGTTGGCTTTAGTCTTTGCGCTATGTTCCAGTGCAACTTTTCGGCTAAGACAAAGGCAACATGAGGCGGTGCAGCTGGTGGCCTTCATTGCCGCTAGTTCTTTGATGTCAGCTTGGTGTGTCCCCAGCTTTAGGGATTCTCTGCCATATTGGCCTGACATTTAGGGGGGTCAAGGTTCATTCTTGTCTTTGGAAACAGCAGTTGACAAAACCATTCACTTGGTTTCTCTTTTCTTCTTCCATTCCTCACCTCCAGAGAACCCATGGCGCTGTGATTGTGCTCTGGGCTGGCTGAGAACCTGGATCAGTGAAGACGGACAGCGTTTGTTGAGCTCTGCCGAACAGCGACGGCTGATGTGCTCCGAGCCGCCTCGCCTCTCTCACCTCAGCCTGGTGGAGGTGGCTCCTAACAGCCTGGTCTGCATTCCCCCCGTGGTGCAACTCGAGCCCAGCCACCTGACTGTGCGACTGGGGGAGAGCCTCAGAGTCTCCTGCCAGGCGTCTGGGTACCCTCAGCCTCAGGTGACCTGGAAGAAAGCCTCCCACGGCAAAGCCCAGCTATCACCTCGAGGATTGGTTCAAGAGCTGGGACCCAACGGTGAGCTCTTCAGGCCCGGAGCTGGAGGAGTGGTGACAGCCCTGCCCAACAGCGGAGGGATCAAAGTTGGAGGTGTTGGGGGGATCCAGGGGCTTGTGCGTGGAGTTGAGGAGGGTGGCGAGAGGGACAGCTTTGATCCGGACATGGGCAGCGGCATGCTGTTCCTCAGCAACGTGACTGTAGCACATGCTGGGCGCTACGAGTGCGAGGCCTGGAACCCCGGTGGTGTAGCCAGAGTTACCTTTCACCTAGCTGTCAATATGTCTTCATCTTCCTACTCATCCCAGTTCTGGCCTCGTTTGAACGTGCACTCCTTTGCCTCCTCTTCATCTAACTCCTTCTATCAGCCAGAGGTTCTGGATGTTAGTCAGGAGCTGCTCTACGAACAGGACAGCATGGACTTCTACGCTCTCGGCCCTGCTACGCAGACCGCCATCGCCGTCGGCATCTCATTGCTGGCACTCACTGCCGTCCTCCTCTTGATTATGATCTACACCCGCCACCAGCAGTATCGCAAAGAAGAAGGCGGCTCCTACTGCACAAGTAAGGAAGAGAGCATCCTCTATGTGAACGACTACTCCGACGGACCCACCACCTTCGCGCAGCTGGAGGAGTACCGCGATGACCACGGCCACGAGATGTACGTGCTCAACAGAACCAAACCCGTCCTGGGCTCCACTTCATCCAGGTGTAC
This sequence comes from Pterois miles, assembly GCA_947000775.1. NCBI lineage: Eukaryota > Metazoa > Chordata > Actinopteri > Perciformes > Scorpaenidae > Pterois > Pterois miles. The sequence continues at coordinate 1,878,794 of CAMQGK010000485.1, read as the reverse complement.
CATGATGAGCGGGTTTGTCCAGCAGAAGGGTATGAAGGAGGCTCTCCTGGACCACGAAATGGTGCATACACTGACCAGATCAGGGGGGATGGGGCTTCGCAGGAACCCAGCAGATGGAGGCGAGGGACCCCTAACAACAGACCCAGAGGAGCTCTTCCTCAGTCAGAGTCTCCTCTTCGGATCGCAGGTTGCCTACGAGATCCACTGCTAAGGGTTTTAATTGCGTTGTAAAACAATATGTGGACTGACTTAATTAAAGACATTAAAAGGAAATCACCATGGTGCAATGCTTTGAAGCATCAGATTATTATGTTGTCTTCAATAGAGGGGAGAGCGTCAGTTAGCGGTTGCTGGGGGAAACCTGGATCACAATCAGCCTCTCAGAGATCTTCATCTGATTGATTGTAAGGCATTAAGATGGGTCAGAGGGATGAGCAGTGATAATTAGGGAAAGCAGCAACTTCACTAGAAACGGTGTGGATGACATCTAAATCCCCACAAAAGAGGCTGAGACTGTGCAGCGCAGAGTGGCAACTAACAATATGGATTAAAACGGCGAGAGTCATATTTTGTATTTTTCTTGTTTTGTGCGTTTTGTCAGTGTTTTTGTGTAAATATAATGAAGCTAATTCTCACTGTGAAGTACAGTTTTGTGGACCCTGTTGCAGATCCCATTAGAATAAGACCTGAACCAATCCTCTTGCTGAAACTACAATGTCATTACCCATATGTGTGAGTGGACGTGGGTGGGTGGATAAAGAGCCCATTTTGAATGCAGTGAAAAGCTTTTTATTTTATTTTTTTTTAACACCATAGCATTCGTTGTATTCCTTGATTGTTAACATGTCGTGTTTTTTCTACTTATTTGTTGCAACACTAGAACAAGGAATTAACATTTCTATTGTTTGAAATGGAACATTTAGTGGAATTAAAACCATTAACACCAGTCTGTAACAGCCATTACAGTGTGAATATTGTACATTTTTTTCTTTGGTTTCTACATAATAAAGTGTATTTTAAAAGATTCAATGCTTCTTTTCTTACGAGGCCAGCTGGTCACTTTAACACGGCTGCTCTGCCAATTCTATAGCCCAACTGTACTGTAAAAGCTCAGTGCTTTTCTCTATCTTCCACTCAGCCCATGACATGTAGCGGATGAGTGTGGAAGTGTGTTTTTATAGAGACTGCAGCTTTCAGTCACCGCAAAGAGGTCAGTCCATGGTTCATAAACTCTTACTGTAATTCTTTTCCTCTGCTGCTCAGCCCTGTAGTATCCGCTGTGCTTTCAGAGCTGCTCGTGGACTAAAATAGGAGAACGCTTTTGGAAATGTGTTCATACCAGGACCTGGAGCCATATTGATTCTCATTCAAAAACATGTCGATATTCTTATAAAAGACTGTTTCTACAGTATATGGTTGTACTGTATCTTAAAGCCATGTTAAAAGCCATAGCTATTTCATGATAAGTCAACAAGAAATGCAACTGAAGGGCATGTTCCACATGCATCCTGTCACAAGCAGCGTATAGCATCACCGCAATGCCAGTATGTTAAGCGGCATAAAAACACTTCATTTGGCAATGCATGTTTAGCTGTTTGATGGGGAAACTTTACATTTGCAATTGTCAATCTAACAGACCTATTTGATATATTTATACTATATGTATAGCATATATGGACAGTATATATTGTATTAATGTAGATATACAGTATTGCATATAGTAATTTGCTCTGTAGTCCAGGTGAACATAGAGAAATCAAATTTAAAGGAATAGTTGGAACATTTTCTTTAAGCTGGAATTATTTGTTTCAGACATGACAGTAGATTTTTCTTGTCTCTCGGAAAGAAAGAGAATAAGTGTATTTCCCAAAATATTGAACTATGTTTTGAATATTGGTAGGTATTAATGATCACATAAGAATACAATACAATACTACTTGTCCACAAAGCTGCGAAATTGTCTTGGTTCATTTGGCATTTCATTCAACGTTAAAACATCCATACACACAAAACCTGTGATAACACTGACAGTATGAACCCTCCAAGGAATTGCGTGTCAAATAATAACGCCTTATGTACCAGAGTTTAGCTTGATGGGCCGATGACAGAGAGATGTTTTTCACTGCTATTTCCATAAAAAACAGTCCGTAGGTATAGCTTCGACAACCACAGCCTCACAGCAGATGGCTGTGCTCATATCAGGGACAAAAGTAGAACATTTCCCAAACATAAAAAAAACCCTGACCTGAGCCCATCACAACACGACTGAAGATGTATTACGCCACCTATCTCACACAATGAAATGCTCTTATTACGTTGTCCTATGAAGCAAATGGATTTTCTTTGTGCCTACTGTGATACAATCCTCGAGCTGTCATTACATGTCCAACAAAGCCTTGCTTACAATGGTTGTCATGGACACAATGGCAAAAGCTCAAAACGCCCAATGTGATTGGTGTTTTTAGGGGAGTCTGTTATTTTGAACAGCCCCTCTTCTGTCGCCGAATACACGCTGAGCGTACTAAACTGTTGTTTCATTTTCATCCGCCGTGCTCCTCCTCTAATCACTCCACATTATTTTCAGAGATCCCCACCAGTGTACCTGCAGGCGTGTGCTGTTGATTAGAGACCTCCATAATTGATTTAACAGCCAGAAAATTATGCAGGAATAATACTAATGATGGCAGTAGTGTGGAAATCAAGCTTTTAATGCTGCTGCTGCTGCTGCAAAGAGCATCCCACTAAGAAGCCTTACCTTTTTCAAAATGCACTTTGTATTGCCACATGATATGTGGTGTATGCAGGTTGATTGTTCAGCCATTTGTGATGCAGAAAAAAGTCCACGGCTACAGATTTAAAGTAGGGGTAGGTGGAATATTTTTGGCATCACTGGGCAACAAATCCATAATACTCTTTCAGCATATTGTAATTCAAGTGCTCTGGGAGAAAACTAGACTTCTGCTCCTCCTCATGGCTCTGTTTTCAGGCTTTAAAAAAACAAGAGACTAATCGCAGGTCATTTCAGAGACAGAGCGTTCCTATTGGCTGTTCATTCAACGGATGCAGCTGTCAATCACTCACACTCAATCAATATTCTGTTACCGTCATGCCTATTTCTTGCCTCAAATGTTGTCAGAAACGTCTTGCAGTTACTGTTTAGCTGTAACATAGAAAGTTTGTGCTGGCTGGTGGGCGGTTCTTGGTATTTCCTCAGCTGATCTCAACATGGCTGCCGAGTCACAAACACAAGAAAACAGTTAGTGTTTCTGAAAACATCTGAGGTGAGAAATAGTCATTACAGTAACAAATATTAAGTCATATTTGATCAGCTCTGCCTAGTTTGATCAGAGAGTTTGTGAGCGATTGACTGAAGCTCTTTTATAAAAATAACTTTTTTTAGTCATATTTGCTCCAGTTCTACCCACTGCTGCTTCAAAGTGGAGAGCATTTTCAAGGACTACCTCATAATTGAGGTTAAGCAAATACTACCATTTGTACTGTTAGATGTAATTACTTAACTTTCAACCTCTATACTTCAGACCTGCTTCACAGTGATAAACCAAAACACATTTTAATTTGAATCATGTTAACACCACCTTGTTTTGCCCTGATATTCAAGGTGCGCTGTAATCAGATGTCGCTTTAGCTTAGCAGGATTCATGACTTTATTCACTAGCACCTGAAGATATGTGACACATTTTATTCCCCCCTCATTGACGTTCAATATGATAGTCATCATAGTTTAGCTAGTTTGGGCTTAGCGTCACCTGACAATATGGACTAACTCAAATCTTTCTCCATACTCGTCAGCTAGCTATCTGGCTAATAAGCTAAGCTAAGCTGCAACACGAATGGTTCCTTGCACCCTGAGTGAAGTGACTGACTTACAGATTGATATGATGCATCACAATCATATCAGAGTTCTTTACATCAGACTGGCATGTATGGGCACTTTGCAAAAAAGTCATGGCCACTCACAGACTTCAATGCAATTTGATGTATGTTGGGATTGTAACTTTGACAAATTCGTATCTATTGTTATACAAATATATTTATACAAATGGCTAATAATTATTTCACGATGCCCGGATCCCACTTTGAGAATCACTGCTGTAAAGTTTTAAAGCTGGTTTTATACACATGCGGGGGAAAATTGCAGTTTTTGGTGTTAAAATCATTCAAGGACAGCCGAGGACAGCTGTCAACAGTCCAAATTCGTTTTTCATTTAAAAAAAGGAAGAAGCAAATTCAGTAATCGTAATACACATTCAACACAGGAAATGGTTGCATGCCAATCATTATTGCTGGGATTCTGTGCTGATCAGATTTCCCTTTTCATAGTGAAGGTTGCCTGTGATCCCATCAATCAACGCGAGGAGCGAGGATGCAGCAGGGAAGAGCGATACCTCATGGTTCTCATACTGATGCTGTTCTTTTCCCTTTTTTTTTTTTTTTACCCATCCACCTCATTTCATGTATCTGTTCCCATCTCTCCTCCAACTTGGTTCAACATAAGGGAATGAATTTTTTGTATGAGGTCAAATATGAGATGTGTGGGACTGAATTATTGATGCGTTTCTACCTGGCCTCCACAATGGCTTTTCCCACAAGAAGGGTTTGTACAAATTTCTGTATCGTCCTTGCATTTTTGTTGTGGATTAAATGCAGCTTTGATGCTATGTGGAATGATGTTGGGCACTGTGAGGTCAGTCAAATGTATTCATTTTCAAGAGTTTCAATTTTATCAAAAAATATATTTATATAAGAGCAGGCATCTAAGGGATTCAATAGCTGTGTGCACCTGAAGGAGCAGCAAAAGTATCAAGAGAGTCAAGATTAGGAGCAGTAATAAACCCCCTTGTTTGTTGATTCCAGTCTGTCATTAATAATAGTCACCGTTTGGTTACAATAGAATCCCATCCATCCATCCATCCATCTATCCATCTATCCATCCATCCATCCATCCATCCATCCATCTATCTATCTATCTATCTATCTATCTACCTACCTACCTACCTGCAACCGCTTGTCCCGTTAGGGGTCGCGGGGGGCTGGAGCCGATCCCAGGGTACACCCTGGACAGGTCACCAGTCCATCACAGGACACAAACCCCTCTAAAAATTATAGTTTTGCTTGAATGGTGTTTTTTATTCAAGGCATGAATGAGCAGTATGTGATCTCTCGCTAAGGGTTACATGATTGAAAGCTGGAAAATCAATTCAGGTCAAAACTGTGTTTTTCAAACCAACAATAGGCCTGTCAAACAGACATTGGATATGAAAATCTCGAGAAACGCCTTTCTTTTATTCTCCAACAGAAAGCCTACGGGGCTGGCAGAGTCCTGTGGAGAGAGAAAATGCCAATAGATCACGCTGCACTTGAGTGTTTTTCTTCATTTCTGCAGAGCAATTTCTTCAGTTGTGCTTCCTCTTTTTCTAACAGACCTGCACAGCACTAACAACATCACAGTAACTGGTCACCTGTGGAAAAGCGTGCTTAGCATTAAGTGCAGAAACATCTGTTGATTAATGCAGTGCACAAGCAGTCATAATGGTTTTGTTTATAATCCCAGTACACTCAACATTTCCTGGTTAGTTTTTGTAATATGCACGTTACATTATTTGTTTTCTTCATGATCACTTAACCAGCTGATTTTTTACTGTTGGCCTGGAATCTGATTCACCAACATGAGTTAAAACACATCTTTCCACCCAAGCAATGTAATATGATATATATTTTATTATTAGTTAGGTTGTTACACAATAAGCCCATAGAAATACTGGCCTGTGTGTAATAATACAGATGAGACAGTGACTGTTTTGGATGAAGAAATATTATATTAAAGGTGCAGTGTGTAGGATTTGGTGGCATCTAGTGGTGTGGTTGCAGACTGCAACCAACTGAATACCCTCCGCTCGCTCCTCCCTTTCTAAGACTGAAAGGTGACCTGCCAAGGGCAAAACTGTGGTAACGCCATTCCCCTCGCTCAGAGGCCATCCATACCATAATAACAGTACTTTAGGTGCAACGTAAGTCAGATGGTGGCTGGTGGTATTACGGTTTGCACTCTGTGGCTCATGTTACCACAGCTGCACAAGCATGTCGGAGAACTACAGTGGCCTTCGGGTAACGTAAAAAACAGGAAAGGCTCAAAGTGGGTCCAGTGTTTGTTTTGTCCGTTCTGTACAACATGGCAGAGTCTGTGAACAGGACTCATTTCCTGTTTAGATATAAACGCTTCATTCTAAGGTAACAACAACACAACAGTTAGTAGTTTGAGGTGATTATACACTAAAGAAAATATAGTTATGAATATTAGATTTCATTTCAACTAACAGATCCGGAAATGTTACACACTGTTCCTTTAATACACTTTTATTTAAGTAAATTTTTATACAAGCCCTTTTGCCATTATTGTAGTACTCCTTCCACATCTGCTTTAACAGTAAGGGCTGATCTAATTAGCGTTGCTGTAGCAGTCGATGTTTGTCAGATTAATATGGAAGAAAGTCTCTCATTTTCTTCCATTTTTTACAGATATTTGATAAAATGTAGTCACAAGCTTAAATGGGTCCTATGGGTACTAGTGAGTCTCCCCTTTACAGACATGCCCACTTTATGATAATCACATGCAGTTTAGGGCAATAAAACATTCAGTTTTTTGCATGCGAGACAAATCTGTTATTTTTGCCTATTCTAAAAATGCTGTGTTTGAATATTTCTGCATACTGGGGTCCCTAAACAGTCTTGAATTACATAAATTGGGCATTTCTGTACAACTGAGACTCTTTTGGATCCACTAAATTCAGTTGTATTCATGTGTGATGATGTGAGTCTCCATAGTAGCCATTTCATTGTATTGAGACCATTTTTTTAAACTTGTCATCACTGTATAAAATAACCTGACCATGACCTCTAGGATAATCACAGCCTCATGAAACTTTACAACCACTAGAGACCTAGAGCATTCAGAGGATGGATGGCTTTAGATTGACAATAAGGGGGTCTCTGAACAGTTTCCAGAACAGCAGTGCTCGCCATTCAATCACTGAGAAATGTAATTCTTGCAGAAATCAGAAAAGGTTTTGATATCAAATCACAGCATGGCTTTTTCTATGGCGATCCTTAAAGTCTTGGTATTTTAAAGTGGCTTATTTGCAGGGATTGCTGATAATTTTTTATCAATTCTCAAGCAGTAAAAATGGTTAAATTTAGCAGCAAATTTGTGTGACAAATGGTCTCAACCACCAAATTGCTACAACAACGTGAGACCTATGAGCATGGGGATGGCCATTACAAACATCTGTCATAACGTTCTAAGCCCTTATATACAGTTTATATCAATTAACTACTTTAGTTATATTACTTATTAATGATGAACAACTTGAGACAGTGCTGGGCTGCATCTTAAATTAATCATCATGTTCCCAGCTTTCAGATGATGTACACCACTTCTATGTGACATCTACTGCTGACTTTATCTACCCCTGAACATTTCCTGTCCCCCACCAGTACCGCGCTAAAGAAAAAAAGAGGTTGGAATGGTAAGAGGTTAAAAAATGGAGTCTGATAAAGCTGTGTATATACGTCAGATCTGGGAGTCACTGTAATACATTTAGTGTGTCGGTGGTAAGGAGTACATCCAGACAGTAAATAAAGTGTTGGAGAAACCTGTAGTTGTCTTTGTGACACTGATGTACTGTAACCAATATTCCAGCGCCAGCATGTGTCCTTCATCCCTCACCGTCACGGTGGCTGCATCCTTCCCATCATCCCTCAGCAGACGAATGTCACACAGTGAAATGTGAACGGCTGTGCAGGATTGCAGACCTTGAAAGCCCTTCTGATAGCTGCTAAGTATCGAGCCACTGAGCACTGAACGGTTCTGCTGCCTTCTTCTGCCCCGCTTGGTCTAATGTGGACCACCGACACAAATGGGCCATAATCCATACATTAAGAGAGGTGAACAAGAAAGTCAATTGCTTTATCGTTGCACGGTGGGTACATTTATTCGTGTACCACGTATACTGCAGTTGTTAAGTGGAAAATCTTAAATACTGTAGCCTGTTTGGAAGAATAACAGCCTTCTTATGGATGATACACACTTTTTGAGTTTAATTCTAATAAGGTTTCTTGAGACCAGGAAGAGACTTGTCTCATTGTGCAGAGCGCCATGTTAATCCTTCAGTCGAAACATTAGCATTAAAATAATAAAACAAAAAACAACAAATCTCTTGAATATAACTGGAAAATGTCGTAATGTCACCATACCTTTAAGTCTATAACACCCACTCCACTTGTTGGCTAAATTAAAAGCTGGTCTGGGGAAAGACTAGCTTTCATGTGGGTACAAGCTCACTCAGGAATGCCAGGAAAAAGAGGAGGTCAGAAGAGAATGCAGAAACAAATATTAAACTTTTAAAATCAAAGGAGAAAAGCCTGATTTTGAGGGAAATAATCAAACCGTGACAACTGGATTGTGCGACACAAGGAAGATACGTGAAATACAAAAAGTAAGAAGGGAAAGAAATGGTGGAACCCACAGAAAAGACCAAGTAATAGTGAGATTAATCATTGGTCACTGAAACTAGAATAGTACCCTATTGGTGCCTTCAAATGTCGTTGTCTTTGCCATGTTTACGAGTTGGGCCCATATGAACGCCCCCCTCATGTCGTCTTCACAACCTCGTAAGTGGAAAGTTTCTGAAAGCTCAGAGTTCACGACTTGTTTGTTGACGCTGTGAGAAATGGTGGAGCCCATGGAAGTTCATATAATAATATTATACAGTATATTGTAATTTTAGTCATATATTGTTTTTCTTGGTAATTTTATAAAGTCTGAGGAAGATGTTGATTTTCTCCTTTCTCCTCACATCATTATGCCATTACATTTCCTGCGTTATGTTTCCCACTAGCTAACTTGCTAAATTGTTAGCTTCTGTGGCTTCTAGACTCGGACAGTAACGTTAATATTACCGTTGCTTAGACGCGCCGTTCTTCACGTCATGTGCACGTAAACACGGTAAACACAACCCCATTTAAAGGCACCGTACGTGAAGGATTCCTGTAGGATATAACCTACATTTGAAGCAGTTAATCTCAAATGCATTCATAAAATGAACATTAGCAAGACTGGCAGAATCCTAATAAATCCAGATATTTCAATTTACCTGTCTAAGCTGATGCATTTACTGACAGTCAGCTTTAGACTGGTAAATGAAATATCTGGATTTATTAGGACTACTCCAGTCTTGCTAATGTAATGAACTTATTGCTGTGTGTCACAATCAGTTTCTATTGGCCCAAAGATAACACGGGTGGGAGTTAATGAACACAATATGCTTATTTTATTGTCACAAATGGTCCCCATCTGTAGATATGCACTTCATAATGACACAGCACAGTTTTACAGCACATTATTTCACAGACTGTCTGCTGTTTGAGACTGTTAATACCTGAGTGCAATGGGACCTGAGAGGCTGAGTGGACTGGTTATACTGGGACCTGAGAGGCTGAGTGGACTGGTTATACTGGGACTGAGGGGCTGAGTGGACTGGTTATACTGGGACCTGAGAGGCTGAGTGGACTGGTTATACTGGGACTGAGGGGCTGAGTGGACTGGTTATACTGGGACCTGAGAGGCTGAGTGGACTGGTTATACTGGGACTGAGGGGCTGAGTGGACTGGTTATACTGGGACCTGAGAGGCTGAGTGGACTGGTTATACTGGGACTGAGGGGCTGAGTGGACTGGTTATACTGGGACCTGAGAGGCTGAGTGTACTGGTTATACTGGGACCTGAGAGGCTGAGTGGACTGGTTATACTGGGACCTGAGAGGCTGAGTGGACTGGTTATACTGGGACATGGAGGCTGAGTGGACTGGTTATACTGGGACATGGAGGCTGAGTGGACTGGTTATAGTGGGACTGAGAGGCTGTGAGTGGACTGGTTATAGTGGGTCCTGAGAGGCTGAGTGGACTGGTTATACTGGGACCTGAGAGGCTGAGTGGACTGGTTATACTGGGACTGAGAGGCTGAGTGGACTGGTCAGACTGGGACCTGAGAGGCTGAGTGTACTGGTTATAGTTGGACCTGAGAGGCTGTGAGTGGACTGGTTATACTGGGACTGAGAGGCTGAGTGGACTGGTTATACTGGGACTTAGAGGCTGAGTGGACTGGTTATAGTTGGACCTGAGAGGCTGTGAGTGGACTGGTTATACTGGGACTGAGAGGCTGAGTGGACTGGTTATAGTGGGACTGAGAGGCTGAGTGGACTTGTTATAGTGGGACTGAGAGGCTGAGTGGACTGGTTATACTGGGGCTGAGAGGCTGAGTGTACTGGTTATAGTTGGACCTGAGAGGCTGTGAGTGTACTGGTTATACTGGGACTGAGAGGCTGAGTGGACTGGTTATACTGGGACCTGAGAGGCTGTGAGTGGACTGGTTATAGTGGGTCCTGAGAGGCTGAGTGGACTGGTTATAGTGGGACTGAGAGGCTGAGTGGACTGGTTATAGTTGGACCTGAGAGGCTGTGAGTGGACTGGTTATACTGGGACCTGAGAGGCTGTGAGTGGACTGGTTATACTGGGACTTAGAGGCTGTGAGTGGACTGGTTATATTGGGACCTGAGAGGCTGTGAGTGGACTGGTTATAGTGGGTCCTGAGAGGCTGTGAGTGGACTGGTTATACTGGGACTTAGAGGCTGTGAGTGGACTGGTTATACTGGGACCTGAGAGGCTGTGAGTGGACTGGTTATACTGGGACTTAGAGGCTGTGAGTGGACTGGTTATATTGGGACCTGAGAGGCTGTGAGTGGACTGGTTATAGTGGGTCCTGAGAGGCTGTGAGTGGACTGGTTATATTGGGACTTAGAGGCTGTGAGTGGACTGGTTATACTGGGACCTGAGAGGCTGTGAGTGGACTGGTTATACTGGGACTTAGAGGCTGTGAGTGGACTGGTTATACTGGGACCTGAGAGGCTGTGAGTGGACTGGTTATACTGGGACCTGAGAGGCTGTGAGTGGACTGGTTATACTGGGACCTGAGAGGCTGTGAGTGGACTGGCAGCAGAGCTACTCTTCCACCATGTTGGACTGGGTCGAATTAAAACATTTGCCTAAAAAGTTTCTCTCAAAAGTAAAACAAAATTATGTCTATTCTGTTGTCATATTCCACCAAAACTGATGGTGTTTGGTCTCTTCTTCATCTTCTTCTTCTTCTTCTTCTTCTTTACTCTTTGAACACACTGCTGAATGAGAACGTCAACAGCCACTTCGTTGCGGCAAAGACGTTGCTTAGCAACATGTGCGTGCTGCGTTGTGTAAAACTGTGCAGTCTCTCCTTTGCTGTAATATGTGTGTTTGTGGCTGTGGGGTTTATATTGTTTATACATACCTGCGTTCTGCTTTGGTGGTGTTTTATTATACTGTATTATACTGTTGAATCTAAATGAAGTTTCAGACACCTTTGTGTCCATAGCTCATTTTATTTATTGTCAATCATTTTAATTGTCAGAGTTTTGTCTCTTTTATAATTCATAGGCTACAGTGAGGAAGACAGCTGTATAGGCCTATTTATAATTGATTATCGGTTGTATGCACAGACTGAGACAGAGTGCTTGTCTGATGTTGGTTTCTTTGGATATAAGGGCTTTTGTTGCTGATGTTGTTCTACTGGTGTATAAGCTGACATTTAATGCAATTTGTCGTTTAACAGTAGTACGCACACACACACACACACACACACACACACACACTCAGAGTAGCATTTTAATTGACCCACTTTTTTACTTTTACTTAAGTAAAAATGTTCTTACTACATACAGTAAGCTCCTATTGTTACAGGAGACTCCTCCTCCACCAGGTTTCCCCTCAACCCGTGTGTCATGCTCTTATTGGCTGTAGCTCGTTATCGGTCAGATATCTAGTATGCTGGAAAATCAGTCGTTGGTGGAGACCAAAACAAAGCTAAAAGGAGATGAGCGCATTTTGAACTGACATTGTTTAAATGTCCAGAAAAGTAAATCCAAATGAATTACTGGTGCCTGCTGGATGTGTAGATAGGAAGCACTTTGCTAACACTTTAACCATACCAGATTTATGAAGTGATACTGTGTTTTTGGCTTCCTGCCAAGTGCCCATAGCGCTAGCATCCCTCAGGCAGTGGGAATGGATGGTGAATCTGCAATGATTTCAATGATATAAATTCCTGCGTAATGCATATTTAAACATCATATGCAGAGCAATGTTTTATAATTCATGGTTATGTAATAATACAAAACGTTTCTAAGTGTACTACACTGTAGTTCTGTAACGAGACAGTGAAATAAGAGCTCTACAGAAAAAAAAAGTGCCTTGTCCCAGAAAACATTTGGCCCCTGCTGAGCTGGAGCTGTACTCATGATCCAATTACTCTGTTATTCCCATCATCAGCCTCTAAATGACCCAACTCATTTTAATATCAATTTATACACGTAGCGCAGGTCAACATTGACTTGTTACACCAATAAATTGTACAGTGCCGATGGTTTTATAGAAGCATGAAATGGATATTGATTCCAGTGTGTGCCTCTATTTTCTTCAGCATTTTCTCTCTAGCAAGGGTTGTAGATGTTACAGCCAGTGACCCCCACAAGACTCCACTTATATTTGATTTTATGACAATTGCACTTTAAGGTAAAAGTAAAACTTTCACATGTTAAATTATAAATAACACATTTTTACGCTTTGAAGACTTATAAGGTTATTTTGCAAAATAAAAAAACATGTTCTGTTATTGTTCTGAATAATTCATTATTTAATCATTTATGCCACAATGTTGGGCTTTGCAATGAATCAAATTTCAATTACAATTATGACTTTGGCTTCCAACGATTAAGTAAACAATGTAATCAACATAAACAATTATTGTGCCACATTGCTCTCGTTTTGTCTTGTCTTCTGAATCCAGGCCATCTTTAAACTCAGCCCGTTACAATCAAAAAATCGCAAGTTGCATTAATACGTTAAAGAAATTAGTGGCATTAAAACAAATGTGTGTTAACACGTTTTTATTGTATTAAATGTCACAGCCCTAATATCTATACAGTCAGTGTGTTTCTGATTAAAGTCTTTACTAGAGCCTCTTAATTTTTCTCTCAGTATGCACCAGATTGATGCATTCAAAGTCAATGAGTAATCTTTTTAAATAATCGTGATCTCAATATTGACCAAAATAATTGTGATTAGGATATTTGCCACACTCGAGTAGCCCTACCACAATGCAGAAAAGTTTAGTTTAGGAGTTTGACAGTGCGTTGGAGATGCAGCATCCCTCAGCAGTGCTCAGTCTTCAGCAAGTGAATCTTCTCTCTGGACCAGAAGGTTTTTATATGCCAATATCAGCGACTCATGTATTTGATTGGATTCTGAAGTCTAGCATCATCAGTGAGCATGCCGCTAGGACTTGAATCTAACTTGTCCAAAGTCAAAGTCTGACAGAAATAACAGTAACCTCTCAATATTTTTAAAGTTCAATAAATGTTTCACACATAATAGATTTGTGTTATTCAAGGGCACGGCTCAGTTGAGCAAATAGATAGTAACTATAGCTGAATTTGAACTTGTGGTGGTGTTGGTATGGTGTTTTTCTGACTCAGAATGTGGAAGACAGTTGTGTAGCAGTGCTTACATTTTCACTTTATAAAAGTGGTTCAGCAGTTGTCTTCCTCCGAGAACATTGCAAGAGGCGGCAGCCATGTCTGCAAAAATAAATAGAAATAGGCCCAAACATTTCAGAAACTGTTTTCTGATGTTCAGATTTGCTGATGTGTAAGGAAACAATATTTCAGTCTTTTTCTTATTTTTTTTTTTTTTTTTTTTTTTTAGAGATAGTCAATATCTTATGCACGATAGGAGTCCGCCTCATCGTACACTCAGTGCCCTTTGTTATCGCTATGCATTTCCTGCAGACAATGAGAACACAATGCTTCTTGACCCACTTGGACCACTTTGCCGGAATGCTGCTTCGCGCTGGCAATGACATTTAAAATCACAATCCTCATTGTTGAAGGAGCTGAACCCTGACGTAGCCCCATCAGTAAACGCTCAAAACAGTCTCTTTTCCTCTGGCATTTTCCACGACTGTTTCAGTAGGAAACAGCTATTCTGCTGCCATTTGAGGAATCCAGCTTCACCTCAATTAAATGTCAGACAAACCCTAAAATGAATTTGGCATTATAATCATAGTTATATTACATTATAATGCAGTCAGGAAATTTGCAAAAGAATGTGCTAAACTATTTTACTCTGTAGTAGTCAGATGTCTGTGACACCTACGGATGTTTATGTAATGAGGTTGAGTGAACATGTCTTGTGTGTAGCATTCTTGAAGCTGCTATATTCTCTTTATACTTCAAGTAACTTTCAGTAACTCAGCCTCAACCTGCAGTGCACATCCCTTCTCCTCATCCCCCTGTCTGTGTGAGTGTAATCTGTGTACCTCAAAGTCATATTGTGGGCCCTCTCCCCCTAAACAGAGGTGTTTTGAGGCCACCTTCTTGGCAGTGCCCAGTTGCAAACCTGTGCGCAATGCAGCCTGTGAAGGCTTCTGCTCAGCCCTTTCAGCCCAGGCCCCGCATGGGTAACGTTCTGACGCATGCTATGGCGACGAGGGCTCTAGATTAGCACATCTCCATGACATGATTCGGGAAGGAGTCAGCCAGACTTTTCTCTTTTCTCGGCTGAGCTTGACGGCATAGAGCGGCAACATGTTTTTTCGGTTAAATTAAAGGCATTAATTTTTAAGGATTCTGTTATTCTTTTAGTTCTCATTGAAGAAGAAGCTTTTTGAAAAGGTTTGATGTGTCTGTAGTCCCCAAATGGCTATCCAAATCCCAACATTGAAAAATTAATACCTACCCAATGAAATATATATAATAATGTCCCTGATGACCACATAGATGTGGTGGGGTATGAATCAGCAAGGATGTTATTTCTATGCTTGTGGTGAGATCATACGTTCAGTCGTGTGTGCTTGCGTGTGCACAGTATTTTTTATGACTGTATACATGCTCAAGAACCTCTCATGTTTGCAGTGATTTACAATTCTTAAAGGCAGTCGGCTTGGCTAAAAACAAGCCTTACCTAGTCTGTTGCAGGCCACATTTTTGCCTTTGTCATGGCTCAAAAACTGACATCCATAGAAAAGTTTGGTCTCATTTTGAACCAATGCACAAGTATATAAAATTAGGTTTCAAAATCATTGAAAATTAGCAGTATTCTCTGCTCTGAGACACTGGGGATGTGGGAGGAGCCCAGAGCTGAATCCCTCTCCAATGGGGGGGACTGAGGAAATATAGTGTATGCCCGGTGTCAGTCGGAGGTCTGAGTCCTTCTGATTGAGGCTCAGCCCATGAACAGCATGAGGCTGGTAACAGCCCCCGTCGTACCTCGGTCCGGCCTTCCCGGAGTTGGGTTGTTTGGGAATGCAGCCCAAAGCAGGTTGTAAACTCCATGTAAGCCTAAATAGTCAACAAGTACCTTAAGGGAAAGTTGAAGAACTTTGAAGTGAGAGTTCAAGAGGTTATGAAACCATGGAGAGGTAAACGGGTGGGATCTATGCAGTCTTCCTGGGGAATTCATCTCTACCGCTCAGTGTGGGAGGAGCCCCTTGTTGGACCTCTCCCCGGCACTGACTGCCCCCCGCCGACTGCATTTCCTTCGAGTTTGGTGTGCCGCGACCGGCTCTAGGTCAGTTTGGAAAGGCTGAGGGCCTAGAGCAGGTGGCCCTGGTACTCCATACTCTGACTCCATACTCTTTCCTGGGCTTCTCTTTTACCTTTCAAAACCAGGTTTCTGCAGACGAGTGGGGTCATGTTAAGGATGGTTCCACTGCGTCATCGAGCCATGTTTTAAGCCCTGCCCAAAAAATCCTGAGCTGGCAAACAAAAACAAACAAAACTGGCGAAAAACGGGTTAATAGTCTAACGTGCTGAGAAAAGGAAAAAAAAAAACCTCTTGTATTGTTTTACATGTTAACTATTAATTGAAAACATCCACACACAATAACCATTGAATCCACAGCTTTTTCCCTGTACAGCAACCATATATGAATACAGGCAGTTGGAGAAAAGACTTACTTTAGAAAATGAATCAATGTAAGTAATTATGTCAGAAAAAAACTAAACATTATCTAATAAAACAGGCAAAGGCTTCAGCAACTCCAACCACTCATTCACAAGGTTGCATTCCACTGTAATTCTCTCATTCTTCTGGAGCACATTGAAGATGAACATTTTCTTTTTCAGACAGGAAATATTTAGCTTATTGTGAATACGACTATGTGTGTACATGTATATGGTCCTCTTGTCATTAAAGCAGCTCATCTCAGTCTCAAGGTGCTGCCTTAGATTAAATAAAACTGCACTGGATAATATTACACATTCTCTACAGAATAAAAGGCTTTACACTGGGTCCTGTTGAAGGAAGGAAAGTACCACCTATCTACCGATCTACTTCACACTTTGCTAGTGTATCGCGAGGATGTGCAGTATTGAAGTTGGTGCTATTTGAACACGTGGCATGTTAACTAAAAATAAACTTTGATAAGCAAGCGAGGAGCTCGGGGCTCAACAGACTGAGTCCAGCATGTCATCCGTAGTGGGCAGAGAGTGATTCATTGTCTGCAGTTCACTTTACAAGCAAATTCAGGCAGAGTCCAACTGGAAGCACAATTGAAACAGAGTGTGTTTCACCAGTGTGTGTGTTTTTCATGAGTTGATATTAATATTACCGCCAACAAAATACCTCCACTAATTACATTCATGCTCTACTTTATAATGGCTGTGGTTCTGTCAAAGCCAGCGACGAATACACCTATTTGTAAATTACCTCTGCTAAGTATATTTCACCGATGTTTCTGACTGCAAATATTTGCAAGTGTTTGAAGTATTTGAAATACTGCAAGTATTTCATTTACTATTCACCCTCTCTAATTGGGAATGTTGGTATTGGCAGTGGCAGAAGAAGAAGGCTTTCTCAAAACTTTTTTCCTGAAGTAAAACTACTAAATATTAATAGTAAAACTATTATTACAGCACAGTAAAAGTCCTGTATTTAAATGATTTCTTCAAGTGAAGAGTAAAAGAAAAGTATTATCAGCACAAGGTACTTAAATTTACTTAACATCTATTCAAGGTGGAGCTTTCAAGTTTAAAATGATGCTGGATAGCTCTTTCTTTCTCTCAACAGTACATTTGCTAACGTTACAGGCCGCTGGGCTTACACCGGCTGACGGAAGCCCGTCATGTCTTCTCTCATTCACTTTCTAAAACAATCACGACGTGCTTCCCTCCTCCCGAAGTCACCGGGCTCGGCTTGGTAGACTCACATGACCTGTTGTACACTCATGGCTCTGTTAGACCGTTTATAAACAAACATAATATTATAATTATAATTAGTATGTTATGTCGGTATACCACGCTGGACCCACTGGACTGACCCAGTTCTGCCGTTCAGTTGGTTTCATGTAAGGCCTGTATTGGAGATTTACCTTTTACAGTAATATACATAGGGGAGTACTCAGGGTACCAGCCTGTGCCCTTCATTCCCATCCATGTTATGCTCTCTCAGCCAGTGAGAGGCACTCTGGTAAGTCACATTGGATCTTATGTTTGAAAAGGATCTAGCAACTAGGTACCATTTAATTTTGTTTTTATTCTACCGTTACTATAGAAACACTGGGGGGAAATATGCCTCTCCCTCCATACAGCTTATAGCAGTGGACCGTCCCCAAAACAGCAGCATACTTCTAGTATCTCAGGCTTTCAGGTAGCTTAGAGTCATGAATATTCTACTAATTTTATCCTAGTTAATCTCTCTGTCCACTTATGTCTGCATGAATGAGAACTGTGCAGTATTTAATGAGGACTAAACATGCTTATGCAAGGCTTGGCCTTCATACCAACTGCCACAGAGTATAGAAGAGCCTGCCATGTTTCCCAGTGATGGCTTATTATCTGCAGCAGCGATGCACAAGGAGAGCACAAATGTATTGATTGTTGATGTCCTCAAATGGCAAGACTTAAGGGAACTGTTACAGAAATGTAATTCCTAATGCATGAGCAAGAACTGGAATGTTTTCATACTGAATGGAGACGGGATGAATGTTCGGATGTTTAAATCCTGTATTTTTCTGTGTAGAGCTCCGTGGTGACAAGCAACAGCCTCCGGCTTTTTGTCACTTTATCTTCTACAGAGGTGTCTATGGTGTTTGGTCAGGAAAAAGAAACGTGCATGATTAGACACACACACACACACACACACACACACACACACACAGAGAGAGAGAGAGAGAGAGCAATATATAACAGAAAGATCATATTTCATACAGGGTTGACCTCCATCTAGTGGCAGAACTGATTCCACTTTAAACGCATTTAGATTAATGACTGAGTCCCTGTAACATCGACACAGTGGTGAAACTCAACTAGAGCAGGCTACAGACAGTAGATAGACTAGAACACAATATACTGTATACTGTAGACTAGAACACAATATACAGACTAGAACACACTATGTAGAGTAAAATAACATGTAGAGTAGAACACAATATATAGACTAGGACAACATATAGAGTAGAACACAATCTACAGACTAGAACAACATATAAAGAAGACACAATATATAGACTAGAACAACATATAGAGTAGACCACAATCTACAGACTAGGACAACATAGAGTAGAACACAATCTACAGACTAGAACAACATAGAGTAGAACACAATCTACAGACTAGAACACACTATGTAGAGTAAAATAACATGTAGAGTAGAACACAATATATAGACTAGGACAACATATAGAGTAGAACACAATCTACAGACTAGAACAACATAGAGTAGAACACAATCTACAGACTAGGACAACATATAGAGTAGAACACAATCTACAGACTAGAACAACATAGAGTAGAACACAATCTACAGACTAGAACAACATAGAGTAGAACACAATCTACAGACTAGGACAACATATAGAGTAGAACACAATCTACAGACTAGAACAACATAGAGTAGAACACAATCTACAGACTAGAACAACATAGAGTAGAACACAATCTACAGACTAGAACAACATATAGAGAAGACACAATATAAGACAAACAACATAGAGTAGAACACAATCACAGACTAGAACAACATATAGAGAAGACAATATAAGACAAACAAATAGAGAGAACACAATCTACAGACTAGAACAACATAGAGTAGAACACAATCTACAGACTAGAACAACATATAGAGAAGACACAAATATAGACAAGACAACATGTAGAGTAGAACACAATCTACAGACTAGAACAACATATAGAGTAGAACACAATCTACAGACTAGAACAACATATAGAGAAGACACAATATATAGACTAGAACAACATATAGAGTAGAACACAATCTACAGACTAGAACAACATAGAGTAGAACACAATCTACAGACTAGAACAACATAGAGTAGAACACGATCTACAGACTAGGACAACATATAGAGTAGAACACAATCTACAGACTAGAACAACATAGAGTAGAACACAATCTACAGACTAGAACAACATAGAGTAGAACACAATCTACAGACTAGAACAAGAATAGAGAAGACACAATATATAGACAAGTACAACATGTAGAGTAGAACACAATCTACAGACTAGAACAACATAGAGTAGAACATAATCTACAGACTAGAACAACATATAGAGAAGACACAAATATAACTAGAACAACATATAGATAGACCACAATCTACAGACTAAACAACATAGAGTAGAACACAATCTACAGACTAGAACAACATATAGAGTAGAACACAATCTACAGACTAGAACAACATAGAGTAGAACACAATCTACAGACTAGAACAACATATAGAGAAGACACAATATATAGACAAGTACAACATGTAGAGTAGAACACAATCTACAGACTAGAACAACATATAGAGAAGACACAATATATAGACAAGTACAACATATAGAGAGAACACAATCTACAGACTAGAACAACATATAGAGTAGAACACAATCTACAGACGAGAACAACATAGAGTAGAACACAATCTACAGACTAGAACAACATATAGAGTAGAACACAATCTACAGACTAGAACAACATATAGAGAAGAACACAATATATAGACTAGAACAACATATAGAGAAGAACACAATATATAGACTAGAACAACATATAGAGTAGAACACAATCTACAGACTAGAACAACATATAGAGTAGAACACAATCTACAGACTAGAACAACATATAGAGTAGAACACAATCTACAGACTAGAACAACATATAGAGTAGGACACAATCTACAGACTAGAACAACATATAGAGTAGAACACAATCTACAGACTAGAACAACATATAGAGAAGAACACAATATATAGACTAGGACAACATATAGAGTAGAACACAATCTACAGACTAGAACAACATATAGAGTAGAACACAATCTACAGACTAGAACAACATATAGAGAAGAACACAATCTACAGACTAGAACAACATATAGAGTAGAACACAATCTACAGACTAGAACAACATATAGAGTAGAACACAATCTACAGACTAGGACAACATATAGAGTAGAACACAATCTACAGACTAGAACAACATATAGAGAGAACACAATCTACAGACTAGAACAACATATAGAGTAGAACACAATCTACAGACTAGAACAACATATAGAGAAGACCACAATCTACAGACTAGAACAACATAGAGTAGAACACAATCTACAGACTAGAACAACATAGAGTAGAACACAATCTACAGACTAGAACAACATAGAGTAGAACACAATCTACAGACTAGAACAACATAGAGTAGAACACAATCTACAGACTAGAACAACATATAGAGAAGACACAATATATAGACAAGTACAACATGTAGAGTAGAACACAATCTACAGACTAGAACAACATATAGAGTAGAACACAATCTACAGACTAGAACAACATATAGAGAAGACACAAATATAGACTAGAACAACATATAGAGTAGAACACAATCTACAGACTAGAACAACATATAGAGTAGAACACAATCTACAGACTAGAACAACATAGAGTAGAACACAATCTACAGACTAGAACAACATATAGAGAAGACACAATATATAGACAAGTACAACATGTAGAGTAGAGCACAATATATAGACAAGTACAACATGTAGAGTAGAACATTTGAATGCAATATATAGACTAGATCACAATATATAGACTAGAACACAACATATAAAGTAGAGCACAATATGTAGACTAGAACACAACATGGAGAGTAAAACAATATATAGACTAGAACACAATATATAGACTAGAACACAATATATACTGTAGAGTAGAACAAAATACATAGACTCGAACACAACATGTACAGTAGAACACAATATATAGACAAGAACTCAACATATAGAGTAGAACATAATGTATAGACTAGAACACAATCTATAGACTAGAACACAACGTATAGACTAGAACACAATATATAGACAAGAACTCAACATATAGAGTAGAACATAATGTATAAACTAGAACACAATCTATAGACTAGAACACAACCAATCTATAGACTAGAACACTAAATCATGGTGCAGTGTATCACACACAGCTGGTAATTTATCGGCAAAGCAAGTTTATTTATTTAGTTTATTTAGCACATTTCAGCAACAAGGTGATTCAAATAAAACACATAAAACATGACAAGCATTGAGACAAAGGACACATTATAAAAGAACATTTAAATACAGTTAAAAACAGTCACTAAAAAGACAAGAGAATAGAAAATATAAACAAGAATAAAAGTTACAGTTTCAGAAATTAATGATTATGTGATTCATAGAGTTTCTAAAGAATCTGTTTTTTTCCATTTCACCGTTATTTATTAGTCTACATAATAAAACTGACAGAAAAACACATGCCAATATTTCATTTAATTAAAAAAAAAAAAAAAAAAAACTCCACCGGTGAATGACCAAGTATTTAATTAAGGGAGGATGGAATTCACATCTGCCTTGACATTTAAATTATTTCAAATCAGCAATGCAAAGCTATGAGAAAAGTAATGAGATTATAATGAAAGAAAAATCCCTGTTTACATAGCATGACTAATGATGTCATGGTATCTTAAAGAATCTTTTTACCCTGTTGCTCTAATTTAACCTTTAATTTGTCATTTATTTAGCAAGGTGAGTCCTGTTGAGGTGGGAAACCTCTTTTGCAAGTGAGACCAGGCCAAGACTGCAGCGTAAAAAAACATGAAATCTGTTAACTGATCAAACCACACATGTAGTGGCAGTTTGCTCCAAGTTGAAGGCAGAGGATTATAATCTTATAATCTCTCTATTATCCACATTCTCGTTTGGTTGCTGCCACAGCTCATATACAGTCACATGCTGTATTCGATGAGTCCAGTAATCAGTCCATCCCCTTGTTATCCCAACACAGTTCGTCCTTATCGAACATTTTTGGCTTAACGTAGTGATGATTTCACCATGCACCAAGTCCCTGGGCCACTTAGTCTATAAGGTATCTGACCCAACAGGTGACCATCCAAGTTGCATCTCACCTGGTCCACTACCAGTGTATCAGTGTGCTGACTTGACTATGACTTGCCCCAAACTGCATGTGATTATCATAAAGTGGGCATGTCTGTTAAAGGGAGACTCGCGGGTACCCATAGAACCCATTTACATTCACATATCTTGAAGTCAGAGGTCAAGGGACCCCTTTGAAATTGTCTATGACAGTTTTTCCTTGCCAACATGGAAGTTTGGAGCGTTATTTGACCTCCTTCGCGACAAGCTACTATGACATGGTGGACACCACTGCATTCCTTAGGTTGTCTAGTTTCATATGATCATTCATATCTTTAAAAGTGAAACCGGTACAACCTCCAGAAGATTGATTGCTTTAAAGGGTTAAAGATGTTATCGCCATTACAACAAATTTGTGTTACTGCATTATCTCATTAACTCTGACAGCCCTTGTTTCTACAAGAACATGTTTAGATGCTTTAATGTTCAAAAAACACTTCAAGCATCAATGTGTTACTTGGTGACATCACCACGTTACAAAAGAAAAGGCAGGACTTCAGGCAAAGTATTTCGGGAATAACTCTCTTTGGGGTGGACTTTGGGCTTTGTGACTCTGCAGACCTTTTACATGCACAGAAAACCATAAAACACACTAAAGGTAAGGGAAAAAGCACAAGCATAATAGGTCCTATTCTGACTTCTAGTTTCATATGATGTCACGCTTTAAAACTGAGCCTACTTAAACCTAAAAATCACAAGTTGCGTTCATGTGCTAAAGAGGTTTTATGGCGTTAACACGTTATTATCGCATTAACTTTGACAGCCCTAAAATAAATGTAGACAGATGAAGTAACTGAATGTATAATTTTACTGTGGTCGGTTGTGATTCAAACCCAACATTAAATAAAAGTTTATGGACTCATTTCCTGCAGCAGCACTGACAATAAGTGATGAAAGGTCTTGAAAAGCGAGAAATTAGTCCACGTGGCGGACATGGGTGCAGGCATTGTAAACCTACATGACACCACAAAGGAACGCTGAATGTAATTTTATTTTCCCATTTCCTGTATCACAAACAGCAAAATGGCCTCTGCTCATTTGAAGGGAAGACAAAGTTATCGCAGAGAGGTCCAGGCTGTACTTGGTTCCACAGTCGTCTCATTAGCTCGTTCAATTTACAATTCTAACACGTTGTTTGAGGTCCGGTATAGAACAGACAGTTCAAGCATGAAATGCTGAGCTGTTCACTTTCAGAGTTAATTTGTGAACTCTTTCCTATGGTTTCAGTCTTCATTTGCTCACTTCTTTCTTAAGAAAACTCAGAACAATTTTCACATTGACTGAATTTGCTTCCACAAGTTTTGTCAAACAGACCATACATCCGTGCCTAAATTTCTTAATTAGCCATTCCATTATATTCTTACACAATAAACTCTGCAGTGTAGTCCTGCTAAGACAGTATAACCACAGTTGAAAATGTACTGCCAGTCCTGTGGGCTTTCTGTGCAGACAAGATTTACCATCTTGCACTTATTATTCAGTGACATTGTACCTTTTTCTGTGCAGCAGTCAGAAGCAACAAACAGCAGTTTGGAGCAGACAACAGAGCTCAATGTTATCTTGAAGCCAGGGGTAGTCAGCGTGCATGACCAGTGTAATTATTAGACCTGAAGAGGGTTTTGGTTCTTGAGCAGCAATTAATTACATAGTTGATGTGGAAAAAAATGTAATAATGAATAATAAAACAAACTTGATACGCCTCAGATGTCCTTACTTGAATGTAAGTTTATTACAACAAGGGCTGTCAATTGGTTAAAAATATTTGATCGTGATTAATCACATGAGTGTCCATCGTTTAAATGCAAATTAACCATATATATGTTCAAAATGTACCTTAAAGCAACATATGTCAAAAACTACTCTTATCAACATGAGACTGGTACATATGCTTGCCTGATGCAAATCTATGTATATATTTATTATTGGAAATCAATTAACAAAACAAAACAATGACAGCTACTACCCTCACAGCTACTGAATTTAGTATAAAAAAACGTGCTTGATTCATAACATGGCAAACTGCAGCCCAACCGGCAACAGCAGCTGTCAGTGTGCTGACTTGACTATGACTTGATCCAAACTGCATGTGATCATAAAGTGGGCATGTCTGTAAAGGGGAGACTCATGGAAACACTTGGCCATGCTAGTTTTTGTTCACCAAAATTTAGCGCAAATTTGGAGCGTTATTTAACCTATTTCGCAACAAATTAGTTGGTACCAATGGATTCCTTAAGTTTTCGAGTTTCATATGATGACAGGTTCTTCACAGCTTTAAAACAGCCTGCTACAACTGTAAAATTGCAAGTTTTGTTGATGAAATTAGTAGCATTAAAACAAATTTGCGTTAATGCATCTTTGGGTTAACTTTGACAACCCTACACAGATCTGATGAACAGAACAGAAGTTTGGTTACCAGGCATCAGCTTTTGGTTGCTGAAACTGAAAATGTGGTTGACATTTTTAGTTGCAGTTCTAGTTGTTGTATGTGCTGTGCAGTATAATTTTCCATCCAGCTCAAAGATACAGGGATACTTCGCCTTCCAAGACTTCACAAATTTATTTTTGTTTTTCCTTCAGGTTCTTCTGGTTATTTGTCAACTGAATCAATTTGCACAGTTTGTTGTTATGTTGATGGGTTAGTCAAACTTTTCCCTCCACATTCAATAAAATTTCTTTATTTCACCTTTGTCTATAAAACAGATGTTTGTGTGCACTTATGCACCAAGGGCATGCATGTGCATCAGGGTCTGGTTCTGTTACAGCCAGATTTAAAAATCACTAATGCCATCCATCGTCAGCCGCTTATCCCGTTATGGGTCGCGGTTGGGGGGGGGGCTGGAGCCGATCCCAGCTGGCATTGGACGAAGGCGGGGTTCACCCTGGACAGGTCGCCAGTCCATCGCAGGGCACATAGAGACAGACAACATATAGACAGACAACAATTCACACTCACATTCACACCTACGGACAATTTAGAGTCATCAATTAACCTAAACAGCATGTCTTTGGATGGTCGGAGGAAGCCGGAGTACCCGGAGAAAACCCACGCTTACACGGGGAGAACATGCAAACTCCACACAGAAGAGTCCCAAGCCGGATTCGAACCTGCGACCCTCTTGCTGTGAGGCGAGAGTGCTAACCACTGCACCACCGTGCAGCCCAAAAGCACTAATGCAAGAAATATTAAAAATGTATGCATTTTGGGGTACACCTTTTGCAGTTTGCTGTTCCTACTTTTTCTATGTTAAAAGTAGTTGCCACTGATGGCAACTAAAGGAAGCCATTTTTCAAAATGGCTGCTAATGGCAATCTGGCAACCGTTATTGTGGAGCCCTGCATGGACAGACCATACATACACCAAAACCTTAAAGGAACATTATATTCGCTCAGCTGTATACATTATCTCCCGCATCATACAGAATCACATATAATCACGCCGTCAGGGGGCGCTTGGTAGCGCACCTGGTTGAGAGCGCACACTATGGGTGTGTTTGTAAATTTGTAGATTCGAACACGGTTGAATTGTACCATTATTCAGAACATCACAGTCTGGATGCATAGCGTAATCTGGGCACCCTGCCTGACGAGACGGAGCAACACAACACCAAAAATATCTTGAAAGAAATATCAAAACTCAGCCACCAGGGAGGTGGCAAAACAATGTACTATTTATCATGGGAGTCAGGAACATCTACAAGGTCTTCATCTTATCTTCACTTCCCAACACCCAGAGCCTCATAAAGCATAAAGCATGTCGAGTGCGAAGGACGCTGAAGCCTCTCCAAATACCAAACCTTGACAATGTACAAACCATGCATTTTTTTCATGTTCAGTAAGTTTCTATCACAATACTGTTTATATGTAGACTTCATTTCCAGAATTTTAGATATACTGAAGTCACAAGTTCAAAGAAGTAGAAGTATTTGTATTTCGCATGTATTGAATTAGCTGTTGAATTATATTTTCTGCAATTTTCAGTAAAAAGAAGTATTGTTTTTTTCAAGGAAATGTTATTAGAAAACAGCATATCAGACTCTACTCTCTACGGAGATTCATAGCATGTTTTTACTCATTGTTTTGATTTACAGCCTAAAACTTTACTGTTGTTTCATTGCTTTCATAATGACCGGTCACAACACCCAGCTGTTTACATTGGAGAAGCTCAAAAAAATGACTCTACGCTAGACAGACACAGTTTGCAACTAGCTAGTAAACATAGTGGAGTATTTAGCAGTGAAAGAGCCAGATATTTCCTTCAGGAGGTGGTGGAGACCAAAAACAGAGCTAAAAGGAGCGTCAACATTTGACCTGCCTTTATCAAGGGTTACATGACTCCTAATGAATGGTTAGCCAGCAAGTTCATCATATCAATGACAACGTTGCTCGGTCACTTGTGTTTGTTTGCTTCTGCTGGCCAAAAAAATCTGTTATTGCAGGTTTAACTGTAAATAATCAGGAGTCCTTTTCCCACAGTTTGTTCAACGTGGAAATGCTGCGCTGTTATTCCACCTCCCCGTTCTGTATAAAAGGTACGAGCACAGAATGGGGGTCAGAGTCAGTCCCGTGTGACAGCCAACGCTATTATGTTAAGCTGGGCTCAGAATACAGATTTAATTTAACTGCGATTCACCCCTCCCAGCAATCGGAGGAGCAATCTGGTCTGGGACCTTGGTTGGTGCTGATGTTCAGCCCAGATTATCTGTTATGTGAGAGGTTTACAGATCCAGTCTTAAAACTCCCAAACTGTTTGCAGACTCAGCAGGGCCACCCCAATTAATTTCAAACATGTTTGGTATTTAAAAATCTGGATGATTATGTCAGCATTTTCCGACCGGGACCACGATAGCCAGTGAGACAAGCTAGAGCAGTCAATGGTGTTTCCAAGCAACGGTAAACATTCTAGCCCTGGAGACTAGCCTTAATTAGCACACCATTTTTGAAAGATATTAAAATCTGTTGATGGCATCTCCCCAATAATTTCTCATCTAGAATCATTTAGCCTTCTGCTTTTGGGTTTTCTCACTGCAAAGCATCACTACATAGTCGCTGCACCACATCAGTTTCTGCTTCGTTTACATCCACTTCCCCCATGCGATCTCATGGGAGAGATGACGTGAGGTGATGCGTTGCTCCCTCTCTCACAATAATCTTAATAATATCCTGCAGTGTGATGTGCCATTTTTTTCCAAATCTTTTAGTGTGTGCATGTTTGAGATTAGAGAGAAGAACATCTGTGAAGTTTCCCCGTATGTGTGTGATGAAGCTCAATCTCAAAATCGGTTAGGATTTTAAAACTCCTGTAGTCTCTGTTGCTTCCAGAATCCCAGCATGCTTTCTAAAATCACACACTGGGGCAGCATTATGCAGCCGTTTTGGTTCAGTGTTAAAAAGCAATACTGGCGTAATGGCTGATCTTCTTTATGGCAGTTTTATGAAATCGCTGTGTAAAACTGTCTCTATTTTCCCTATAATTAGCACAAAATTACTAAGTTCTCATGAAAATTCACAGAAAAAGATATGTGAATAGTAGACCTGTAAACGAAAGTATATTCCCACACAAATACAAATGTAGTGGTGAAATAATTAAATATGTTTTATTGTTTTTATGAAAATGAAAATAATGAAATTGAAATATACTACAATTAGCCAAAAAATTTGGTGTACATTTTTTACTGTGGAATGTACCACCACTTTGCTAAAATCTCAAAATTTCAACAAACAATATGACAATACGTAATACATGAGCTCAGTGTCTTTAGTGGTAGTTATAGCACTGCTTTTGACAAAAAATTAAATAGAAGACCACATGCCTCAGTGTGGAAATGAGGGCTGCTGAGGGTGCTGTAAGCCTATTGTTTAGCTAGAATGGAAATAAATATATTATTAAAATGTTTTAGCAGGACGGTGAAGGTGCTGTAATTTATCATTATGTTTTGTCTTGCAAAAGCAGCACATAATAGCTCAGATGAAAACGGACATATTTTCTGACGCCATCACTCAAAATTTACAAATCCTTGAACAAAACCCTCAATTTCAATAATATGTTTCAGTGCCAGTGTCAGCTTTAATTAATGGCTGTAACTCGTCAGCTAAACGCCAACAAATATGGAAATAAAAACATGTTAGGATTTTTGGAAATTATTACCGATCTATCTATATTTTTCTAATAATTTTTGACTTTTGGGCTACAACACTTTGGAGTTATTGGACATGTTTGGATCACACCCCAACCACCCCTGGAATCTAATTCTACTAATAGTATAACAAATAATATTAGTGTAGCCTGATCTTTATCTGCAACTGTGCAGAAATACTAATTAAACAGAATGCGGCCTACTAAATATATATCTTTTTAAATTCTTTTGTAGAAATGATCCAATAAGTGTTATTATGATTTTAATTAGAAATGTGCAAATCTAATTTTGGCAGCCTCAGACTTGGCACCTCTTGTGATTTTTTTTGCACTCCCCAGACCCAAGGTTGGGAACCACTGCCCTAGGTTATAGCAAGTTTTCTCTTTAAGCTTTTTGGGCATTATCTATAATAATAATAATAATGGTCCAAAATGATGAAAAATTGCATAGTTTAAATTTGAAAAAAAAAATAAAATTTCATGCTCGAAGGCTGCACAGCCCTCTGTGTAAAAAGCTGTTAATAACTATTAAATATAAATGATTCTTGCCATTCAAATTACAGCAAAAAGCATGAATGCCGTGCAGCATTTAGTATGATGTCATTATACAGACTGACTTTTTTTCAGCACCCTCAACTCTGACAGACTTCTAGCACCCCTGACCATATGATTATATTACTCTCGTAAGATCCCCAGCTTATAGCAGTTATGTATGGAAACAAGCAAGCAGAAAACGTCATTAAATGTGCTGGTATGTAATATACAAAAGACAGTGGGAAAAAGCATGTGCGGTGAACAAACACAAACATTACATTCAGTTACAGAGTAACAATAAAGAGTGCACTGACACAGCTCAGTACATATGCACATCCTGGGAATCCCTGTTCAGGAAAACAACAGCAGCGTTTTGCAGGTCACCTACATCCCCTGAGTGCTCCTTTGGGAGACAGAAAGAAAAATGAGTACAGTAATTGCTAAAGCGTATCCTTGATAATGGTGTTTATCTTTAAATAGTGTGTAATAAAATAGTGACAGATATTTTAATGCGGACTTACATTGTGCCTTGCTTTTATCGCCTTAACTTGCCTCAGGACAGGATCCTGGTCTAGAAATGGATTTTGAGGAAATTTAATGCAAACATCTTAGATATATTTAATGTGCAATATTTCATTGGAGGTTAATGGCATGATTATATTCTAAGAAATGAGAAGTTGCCTTACTGTGCTGTTTCCACAACTTTCTCGCCAATATGGCCAAACCCGCAAGGAGCATTACAGAGGTGCACACCAGCAAAGACTCCAAGATGTGACTGAAACGGACAATAACACAGTACACAACACAACACAATACCATACTGCATCTGTTTGTGCATAGTAACATGTAGGGCTGGCACAATTCACCTATCCCCAGATTCAATACAAGAAAAATATTTGGGTGCTGATTCGATATGTATTGCGATTTTTAAGTAATGCGACTCTACAAGTATTGTGATTGGATATTGCGATTTTTGCTGAGTTTTTTAACACTAGACTGTGGGAAAAAGTTGAATCATACACTTCAAGGGATTTTTACTAATACAGTAATGTATGTAGTCAGAGATGTCCTGAAATCAGATATATCAGTCATTGGCAGGAATTATTTATTAAATCTTTTTCCGGCAACCCCAAAATCAAAGAATAAAGACATTTCCTTCACAAATTAGTTGCATTTTCTTTTTATTTTATAAAGGGCATGTAGTGATTTATACTTCTGGTGAATATAATTCAAACAATCATGTTTCTTTACATGTACTGTATTTTGTATATATAGTTCCCTTTGTGAACACCTTATTTTGAAGGAGGTAGTCACATGTACTTCCACTAACTTCACCAAGTTCGTCTCTAGCCCTCCCGTTGGCTCTGTTTTCGTTATACATCCGTGGTCAGCTCCATTGGGGCCGTTTGAATGCATTTAACATAAATATCAATATATGGGTGCTCTACAGTTGTAGCTTCAGCCGATTTGACCACAAAGATGCGAGTGACGGCTGGTATGATAACATTTCCTGTCCATGATAGTTAGCATGCAGCGTTAGCCGTGATGTCCAGCTCTGCTTGTGTGTGAAACCCAAAGTGTTTCCATACTTTACAGTATTTGTAGTGCTTACCACATCTACCACTGAGATGTGAGAATGCGGGTTGTATCCATGCAGACCGAACGGCGTTTCTACTTTTTCGTTTTGGCTTGCGGTGGTCGGCTGATGTTTGCTTTGGTTGGAGGATACGGAACAGAAATGACATCACGTTGCTCAAATAAAAGCGGTAACTTCCTTTAACATCTACATAGACTCAAATGAAGCAAACATATTGATTCTGGCATTTTAAAAAATCGCAATACATAGGTGAATCATTTTTCCCCCCATGCTGGTAACAGATTTCTCATAAACAGTAGTTTAAAGCACAAGCACTGTTACCTGTGACTGTTCCAGGACTCCTTACTGATGGGTTTGGGTGGAGGCAGGTATGCAACAGACTGATGACTCGGTGTGGGTGGGGATGTCACAGACTCTGCTGCTGAAGATATAGATATTACAGCTGAAAAATTATGTGCTATTTATAAGCAAAAGAGTGTTTGTAGCAGTGCCTGCAGAGTTCATAAGATCAATATTCTTTGATAAGTGACTTGTGATAATCAATACCCTGTACAGCTGGAGACCTAGGAGCTCCTGCTGTCTGTCACAAACACATATTGATCCTTAAAGCTGCTCTTGGCTACCTCTCATTTTGGCAGCTGCTGAGTGATGTAGGGAAAAGGCCATGTACTAGCAGATTTGTGCCTCTTTTCATACCTACAATGTCTGGTTTCAGTAGTTTTTTAATAACATCTGGGAGTTTCAATTGGCAAGTCAGATCACCATCTAAGGCTATGCAACTCCCCATAGTACACTGATTTGTTTGGCTTCTACCGACTAGGCTCAACAGATTTTTAATAGCTGTTTCCCAGGCTGAAATCTCAAAACTCAGTGAAAATTGAGCTTGTGAGATTTGGGCTGGCTTTGCGAAGCTCATGGCTTAGGATGATTAAAAAAAAAAAAAAAAAGTATTTTTAAAGTTGCACTAATCAGTATTATTGAGTCAAATGAGTAGGCTATGCATAATGTGAAAGTTGGTTGTTAATAGTGACAAACTCAGAGAGAATTATCACTCAACTGTGCAGTTCCCTTCAGGTTAATAGATTTAGTATCACCACGGTTCCCTCAACAAATAGCCAGTGGGATCTTTCCATTGGCTTGTGGATTATTGCAAAAAATAAACTCTGTGGCAAACTAAGTTTTATTATATGTAGTAGTGTTCGACGTGATGACATTTAGTAGCCTCATTTAATCACTTGTTCACAGCTGCCTTTGTTAAGACACCTAAAAGCTGCAAAACTGGAGTATTTACTGATGTATTTTATGACATAGAACAAAACGGGAAAATCTGTTAAGCTTTTCCACAGACCTTATATCAGGGCATCTAACCAAAAAAAACATTAAAAAAAACCCTTTGAGATGAGGGAACCAGAAGTGCCAAAATGCTAACTCATTTCTGGGTTTTAGGACTCATGAACCTTGTTTCCGGCCTCAGCTGTTCTCAGTGAAGAAGCTGTGATAAACTCTATGGTAAACTCTCTGATTGCACCGAAGCAACGAAGCTAGTGAGCATAGTGGTGCATGCAGCAGCTAATGAGCTGAGCATTTTTCTCATGAGTTGGTGGAAACCAAAACAAAGCTAAAAGCAAAGTGAATACCTATATTCACTCACCAGAAACAGTTTTAATGCAGTGCTAATGTTCCTCCATGGATGTGTAACTAGGCTCTTTTCCTAAAACTTCTGGCATTTCATCTTTATAAGGTGATATTATATAAATGTTGTTTGCTTGTTCTGCTGCCCCAAAGTGCCAAAAAATCTATTAATAAAGCCTTAAATAAAAATCTCACCTAGTGAAGCTTCAACAGTGATTATGTTTACATGCACAAAATATTCATTTTTTTTCAATATATAATATTCAATATTCCTACTAAGCTGTTTACATGGCTAATGAAAACTAATATTCCTGTTTGCATGCAGCCATGCATACTCTGATTAACGTAACCGGTGGTGGATTTGGTCAACCGTGCAAACACAGCCTCCCTCTTTCATTCCTTCAGCCACCTTCTTGAAAAGGTCAGTATTACGATATTTGCATATATCTCAAAACCTGTTAGTATCCAAGTCTTTCATATTGTTTCATGAAAGTAGGTGTGTTTCTCCTTCCAACCAGAAATGTGGGCTTTTCTTTTGGGCATGCATCTCTGCACAGAGCTGACTGCAAACAGGCAAGAGGCTGTGTGTTGCAAACTGCTGTAAAATCCCCAACTGAGATGCATATCCTGAATGTGCTGTAACGTCCAAATAATGCTCCTAAAACCTGAATACTGTTGGCATATCCCACATGTCTAAATCAGAAAATGCTCTATTTGGAATAATTTAATAAATATTGTAATAATCTGAATAGTGAAATATCAGTGTGCATGCAAACATATCAATCAAATCAAACTTGTCTCGACTCCCATTGAATGCAAGATTTTGTGATATAGATTTGTCATTTCAAGCGATCTTTGTCAACCTACTAGTCGTGGGTCGGGGTGTGACCAGCACTTGCACGGCCGCCTTCTGCTGTCCTGCCGAACACCAGTACCAGCCGGTATCTCTCATCTGCAGCTTCTTTAAGGTTATAGTGAAAGTCCTAGTTCTGTCATCTCTGATGGCCACTGAAGTGTCTTCGTAGCTCCCCTCAGAACCAGTCAGTAGACAGGAGCTCCAGTCTCCACTACGACACCACTTCTTTTCGCTTTCTCTGTTGGCAAGTAGTCACAGGGGAGTCAGTGAAGGCTGACTGTCCATCAGAGTTCAGCTTGACTTGAAGATTTTAAACAAAGAACTGTGTTTCTAAGGTTGCTGAGGCTTTTGAAATGTTGTCCTAAAAGTGAGGATTCCACATGGTCTAATGGTAAACTGACACATGATATGACAATTGTGATTTGATGAATGGGACAATACCATACCTGTATCTCTCACTGTACTGGCATTCAACTGTGACACTACTCCCTTCTTCCCCACTCAGTCGGCTGTTGACCACTGACATACCTGCACAAAAGGAATCAAGTTATAATACACCCTTAAATTTCTCATCTAAGCCTGGAAATAATTTTTTCAGTGGGGATCAAGAACAGCTGAAAATCACTCCAGTGCCACAGTGTTTGACGTTAACCATGACCCGATGGCCCACAGGGGCCACAAAACATTCCTCTGTGGCCCCTGTGGGTGGACCCTGTAGGTAGCCCCTGTAGGTGGCCCCTGTCAGGTCTCTCTTGAGTATGAGACTACATGTCTCAGTGAGATTACAGTGTCAGGTCCTAACTGAATGCAACATGAGCGAGCATCAGCAACATCAGTTTGATTACATTGTTTTCTATTGGAAAGTCCTGACTTGGCCATGAGCGATGCAGTACTGCATAGCACAACTAAACTTTTAATAATTTTTTTTCCAGACACTCTACCTCTGATTATTTCTGTCTTTTGCTTTGAAAGCCCCGCAATGGACGAGGAACAGCTGATTTGTGAAGTTGAAATGAGGACATTAATGCTTTCTAGTCACCGATCCCTTATAGGGATGGTTCGGGTGTTTTGAAGTGGGGTTGTATGAGGCACTTATTCATAGTCAGTGTATTACCTACAGTGGATGACGGTCGGCACGCCCCTAGCATCAGACAGGAGCACCGGCAACGGAGCAAAGTAATACAGCGCTGTGGGCGGAGACGGCAGAAAAATGTGTTTTAGCCGCCTAAAAGAAAGGCTCACCTAAAAAAAATGATATCTATTTAAGTATATGTTATAATTAGAGTATTTTCCAGTGTCAAACTAAACTGAATATGAAACATGCAGCATGCTGTTTTTGTCCATCTGAGCCTGCTGGCTTTGGAGAGATCATAGATAAGTTTCACTTTAAAAAAAACTTGAACTAAAATCTTACGCAGTTCAGTTCAGTTCCCATCAGAATGGAGAAGGAAAGTGGGGGAAATATTGTAAATATAGCATACACTAAAGCAGATATTGGTTTTTGGAGGTGAGCTTTTCCTTAAGGGAGCTAAATTACGTGTTTTTTTTTTTTTCCGTCCCTGTTCAAAGCACAGTATTGCGTTACTCCGGTGTCGGTGCTCCTGTTTCCTTAAGCTGGGGGCATGCCAACCACCATCTACTGTCCGTAATACACCTACTATGGATAAGTACTATGGATAAGTATGCACTTCAAAACACCCACATTATCCCATTAGCAGTTAGCTGTTAGCATCCAGTGGGCATTATTTTTATTTTATTTTTTTTTACATATGTTTACATTTGGGCCACCAAAAATGTGCTTTTAGTATTAAAAATATTAGCATTTATCCCTGATTACTCACCATGAATGACCTTGATGTTGGTGAAAGCGCTGACATCTGCGCTCCACACGCCGCCTATCTCCACGCCACACATGTACCACCCAGAGTCGCCCTCCTTCAGGTCAGTCATAGTCACAGCAAACACCAGCTGGACCGGGTCGTCAAAGATGCTCACTTTCTCCGAGCGGGGCTCATCTGTTCGAGCTAAGCTGGTGCAGAACTCCCTCATCTTCCCCCGACACCAGTATTTTACATAGTCGGCATACTGAGGCTCATAATGGCACGGAACTGTGAGGGATTGACCCTCCATGACCGTGAGCTCTGCCTCGGTGGTTACCCTGCAGAGGAAGGCTGATGGAAAGTGGAGATGATTGAATGTTGAACTTAAACTTTCAGCCAAAACAGATTCACAGTGGACATTTCTAATGTATGACTGTGGAATGGGAAAGGGGCCTAGGGTAGTTGTACCACATGTATGGTTTCGGTTTCCTTTGTAACAAAACACAACTCCTACTTAAACCTCCCTCTCCATACTTCCTATTTCAAAATTGGATTATCCGTCTATAATAGAGATTTGGGGGGGACAAATATAACAGGCTTTTTGGAGACTTGACAAAATAAACATCAAACATAGTCTTGCCAAGGGGCAAACAGCACAGAAGCTTGGAAGATTAAAAAAACAACACAAAAGCCTTCTCGGGCTCTCTAAACATTAACAACCTTTCCAGTCTGTCTTCAACAAATGATTAATACAGAAGTAATAAAATAATAAAAAGAGCTGAAGCATAGGAAAATGCCGAAAGCACATTGTTAAAGTGAGGGGGCTGCATCAAAAACACTCTGAGAGCTCTTTTTTCATCAATTATCTGCATACAAAAGCAGCTATAAAGGCGTATTGTGCAACTTGTGTAAGCATATGATCTCAGTTATTACCTGGGATCCATGGCAACAGGCTGACGGCGAGTATAAAAGGCTGCAGCATGTTTCGCCGTCACTTTGAGGTTTACCAAGTGAACTCTCCCTCGCTTGTGTAAACACAGACTCCAGTTTCCGCAAATGCCAATTTGCCTGTGGTCATGTGACCATAAGTTGGATCCAGATGTTCCAGATGTTAACCATGTAGGTGCCAGTTAGAGTT
Source organism: Pterois miles (assembly GCA_947000775.1). Classification (NCBI taxonomy): domain Eukaryota; kingdom Metazoa; phylum Chordata; class Actinopteri; order Perciformes; family Scorpaenidae; genus Pterois; species Pterois miles. The sequence continues at coordinate 1,842,449 of CAMQGK010000485.1, read as the reverse complement.
TTATAGTTAGGGAATCATTTATGCAAAAGCTATAGTAGTGATGTAAAATGCCATGATTTCTCTGAGCCTTCTGTAAAGAAGTCAGACAGCCCCTCATTAACTGGTTTCTGGTCCAGAAAATTTGATGGGTGCTCCGATAAATTCCTATAAATATTCCTCTTGGTAGGACTATAAAACACATTTCCAGTCTGAGGCTGGACTTGTCATCTTCGGCTGCTCACGGACAACTGAGGGTCTCTCGACATCCAGCAATCACTTACGCTGGAGATGACAGTTGCTAAGAGACTCATTTTGAGAGAATGGAAATCCTCCTCTCCTCCTTCATTTCAAACATGGCTTGCCGACATGATGTCATTCGCACAAATGGGAAGATTTCTGAGGGCCTGTTCGATAAGGACAACCTCGACTACCTGGGATCCATTTCTTGCCTACCGAGAAGAGGCTGCCGTGGGGTGGATAACCACTCTGCTTACTCTTTCGCACTTCTTGCCAGAGACTCAGTGCATTGTGCCCTCAAGTGTACTGCGTGATTAGCAGCTCTGCAACCTCATCTGTAACCTCCCTGACTTCATTTACTTGTCTCTCCTTCCAATCTCTTTCACACATTTGTCCTGTCATTGGCTATTTACTATATTTATTTTATGCACATATTTGAGCCCAATGTTTGTTTGTTGGTTGGTTTATTCTGTTGTTCTATTTGAATAATGGTTGGAAAATTGTAAATAAAATATATATTTTTTTATTATGTACTTTTTCTCAGCTCACAAAATGTTTTGAACAGTTTGGGGGCAAAATGTGCAAAAATCAGTGAAAGTAGTTGTATTGTAAGTGACCTATTTGCTTGCTTATTTATTTATTTCCAGTACACTCTCAGACACTCCCCGTCTGGACTGAACCTCACAAATTTCACAGTATTCATGAAATCAAGACCTTAGGAGAACAGCTCAGCATTTTGGGAAATAGGCTTATTAGCTTTCTTGCCGACAGCGAGATGAGATGATTGGTATCAAATCACTCTGAACAATTCTGAATTTTTCTGAAAATGTGGAACTATTTAGAGAGCTACCTATTATTTTTCCCTTTTCTTTAGTGTTTTATGGTTTTCTGTGCACATCAAGGGTCTGCAAAGTCACAAAGCCCAAGTCCACGCCAAAGGGAGTTACTCCTGAAACACTTTTCCTGAAGTCCCGCCTTTTCTTCCGTGAAACAGAGGGTGAAAAGAGGTGCTGCAGCACAGCCGGTATGTGAACAATAAAGTGTTTTTTGAACAATAAAGTCTGTAAACGTGTTCTAGTAGAAACCAGGACTGTCAAAGTTAATATTGCAATACCACTAATTTCTTTCATGCATTTGCTCAGGAGCAAGCAGTGAGGCAACGAGGAGACAGGACTTGTGAAAGTACCTGGGCTTTTTATTTACCCAAAAATGACAAAACATTTCCAACCAAAGCAGTTAAAGCTATGTGGCTTTACTTCTTACAGCAACCACATAAGGTGTTGACTGAACAAAAGAAAAACTGCCTGAGTGACACATGAGGGCACATATAAAGGGGCATAGCCAAACCAAATAACACACAAGGGGTAACCAGGATGAACACTAACTATAACTAAATACTAGCGAAACTAACTAAACCCAAATCCCCCCCATTACATGGCAGCACATGGTTTGGCCCAGTGAGCTGGCTCCAGGATGTAAAAGTCCTCAGCCTTTAGCCACACCTTTTCTCCACCAGGACACAGTCAGCTCTCCCAAAACCCAAGGTAACTCAATACCAAGAAACAAATTATTAATATAACAAATTATAGTGTAATTACATAACCAAACAACTATGTGATGTTACTACTACTACTAACTATGTGAAGGTAAATGTTCATGTGTGGTTGGCTGCAAATTAAATGAACCTGTGTAGGTAATAAACTAATGAGGTGAGAGAGTGTGAAGTGCAATGGTGTTACCCTGTGTAGCTGTGCCCATCACAGCATTAATGCAATCAGGCTTCTGGAGTTTGTACCGGGTTCACTTTTAAAGATGGAGTGAAGATACTGACAACATAAGAAACCTAAGAAATCCATTGGTCTCCACCATGTCATAGTAGCTTGTTGCAAAGGAGGTCAAATAATGCTTCAAACTTAAATTTTAGTGAGGAGAAGGCCTCATGCCATGGCCATTTTCAAAGAGGTCTCTTGATCTCTGTCAACCATATTTTCAGTTTTGGCAACCAAAAGTTGATACCCGGCAACCACTTTTGAAAGTTTGCCCTGCCGTGCATACATGCTGTACCGAGATCTTCTCAGACATCAGATCTGTGTAGGGTTGTCAAAGTTGTGATAATTCTTTTGCACAAATTTGTTTTAATGCCACTGATTTCATTAACAAAACTTGCAATTTTACGGTTGTCGCAGGATCAGCTTTAAAGGCTAGCTGGCATCATAACAAACTAGAAAACTTAAGGAATCCATTGGTACCAACAAGGTTGTCGCAAAGCAGCTTAAATAAGGCTTCAAACTTGGGCTAAATCTTGGCGAACAAAAACTGACTCAAAGTGGTCCCATGACCTCTGACCTCCAGATATGCAAATGTAAATGGGTTCTATGAGTCTCCCCTTTACAGACATGCTCACTTTATGATAATCACATGCAGTTTGGGGAAAGTCATAGTCAAGTCAGCACAGTGTGCTCACAGCTATTTTGAACAGATAAAAAATGTGATTAATTTGTGTTTAACTGTGATTAACTATGGACAATCATATGATTAATCGTGATTGAATATTATAATCGATTGACAACCCTCCTAGAACCCCAAAATATAAGTATGCACCTGAAAATAGACATAATAGGTTCTCTTTGAACTATGTTTTTTGTTTGTGAGTTTAAACATGTCATCTTTCCTCTTAAATCTCCTGCTTTTTCAATGTCAGTGTGTTCGCCATCTTTTTAATAACCTATTCTCCCAAGCAGCTAAACGCTGAGTGCCTTTCCTCCGCGTATGCAGAGGATTCATTTGGCAGGCTGCAATGAAATTATTTGATTTTGATGCCTGAAAACTTCTGGATTTGGTCCAGTCTTCATTTGTTGGATTAAGCTCCTACACACAGCCCCCTCAGCCACTGAATTAACAAACAATTGTTCCAAGCTTTGCAATTTGCTCCGCGACGGGTGTCAACGATGTCCCTAAAGTCCCCTTTTTGCTTTGGCTGCAAAAGCCTTTTATGGTCATCCATTTCCTGGGAAAAAAATGCAGGCAGCACCCAGAATTGAAAATGAAAATATTCCCCATGACAGTCCAGGCAGATCTGAGAATCGAAACTTAGCTTTCCCAAAACTAATTATTTACAGCCATATCCCAATATCCTGACATTCCCCTCAGCTTAGTGAAAGACAGGTTTGCATATCTGTCTCTGTCATGAGAGACTTTAAATGTATTTTATTTTAGTGCATTTCTGCATCAAACTAAGCAACATAAACAAGATAGTCATAACTTCCCACCTGTCTCACAGTAGTACTGTATACCTGATGGAAATTATAGGGAGCAAAAGGTCTGCCAGCATTTTGGAAAACTCTTCATGCTGTACAATAACAAATCTTTTATATATTTAACAAAATGAAGCCATGATGCCTCCTAATGTTTGTGTTTGTTATTGGTGTGGTAATATACAATATGTAGAATGCATAGTACTTTACGTACTAGTATTTTAAGGTATTTTATACTTCTACTCCACTACATTTCAGAGATATATATTTTACTTTTTACTCCACTACATGTGTTTAGTTTCTTTGCAAATTAAAGGGATAGTTTGGGTGTTTTTGAATGTGGCGGTATGAGGTGCTTATTCCATAGTCAGTGTATTACCTACAGAGGATGACGCTTGGCATGCCACCAGTTTGGAGAAGCAGACAGGAGTTACAGCGTGGGAGCAAAGCAATGTACTGCTGTGGATGGAGCTGGCAGCAAAATGTATTTTAGCTTCTTAAAAGAAAGACAGTGTAGTTTAAATGTATGCTGTATTTAGAATATTTTCACTGCTTTATCTCACCATCAGACAGAGGAGCTGAAGCCCTTGTGTCCATCTGTGCTCTCGACAAATCCACCAGACTCCACTGAAAAAAAACTGTGATTTTAACTCACAGAATACAGCGGTTTCTGGTCTACTGCTGACTCAGTCTGTTAGTGTGTTTGTGTTATTGTGTGACTTTAGGGAATCTGAAGTAACCAAAGTCACGCAGTAACCCAAACAAACTAACCGATAGAAGCTGAGGTAGACCACCAACCCCTGTGTTCTGCAAGGTAAAATTACTGTTTTTTTTTTTTTTTTTCAATGGAGTCTGGCTGCTTTGGTGAGAGCATAGATAATAAATAATAGAAAAAACAGACTATATAGCTGTCTGATGTCAAGGTAAACTGGCAAAAATATTCAACATATAACGTACACTTATACCGATATTGATTTTTTTTTTTAGGTGGGCCTTTCTTTTAGGAAGCAAAAATACATTTTGCTGCCAGCCGTGTCCACATCGGTACATTACTTTGGTTCAGTGTGGTAACTTGTCATCTACTCTGGGTAATACACTGACGATGGATACCTTAGTACAGGACCTCATACAGCCCCACTTCAAAACTATCCGAACTACCCCTTTAAAATTTTAAAAACCTATAATGAGAGGATGATATAAAATAGCTAGAATCAACTCTACCTGCACCAATCACGACATTAAATGTGGCTTACACATAAAGTCATCAGTGCTATTATACAATAGTATTATATATAACAATAGAAAAGTAGCATGGGCCATTTTGCCTGAATCATGGGTGCTTTTAAATGAAATAAAAGTTGCTGAAAATACTTGTGTGTATATTTAAGTATTGTTTTGAATACAAGACTTGTAATGGAGTATTTTTTGGGTTTGGATTTTTAGGTTTTGCTACTTTTACCTGAGTAAAAGACCTGAATACTTCTTCCACCACTGACAGTAAGTAGTTTCCAGCTACCTTTACTTAGCCTATACGCAGAATGAAACATTTAAAGGACCAGTGTGTAGCATTTAGGGAGATCTATTGGCAGAAATAGAATATAATCTTAACATGTATATTTTCATTAGTGTATAATCCTGATAATAAGAACTGTTGTGTTTTTGTTGCCTTAGAATGAGCCGTTTATATTTACATACACAGCGGGTGCTCTTCATACAGTCCGCCATGTTTCTACAGTAGCCCAGAATGGACAAACCAAACACTGGCTCCAGACAGGGATATTCATGTTTTCACACAGGACAAGTTTCAGTTGGTTGCAATCTGCAACCTCACTGCTAGATGCTGCCCAATTCTACACACTGCACCTTTAATAATGGTTCAAATGTTTAGGACCTCTTCATAGAAATGTATGTGGTTTCTCCAGCTCCTTGTTTAGATAGTCTAGTCTTTGTTCCCAGAGTCACCATTCTAAGTCTACTGCTTAATGCTAACCCCTTTTCAAAAGCACTTTTGCTAATGTTATCTATTTATTATGTAGAGGTAGGTAGATAGAATACCTCTCTGTCCGCTATTAAATCAGCATGGATGAGATGTAGTTGACCTTTACTGAAGAATCCTGGGATGCCAACTTGATTCAGTCCATTTTTCATCTCTGTATGCAAGGCGGTTTCATATCCAGTTCGAACTGGCCTTCACACTCGAGACCAAACTACCTAAAATGTATCCCTCAGGTCAGTGTAGTCATTGACAAATGTTAAGTGGCTCTGCACAGTCACAAGCAACTCAGCGGGAATGAGTTTCCATCAGGTAGTCCAGAGCAAGTAATAGAGGCAAAGCCTGTCATTGCTCTGGGATGTGATGTTCTTGCTTTCCCCTCTGTTTGCATGATAGGCAGTAGCCCTGCTGGTCACACTCACTCTTGGCTGAAGAGTATGCTGTAGTTTCACTTCTTCAATTTTAAGACAAAAAAGATGCAATCTGTGGGGTTCAAAAAAAAAAGTTGTACAAGGGATGGAGTCCTTTCCTAGCAATTTCTGTTACATTTGTTGTCCTGTTAACCTTTTGTGTCAAATTATTGATTTCTTAAGTAAGTAGCTGTGTAATAAGCGGGATAATGTACAGCTTGCAGGTCATTGTTATGAAATAAACCCCTACAGCCCTCGCTGTACATTATCCCTTACTTAGATACTTAAAAAAAAGTCAAGAACAACCTCATTATTCTCATGGTCACCATTTGTGTTGTTTTTATTTCTTCTAAGTGCAAATGGGAAAGCTTTACTGAATTTCATATCAAAAAACAATGCACAAAATCAATCATCTGTAAGAAAACTGTACTGCATTATGTGTGACAAGATGCAACTAATTCACTGTAGATGGTGGGATGTGACTGTGGCACAAACGCAGATGTAGCATCGTGTCTTGAAGGGGAGTTCTCTTGTGATCTGTGAAGAAAAAGAAAAATGTAGAGTTAGTGACGCTGAGGTTATGGGAGCACTTATTTAGAAGCAAATGAGAAACAGGAGAACGCAGTACGCCCTTTCCAAGTCTACAAGTTCAAGAACGCTGTTTTCTAGCAAAGCAAAAGGAATATGTGGTATCGCGTGGATCTCCCCAGAGAACCAACACTGGAGTCTGCATTATCACATGCACTATCTGGAGTTGTTCGGTTAATGTGTCTGAGAGCACCCAAAGGACAAGGGTATATTTCTTGTTTTGCAAGCATAAACCAATACTGTTATGCACATATCTGTGTAGCAGCCCAAATAAAAATCCTGTGAGTTAATAAAATCTCCCATTTATTGCCCATTGAGAGACTACACTATGAACACTAATGCATACTTCAAAAACATCACATTCCAGAGAGATTTTCTGACATTCAGCTACCTGCAGTACAAAACACATTCATTGAACTATGTGGCAGTCATGACCTTGACCAGTCTGTTTTTAAACTATTTAAAAACAAAATATACCACATTAGTAGTGAAGAATGTTCAGGCCTAATGGATTGGTGGGATCGATCAAGGCTCCAAAAAGTGCTCAATCACTCAAACAAGGAGGTAATGTCATAGTGGAACAGCGGGAAGGAAAGGGAACTACAGAATGCAACATGATGAGCTGGATGTTGAAAAACTCAACGTATCTCCATTATGGTTTGAACAAGATGGATAATGGGATTATAAGCAAAAATAGGAATTTTAAAAACTCCTAAAGTGAGAAATGTGCATGTGAAATGGACACCTTTTGAGAGGGAGGACGCTGTGAGTCAGATCTGTTTCAACCGATGAAGTTCATCACAACCAGATGGAGGACGGTGTGAGCGAATAGGAAGTCAGCGAAGGCTCTCTCTGGGGAGATAGACAGGAAGTCTCCTTTGTTCTGTGGGTTGATCTGGATACGAAGACACACTAAGAACGAAGCAAAAGACACAAGAGGATTCAGTATGATCACACCTTAGACCCATAATTGTGTAGTTATAACATGTTAAACATAAAAATGGGGTGGCTTATCCATTTTTCAAATTATAAATGTAGCAACTTCCGCACTACTATAGACAGTTTTTTGATCTGAAAGTAATGCTCTGCTGTTGCTATGGTTACATTTGTACAAACAGGTAGTGCCAAGTGAAGTTAATATGTTGGTGCCATCAAATGGGGTCGTGTTCACGAGAAGAGTCCATATGAACGCCCCCCTCGTAGTATTCACAACCTCGTACGTAGAAAGTTTCTGAGAGCTCCGAGTTCACGAGTTGTGATGAGATGTTTGCTGACCCTGTCAGAAATGGCGGAGGCCATGGAAGTTCATTTTTCAGTACATAATAAGTGAATATGTTCTAATGTTAGTCATGTATTGTAATTGTAATTGAGTCTTTACCCCAAGTGAAGGAGTTCAAGTACCTCGGGGTCTTGTTCGCAAGCGAGGGGACGACGGAGCGCGAGATTGGCCAGAGAATCGGAGCGGCAGGGGCGGTATTGCAGGCGCTTTACCGCACCGTTGTGATGAAAAGAGAGCTGAGCCGGAAGGCAAAGCTCTCGATCTACCGGTCAATCTTCGTTCCTACTCTCAACTATGGTCATGAGGGCTGGGTCATCATGACCAAAAGAACTAGATCGTGGGTACAAGCAGCCAAATGGGTTTTCTCAGGACGGTGGCTGGCGTCTCCCTTAGAGATCAGGTGAGAAGCCCAGATAAGCAGCTGACGATGAGTGAAAGTGAGTGATTATAATTCTTTGTAATTGTATATGTCTACGGAAAATGTTGATATTTACCAACAGTCTCATTTTTTTCCTCTGTCATTATGCCTTTGCTTTTGACTTCCTTATGTTACCCACTTGCTAGCTTACTAAATTTTTAGTCTGCAGCTTCTGGATACTGCTATTCTCATGACTTAACCATTTGAATCCCAAGCACACTGTGTGCACAACTTGTCGTTAAAACAAGCTCATGAGTTTCATTTGAAGACAACATATGTCTGAGCCAGACCAAATTAATTTAAATTTTCAATACTCAAATACATTAAAGTTTAAGAAGTTTACAGCAGTGTAGTAAAAAATAAGCTCCAGCTTTACCAGCTGCAACATTAAAGTGCTGAACATATTAATGCATCAATAATCATAATCCAATAATACAAATTATTCTTTGCATGAGTACTTTTATTTTTTAACTCCAAGTATATTGTGATGCTAGCACTTCAGTACTTGCATAAAGTTTTGAATGTGGTATTTTTACTATTTTTATTTTTACAGAGTATTTCTACACTGTGGTATTGCTGCTTTTAATGAAGTAACAGATCCGAGTACCGTACTTCCTCCACCATGGCCCAGTTGCCAATTTATTAGGCACACCAAGGTAAAATATTATGCACTCTTATGCAGCATACATTATATGATACTAAGGTGTTTCTAATTATTATTACATTAAACATCATTTATAATGTAACAGTTCAATAAAACTACTCTCAACACCTCTGTACAAACATACTGACAAAACATATTCAACGTTCATGAGGGGTTTATAGCAGGGCTATTGTATTAGACTGATCCAGTAATATAATATATATTATTCTGAAATGGGCCATTCTGCATAAAGAGTACATTTTTTTTTACTTAAAGTATATTCTACTAGTAATGCTTTTGTACTTTTACTTGAATAAAGGACTTTACTTGTAACAGAGTATTTCTAAACTGTGGTATTGTTGCTTTTATTGAAGTCACAGATCTGAGTAGTAGTTGCCAGTTTATTAGGCATACTCTAATGCAACAGTCCTGCTATAAATCCTACCTTCATGAGGATTATAATGTGCAGGATTTATTTAAACTGTTGTGGAGAGGCTCTGAATCAACATTATGGTCATTTTGGAGGTGCTGTTGAACTGTATTGCATTATACTGTACAGTCTATACAGTACAATATATGATGCAAAGGGGTTTCTAATTAATTAGTCGGATAAAAAAAAAACATTGTTATAACGTTACACAATTCTATAAAAACCACAAACTAAACCATTAACACCTCTTTACAGGCGTTTTGACAAAACTTAATATTAAAACGACTATGAAGGGTTTATTACAGGGGTTTTGTATTTATAACTTTAAGCTAGATGTGCCTGTAATTCCCATGCTCCATTGTGGCGTTACATGCTTTTATTTTGATATAATTACAGCTTGAGCTATGGGATTTTAGCATGTTAGCTAGCTCGTGTCTGCACACACGTTCACGAAAGGGCCAGGAGCCCAGTGACAGACTAAAACCCTCCATGCTGACACGCTGGATGGTTCATTGACAAGACATAACGACATTTAGCTGAATAAGTATTTACCTGCGAGAATGAAAGCGCCCACACACGAGATGAAGCCCGACAGAAAGCTATTGAAGGGGAAGGTGCCGACGAGCAGGCAGTAGAGGAACTGCAGAGCTCCTGTCAACAAGATGTACAGCAGATATGCGTCCACCACCTTCAGCTTGTTGGGCGTCGTGGTGGTGTACTCCTCCAGAAACCGAGAAATAACCGATATGACTGAGTTCGACATGATTTCGCCGTCTAATTTGGTACAAATGGGGTCAATGAACGAGTTTCGCACAGGTCCTCTTCCGAATGAGTGACGTGTCCTCGTCAACCGGAAGCGGACTTGGTGTTACAAAGAATATTGTCCGAGTCGCTCGAAGGGAAGAGCAAAGACCCGTTGTTGAGGAAAGGATTTCTTAGCTCCGCCCACCGCGCAAAAGAGAGGTGCAAAAGGGAGAAGATGTCTTACTCTGCTGGTATTACGCGATACGCGCTGTGTCGGCTATGTTCTCGGTTATCACCAATTTCCTTGGGCGACAGCAGGTTAGCTAACCATGCTAAAACCCCATGGCTTAAAGCACGTACCGTTACACTGGATAAGGAAATTAAATGGAATTAAAAAAGAGCACTCTGTTGGTACAACTATTTACCATTATCTAGCCTATTACTAACGCAATGCAATAACCCATTTATTGACGTTACAGTATTCAGTTTGGGTGTAAAGTGACAGCAGTACACCAAAATAATACTTGTATAAGCCCGTTTAGCTGTTTGTGGTTGTGCTATGCAAGAGTGAGCTTGTCAAATTCACGCCCCTTCGCGCGTCAGACTGACCGATGACGGGTGCATCTTCGCAATAGACCATCTTTGTACTCGGTCAGCTGACCAGGGGAATGAGCGACTTACAAAACATTAGAAACTAGGTGTAATTTCAGAGGAGCGGGTGGTCAACCTCACAGCTTCGTTCAGTTGAGGAGTCACCGGAATATGTCAACCAATGGACCCTGCTACGACCACAGCGCCGATGCAGAACGATTGTGAAACAGCGTAAGTAACTCACCAACAGCCGGACACGACCTCCTCCAGCACACCGCTGGTCGGGTTACATCACAAGCTAGCTGAACTTTAAACGACGGCATGTTGTGTCGCTTTCCCCCTTTAAGAGTATTGTTGTCTTTGTTGTACAATAGCTAGCTGTATCATTGTACTAAGATCAATTTGAATATAAAATACCCATAGTCTAATACATATTTGTTGTGTTATAACCATGGGACATTAGAACATTTTATAACTGTTCCCACTTAATTATATAATGCTAATATAACACAAAGGCTATTACCAGTTAGCTGTATGTGACAGAAAAAGGGAAACACAATTACTTAAATCTGTTCAAATTGATCACAAAGTTGTTTATCACTGTGATCTAAGGTATCAATACTGTAGGTATATTAGGGTTAGTATTATTTTTGCTAATATTATTAATAACCAGGGCCCCTCAGGAGTGGCTAGTGGTTAAACGGGATTGTCTTAATTGGCCACTCCTGTCAAACATGTCCTTTTATATTTGTATTCACTGGAGAATAGGGCAGCTGTGAGGGACACTTCATGGTGAGCTAGTTGTCCAGATGACTCAGCAAATTTGAATTGCATGTTCATTACAGAACAGGTAGAAGGCCTGGTGGTGTCCCAGATGTATTGATGGTGGAGGTAGAAATGTGAGACTGTCCTTTATCTCCAGTCAGAGAGGAAGTGGGGCTAGGGGGGTAGACCCACCCCAGCTCCAATTACCCACAATGACTTGTTTTGTAGGTAAATTGTATGCGCATGACACAGTAAACTGCCTCGAATTTAAATGATGCCTACTGTTGAGAGGTCAGAGGTATTATTATGGCTAATATTGACCCATGGGGGGGGGACCCTCCTGGGCGTCTTTGCTCCATGCAAACAATGATAACACTGGCTTTAACCACCAGCCTAGCAGCAGATGTGATAGCATTGTACATTTGGCATGTGCTGACAAATTCCTACTCGATCTGCCATCTCTTCATTCCTTGTTTTTATTTTTCTCTTCTTATAGGTCAACTTCAGTCTGGAACTGGTGGCCTTCTTGGCGTCCAACCTCCATGTCCCTTTTAAAGACTACAGAATCCAAGATTCTTGCTTGTAAGCATGTTTTGACGTATGCAGGCAGATTATTTAACCACTAGGAGCTATGTAGATAATCTCTTGTAATGAAATAGAAAAGCTGCTAAGTCTATGAAGCATCTATGAGCTCCTGTGAGTGTAATATGACACTGTTATGTCACCAGATATACAACTAACAGAACCTCACTGTATACTGATCATTGTGCCTCTTTGCCCGGTCACAACAGGTATTCAGAATGACCTATGGGCTCGGTTTGTGACCCTGCCAAACCAGGATCGAATATGGACTCTGACCCTCACCAAGAAGGTGGTGCACAAACCTGCAGAACAGGGTACCACCCTCCTCTCAGTCTTTCTTTGTTTATTGGGAGGCAACAGCTGTGATTCCACAGTGCCATTGTATGCACAGTAAGGCCTGTGACATAACACCTCTTTGTCTTTGTCCCCTAGCTCCTAAGACTCCCCTGGTGATGGTCCACGGCTTCGGAGGAGGGGTAGGCCTGTGGATCAGGAACATAGACGCGCTGAGTCGGTCACGGCCCGTTTACGCCTTTGATCTCCTGGGCTTCGGCAGGAGCTCCAGGCCCCCGTTCCCCTCAGATGCTGCTAAGGCGGAGGAGCAGTTTGTCAACTCTATTGAACGGTGGAGACAGTCTGTAGGCCTGGAGAACATGATTCTGCTGGGACACAGTCTGGGGGGGTACCTGGCCACCTCCTATGCCATCCAGTACCCTTCTAGGTAATAATACCAACAGGATGCCATGTATTACATCAGATAATGAAACACAACCTTTGTAGCTGGCAGTGATTTAGTGTTTCGTTTGAGAATTAAGGACATCGTGTTCAATGGAAAGACGCTGGCAAAGGCAGAGATTGTATTTGAATAGTGAACATTGAATTTGTCGTGTTGAATATTAACCTGGCTCATATCTAAAATTAAGAAAAGTGAACTTCAATCAGAACGGTTTTTAGTTAAATTCACCTCATTAATTATCAAATTCTCTGTGACACTATTGTTTCAGTATTTATACCTGACAACATCATTTTAATATTTATTTAAGAAATACATTTAGTATCAATTTCAGCTGTTAGGAATGGATACGGCAAATTAAGATGAATCAGATCAGTCAGATATGTTCTCAGTTGGTACTAATCAGTCTATTAATGGATGTTTTGCCAATTGTAGAATTTGTGTGCATTTTATTGGAGCTGGTTTCTCAATGCAACTGCCAGCAACATAATAATATCATGCTCTGAAAAGAGTAGTTTGCCATGTTAGGAAATAATCTTATTCCCTTTCTTGGTCAGGGTGAGATACCACTCTTTTGTTTGTATGGTAAATATGAAGCTATCACCAGCAGCCAGCGAGCTTAGCTTAGCACAAAGACTGGACACAAGGGGAGACAGCTTGCCTAAATCTGGCCTGAGTGACCATATTTAGGCCAGGTGCTGTCACGTCTAGGGGTCTCCTCTGGTTATCTGGCAACCTCACGGTTGATAACAAAACTCCAGGAAGTAAATGGCCAAAACATAAACTGTGACTTAACCCTCCACAAAATCACAAGGGGTTGGTAGTCTGATGTTGTTACCTTTGGGCTGAGCCAGGCTACCTTCTCCCTCTTTTCCATTCTTTATATACAGTATGTCCTTTGTTTAAGCAGATGACAAATACTCATTGAGGTTAAAATCTCTTTTCCAAGAGTGACATGGCCAAGAGGGCAGCACAGACAGTAAAGGGACAATAAAGGGACAATAAAACAAACAATACAAGCAGACAAATACAACAGGCACACACCATGGGTGAATGAGCATGACATACAGTTTGTATGCAACACAGAAACGGCTATAATGCAGGTCAATACAAACAGGTCAATATACAAACAATTCAGTGAGAAAATCAAGAGCAGTTACATTGACCTATAGTGTCACTTTCTTAATCCTTTAAAATGGGCTTAAATTCCCTCATAATATTCAGTTCTGACAATTTCAGGTCCTTCGGCATATCATTCCACGAAGAAGGAGCAGCATATTTAAAAGCTTTTTTGCCTAGCTCTGTTCTAACCTTTGGGACCAACATTTGTATAAAATTTTAGAGTGAAGGCCATATTGATTGTGGTTTATGCTAAGCTGAGATAACCTAGCTGCTGGCTGCAGCTATATTTTACCATACGGACGTGAGTGGTATTAATCTTCTCCTCTAAAGGCTTTTGCACAACAAGTCTGTGTTTTTCATACTTATTTTTTAAATAATCCATCATCCGATAAAAATTGCTCCGCACAGAAATCTTGAACACTGAGTCCAGTGTGTTTTATTATTCTATTCGTTGCAAAAATTAATTACGTGAGTGAAATGGATAATGCTAGCCCCAAATAGGGCTAATAATGGATGATGGTGTTTGCATTTATAGTGGTTCTTAGTGGTCAGACAACTCTCTAAATGCTTTTTATGGATGCGAAAAAATGCAGAAAGTCAAACTTGTCCCGAAAACCTTAATGACCAACAAAAGTTTCAAAGTCAGTGTATAAACATGAGTGACAAAATGTGAAGTTGTACCGGTAGTTATTTTTAAACATGCAACAATGTCAGATGAAAAAATATTCAGCAAGAAAGCTAATTAATTAGTAGTATTATCAGGTTTGCTCTTTTTGAATCGTACCTCCATGTTGTTTCGTTAATAAATCTGGCAAACAAGATTCAAAATGAGAAATTGCTTCTATAGCCGCTGTTTGTAGAATTAGAAAATTCCTGACTGTGGCATCTAGTGGTCGTATCCAAAAAGACAGCAAGGCACATACCTGCATGTTGTGCATAAGCTGACAAACACAGTAAATGCCTGTTGATGAATGTAGTGTATTTTCTCCTCTTGTAGAGTGTCACATCTTATCCTGGTGGACCCCTGGGGTTTCCCTGAGCGACCTCAGACACAGACCCAGGAGGATCAAGGTCAGGGGACAGAGGTGGTGAAGAGGCCTCCCCCGCCACGCTGGGTTAAAGCTATTGCAACGGTGGTTTCCTTCTTCAACCCACTGGCTGTCATCAGAGCAGCAGGCCCATGGGGTGAGATATCTTATTGTTTATCTAATATTGTGCTGTGCCACCTTATACCGTATCCTTACATCTGACATATGTCATCGGTTCAGGTCCAGGCTTGGTGAACAGATTCCGTCCTGATTTCAAAAGGAAATTTGAGGATCTGTTTGATGATGACACTATGACACAGTACATCTACCACTGTAACGCACAATCCCCAAGGTAAGCCGGCACACGCCTCGCTTAATCACACAATCAGATTTTTATAACGGCACATAATGCCTACAAAAAGCTGACCAATCTGTTTCTCCTCCTCTCAGTGGTGAGGTGGGTTTCCGGGCCATGTCAGAATCACTGGGCTGGGCTAAGCGGCCCATGCTTCAGCGGGTTCACCAGCTACCCCCCTCCATGCCGCTCACCATGCTGTATGGAGCACGATCCTGGGTGGACAGCTCGTCTGGGGACAGAGTGGTCCAGATTAGGAGCCAGGCCCACACCAAAGTGCTGGTGAGTAGAGATACTGAATAGAGTCATGACGAAGATATTAGCCAATTACAAGTCTAAAATAAATGCAATTTTATCTCAAATCATGTTTGTTCCTGTGAGGACTGTCAATGAAAATATTTGATTGCTTGAATATCGATAGTTAATCACGATTAAGTGTAAATTGATCCGTATCTGTAGAAAATGAACCTTAAATGGAGATTTGACAAATATTTAATACTCTTATCAACATGGGAATGGACAAATATGCTGCCTTATGCAAATATGTGTATATATTTATTATTGTAAGTCAATTCACAACACAAAACAATGACAAATATTGTCCAGAAACCCTCACAGGTTCTGCATTTAGCATAAAAATATGCTCAAATCATAACACGGCAAACTGCAGCCCAACAGGCAACAACAGCTGTCAGTGTGTCAGTGTGCTGACTTGACTCTGACTTGACCCAAACTGCATGTGATTATCATAAAGTGGGCATGTGTGTAAAGGGGAGACTGGTGGGTACCTAAAGAACCCATTTACATTCACATATCTTGAGGTCAGAGGTCAAGGGACCCGTTTGAAAATGGCCATACCAGTTTTTGCTCACCAAAATGTAGCGTAAGTTTGGAGCATTATTTAACCTCCTTCACAACAAGCTAGTATGACATGATTGGTACCAATGGATTCATTAGATTCTAGTTTCATATGATATAGTATCTTCACTCGGAGCCCACTACAATCAAAAAATCAGAAGTTGCGTTAAAGAAAGTAGTGGCATTAAAACAAATTTGCGTTATCACATTAACTTTGGCAGCCCTAGAGTTTGCTGGTGACAGCCACGGCCGCTTTCAGGTTGTCCGTCCGATTCTTGTGAACGCTCAGGAATTTCTTCTAATTTGGTGCAAACGTTTACTTGGACTCAAGGATGAACCGATTTGGTGGTCAAAGGTCACTGTGACCTCACATCTACGCCGTTCTCGTGAAAACGATAGCTCGGGAACTTCTCGAGTGAATTTTATCACATGTGGCACAAACGTCTACTTGGACTCGAGGATGAGCCATGGATGTATTGAAAGAAGTGGATACAGCGTTGGAGGCGGGGCCCTGTTTAATCCTGTGAAAGTTGTTCAGCAAAAAAAGATCATCTTCTGAGTATTATAACACCCAGATCTTCCAGCGATTTTCTGTATTCATGGAGCTCGTAGAGCAGGCTGAGTAGCATTTCCTTTAACCGCTCCTCCCAGCCTGCGGTGTTGGTCTGTGGCTCTTTCACATGAGCAGCAGCACAAAAAGTATTTCTGGAATCAGCCATTACTGCATTTTACAACTTTTTGGACCTAATGATTTAAATAAGGGATATTCAAGTGTAGATACTGGGAAGCTGATGTAACTTTTTAAAAAACAAATCCTCTTTTGGGACCAATGGCGTCACTTGATGGACCCAGAAGCTGTAGTTCCACCGTTTGGCCACTAGGTAAAATTTGCTTCAACGGTGCTCTTTCTTGGAATGAACTGATTAGAATTTGGTGATCCAATTAATTTGCTAATTATGGCAATTTCACAACTTGACTGGTTGGCGGCGGCGTACAACCGCGAGGCGATAATTCTAGTGTCTTCTTCCTGTGGCGGCATGTCATTGCTGACTGTTTTTTTTTTTTTTTGTTATCTTTATTTCCTCATCTATTGCACCGTGCAGCTGATAGACGAAGCTTCTCACCACGTGTATGCTGATCAACCAGAAGAGTTCAACAGAGTGGTGGAAAAAATATGTAACTCCGTTAACTGAGCCTGTGTGTGTGTGTGTGTGTGTGTGTGTGTGTGTGTGTGTGTGTGTGTGTGTGTGTGTGTGTGTGTGTGTGTGTGTGTGTGTGTGTGTGTGTGTGTGTGTGTGTGTGTGTGTGGAAAAGGACTGAAAGTGTAGAGACAACTGATGGCGGTTTTAGTGTTTTAACCTTTGCATGTGGAGCATGCTGGATGGTTTGCGTTTGGGGCATATCAAGACATCATGTAGCTCAACATGAGATTGAATGTAATTTTGTTGTGAATCCTGTTCTCATAGTAACAGGTTATTGACATTATTTAAGTTCGCTTGTCATTTACACTGTAAGCTGTTTTTTTTTTTTTCAATTGAGTATTATTACTTAATGATTTATTTATAACATGTTTGAATTTGTTAGCGGAGCAATAATGGAACTTTAATTCAGTGCTAAATTATGTTGTTATATTCTTAACAGTTAAGTGAAAACCACCCACCACTGTGGATGCACTGAGTTTATGTTACGGTGCAGCCACACGGCTACTGATTCACACTTTTTATGTGCCTGACATGAACCATTAAGTACTGTTTGAGATATTGTGTCTTTAATCTCTGCTTTTCTCTGGTGTATTTCCCACTGTATCAAACAGCTGTTTGTATTTTTTACCTTGAAAGCAATAAAAGCTTATTTGACAAACTGCTCTTGTAGAAAGCCACATGATGCACCTTGTGGCCCAACCAGTAGAGGTCAGTACCTCGTGTCATTTCCATTAGTTTTACCGTGCGCTGTTGCGTTTCTGACTGTCAGCAGTGGAAAGTGGATCGTGGAAGTCCTGCATTTAAACTGTTTTTAGCACAAGCACACAAAGATTATCCGCAAAATATACAATAAATGTGCTAGAAGGCAGAATTGCCTGTATCAGTGTATATTTGTTATATAATTGAGCTATTATTACTACAGATATCATTTAAACAGCATTTTAATGTTGCAGTTGGTTGGTGGAGCTAATAAAACTATTTTACATATCAGCTTAATCTAAATAATTTCTCATATTTCATTTATTTTTATTTATTTATTTATTTGTATTTATTTTGTCTGTGACAAATGGGTGACAAATTGGACAAATGTGTAAGGTCATACACAGACAGACCTAAAAAATCAGTATCATATATAAATCATTGTATATGGTTTTTGTTATGTTTGTCAGAATTGTAACTGTGTATGAAAGTTTGTCATATATGAATAACAGTGACCAGAGGACTGTGCAGATATGTTTGGGGAGGAGACAGAAAAAAACATGTAAATAAAAGGTAATAATATTGCTAATAAGTAAGTTCAATAGTTACATCAATAATAATAATAACAACAACAATAATAATAATAATTATTATTATTATTGTTATTTAAATAATTAGAATTATTTAAATAATAATTATTAATAATAGTAAGGAAAATTCTTGCAAACTATATATACTTTCATTTATACATTTTTCCTTTCAAAGGAAAGGAAAATGTATAAGTAAATTAATCAATCAATAATAAGGGGTTTGGTGTAGCGCCTGTAGGAGGTACCTGTAGGAGTATACATACCCCCTCACCCCCTTTTTTTTTTCTTTCTTTCTTTGTGCTGTATTTAGTTTTCTAATCTTTTTCTGATGGGTGTCATTGCCTTGGGCCATCTCCAGACCTTTAGGAGGGAGCTGACCCTTTGCAGGTTATCATCCTATTTCATATTTATAAGAGAGCCACATGCTTGATATGTAAACTATAGCCATCAGATAAATGTAGTGGAGAAAAAGGTGCATTTTTCCCTCTGAAAAGTAGATAAATTATATAAAGGAAATGCTGCTTATTACGTTCCACCACCGCGGTATGTTCCATCAACCCTTGTTGCTGAAGAAATATTCAAATCTTCTATTTAAGTAAAAATAGCAATACTAGGAATTTAAAATACCCACTGCTACATAGGGACAAAAAATCTGAATAAAAAAGCAACAGTACCATGATGTTTTCAACCAAAATAACTTAAATTTAAAGTAAAAGTACTCCTTCTACAGTATAATCGCCGCTGGCAGTGTTGGATGTAATTTAATTATTATTACTGATGCATTTATGTTTTTTGTATGTAAAGTTTAATGTGAAAAGTAGCAGGTGAATTTAGCTGTTGAATAAATGCAGCAGAGTAAAAACAACACTATTTTTTAAATGAATTTTACCTCAAAAATGCAGTGGGTTGGAGTAGTATGTGCACCACAAAATACTACTATAATACTTGAGTAACTATACAAACAAAAATTACAGCTAATGCAGTCAGTGAAAGAGAGATGTGACAGCACTACATAATGCAACAAAGGGATGAATCAGACTATGGTGGAGTCAAACCAAGCCTTACTTACTTATTTACTGTTAACTAACCACTACTTTAACAGACCTTAACTATCCAGCATTGATGGCCACCATGTCAGAGAGGAAAAGAAGTAAAAACCTCTCTATGTAGGTCAAAGATAACATGTCACGTTCACATATCTTGAAGTACCTTTAAATGTCAGTCATAAATATCTTGAATGATTAAAGGCGTGATTAAAAAAAGTCACGACTCGGGTTACTCAGTTTGAATGAGTCACTATACGGGAAGTCATCCCTCATCCAACACCTTTGTTTCCCAGCTGAAAAATGGTCGATTTCAGCAATGGAAAAGTGCATGTAGCAGCTTGCTTCCTCATGATAACTCTGTAATGTTAACGTCTTCCACCTCTATCCAGTATAGACTTGTCCCATGATGTATGGAAGTAGACAGTCACTCAGGAGTCAGGCCGTCGTTTCAGTGTAAGTTTTATTATCATCACAACACAAACAATACAGAGAAACATACACATTCCAGGTAGATCTGGTAGATAAATACTTTCCTTCACATTGTACACAAGTTAAGCAGGCCGGTGAACCGGGTAAAGCTAAGGTGAAAAAGGCCACTGTGGTCTGATACGTTGTGCTGGAATTCACAGCAGTGGTCAGTCCAATTTTGCAGGTAAGGTACAAGATACTGCAACACCGACTTCACACACAACATCGGGCAGGATTCTTCATCAGGGAATATGTATAGGTTTTATGAGGCTGGTCTTCAAATAAGGAGGAGTTAAGAATTTACATTTCATCCGGTGATTAAAACGACCTTTTAGCCATGTCTTAGATTGACCTCATAGAGTTCAGAGTTTAGCTGGTAAAAAAACAAAAAAAATTAAATAATTATTTAAAAAATTCAGTCAAATATAACAGAAAAAAAAAAACTTTTACAGGGTTCAACTTTTTTTTTTTTTTTTAGTTGCCCAGTCAGGGAAGTGCGTAGAAATCTACTTGCCCGAAGTTCTACTTGCTCCAATACAAATTGTTTAATTTATTAGCAATTATAACAACAAAGATTAATCATCATGATTAAACTTTATCTAATTAAATGAATCTGGAGATTTGCCCACATCCTCTAATGCCACCCGAATTTCTCTCCGGGGATTAATAAAGGTTCATCTTATCTCTTATCTCTCTTATAGACTCCTGTTTCCAGGATAATTGAAATGCTCGCTTGCGCTTCAGCTCATAAACGCTGTTTTTCGCTGGCGTCATTTTCTTGCGAGTTCCTGATCGGTACTGCGCATGTGCAACTCTCATCAGGGATGAGAAGGCAGCTCGCTCCTTAGCTACTTTCAACATCAGCCTTAAAAATACTGTTAAGATATTTTTTACCACTTGCCTGAACGGGCCAGAGAGTTGCTAGATTTACTAGCCCGACGTGGCATTTTACTTGCCCTTGGCAAGCGCGTAATCTTTATTTTTGAGCCCTGTTTTAATAATATGCTCTTTGCAAAATGTCGCCAATTTCAACAACATTCCCTTTAAAAACATCTCACAGTTCCTTCATGTACAGTGAGCCATGTGAGGTTCATTTTGTCTGACAACTTTCACATACTTTTCTCCTCATGATGAGCTACAGGAATAATACACATACGGTAATTACATTATTGATCATGACCTGACTTCCTGCACCTTTACATGCGTTGGTCAGTGTCTTGAAATGCATTAGTGTTCGGACAGTATGAGTAGTAACAATAAGTAACAGTTTTATAACTTCAATATACCTATTAATTAAAGCACTTAATTTTGCTGTGCGTGCATCTAAACCTTGCTGCGTACTTCACCACAGTTTAGACATTTCAGAGCAAGGCAGGAGTGTGAATTTATATTTATATTATTTTAAGTAAAAAAATTAATACTGATAATACTAGTTGCTAGTACAGTACAGTTGCTAATTGTCTATTCATAGTTGTAAAAATATATAATATTTTGCTGCAGTACAAAACAAACAGGACAGTTTACAGGAACTTGGCACACTTTTCATATAATTAGAGGCTCTCAGTTCATATTTTACGAGAAAAAAGTGATAGGACAGGAAGTGGTGTTGCCTTTCACTGCTCGAGAACGACAATATCAGCCACTCCGTGCACTTGTGTGAGCTGTTTACAATCGAGAGACGCCACCAGCTTCCTGGGTCCGGGCTGGGTGGGGATGAAGTGCTCCGTCAGTGTCACTGTGGAGTGGCCGCCCACATCGCTGAGAGGAAAACATAAAAAAGAGGAGTGGAATATTATTAGTCTGGTGAAGGAAACACTAAGGGAAGTGAGTGGATGGAAGAGATAGGGAGGCAAAAAGAGAGGGAAATGTCACATGTTCTTACCCTACAACCACTTCATGGCCCTTCTGCAGACCCAGGCCCTCCACTCTGAACACCACTCCCTTTAGCATGCGTGGCAGGGGGTTGGTGAAGGTAATCTTGGCTGCCATCTCCTTACCAACATAAGCTTCTCCCAAAGGCTGCCAGAGAGTAATTCAAAATGGGTCAGAGGGGGTGAACAACACCTTTTCCTACAAGTTTATATTGTTCCAGAGTGAATCATGTATGACGGCATATTAGGGCCATTGTAGTTATTAATAATAATAATAATAATAATAATTATGGGGCTGCGGGAGGTGGTAATATTTGAGAAAAAATATTTTGAGATTAAAGTTTTAAATTTACAATTTAAGTGGCAAATTTACAAGAAAAAATATCACAAATTTGCGAGATCACAAAGTTGTAAATTTATGAGAAAAAAACAGATATTCTCTGAAATTAAAGTGGTTAATTTACAAGAAAAAAACACAACTTTGTGAGATTATAAAGATGTAAATTTATGAGAAAAAACAAATATTCTCTGAGATTAAAAAACACAACTTTGTGAGACTATAAAGTTGTAAATGTACAAGGAAAAAATATGGATATTCTCTGGGATTATTTGGCAAATTTACAAGGAAAAACTCAAGTCATAAATTTACGACAAAACAACCATGGATATTCTCTGAGACTAAAGAGGCGAAAGACACACATTAAAAAAAGAAAAACTTACTGTGATGTTGAGGTCAGGTGTGCGGAGCCTGAAGGTGGTCTGGTTGGCTAATACTTGCTGAGTCTCGCTGACTCTCCCAGACAGGGTCAGCATCAGAGCGGCCTGATCCACCAGCTGGTTCTGGTACTGTTGGTAGGGCAGCACCCACTCAATGGTCTTTTCTGTGTGGAGAGGTGCAGAAAAGGTTTTGGGCTCAGCGCTTTTGCTTTCTTTGCATTATTATTATTTAGAAGAAGAAGAAGATGATCAACCTTTATTAGTCCCACTAGGGGAAATTCAATTTACACTCTGTTGTTAACACACACATGCACATACAGGACCCATATACATGCAACAATGGAGAGATGTCAGAGTGAGGGGGCTGCTCCTGACAAGCGCCCCGAGCAGTTGGGGGTTTGGTGCCTTGCTCAGGGGCACCTCAGCAGTGCCCAAGAGGTAAACTGGCACCTCTCCAGCTACCAGTTCACACTCAGTTCTTGGTCCATGTCGGGACTTGAACCGGTGACCCTCCGGTTCCCAAGCCAACTCCCTACAGACTGAGCTACTGCCGCCCCCATATTTATTTATTATTATTATTATTATTATTATTATTATTGTTATTATTGGAATCAGAGGTAAACGGCAAGCTCCCGTGGCTGTTCCAATGCATTAAATTGCATTAAAGGGAGACTACTGTATTAATTAACAAGAAACACGCTCTTCCCTTACAAATGAGCAATAACACACAGCCTTGATCAATTCAGTATTCTCAGGGGCTTCGCTGCTGAAGCCTTTTTTGGTCTTGTATGACCTTTAGCTTATAGTCGCTAATGTTGGCAAGCTTTAGGCTGTCCCCAACTAACAATTTACATCGTCAGTTCAGATTGACCAAGTCCTGCCTTTTGCTCATTGATCATCCTCTGTTTAAGCTTTACTTATCTATACAAAAATAGTAAAAAAGAAATTACTGGCTGAGATACATGTGACTCACTTAGCTGTTGTTTCTGAGTAAAACTGTTAATAATAATGCTGTTTGCTGTGTGTTGGGTGCAAACAGGAAATCTTTCCTGCTTGCTCCTCGTGGTTGTAAACAGACGTTTTGGCCAGAATTTCCATTTCCCCTCCATTGTAGTGAACCACAGACAGAAAGGAAGGGACAGAGGAGTGAAGGTCAATGAGAGACAAACGCGCCTCCCCCAGCTCATTTTAGAGAATCGTTAATAAATTCAAAAAATATCTATCGCTCTGATAGTGCCACGTTGTTATGTGAGTGCTCTGATTAATAAATGTCTTCTTTGGTTTTGAAACAGCAGCCTTATGTTGCTGTTGTTATTTAGCCTTTCTGAGGCTGAAGTTGCTGCTCAGATGGTCCCACAAATTTGGATAGTAACTTATATTGCCGTATATATATATTATATTTGAATAGTCTACGTGGTGATTCATTCACATACACAAAGGAGATCGATTGAAAGCCATGGGTTATTTTCATATTTGTATTAATAGTATTATTAAAAAGCAGTTCTGTCTAAAATCAGACATTCTGCTCCCCCACACAGCCCCAATGAAGTGATCCTTTGTTCCAGACACACATGCTTGTTTTAAACTTGAATTTTTAGGCCTCTTGGAGGCAACAGGAACAATCTGTAAACACCACACTGAGCTATTATCACATTTTAAGTTAAGTAACAGTTAGTAGATACGTAGCAATGTCAGCATCCATCACTCTGCCTTTAGCTCTGCTTTGGTCTCCACCCACTCCCACCGGCTACTTGTTGACTTTAGCTGTCTGCTGTTTGATTGTGGACAGGTGCATTGTACAGTTTTCAGAGCATTTTTGCTGAAAACAGCTGCCTGCTGCTGATGAGAGCAGTGAGAGTGAATCAGGACGGTAAAGTTGCTGTAAAGCGGTGAAGACGCTCTGTAGAGCTGAGCAGAACGGCAAAGTTTGTCACTATGATTGAGCGCCACCATTTGATCCATTGTCAGTAAAAATATCAATTACAGCAGCTTTACGTATGTAGCACTTTGGCGGATCTATGAGCAGATCTGATTATAATATTTAAAACTATGTTTTCACTTGAGTATAATAACCTGAAACTAAGAAATGTTGTGTTTTCGTTAGCTCAGAATGAGCCCTTCATATCTGGAGCAGGTCCTCTTCACTGAGCTTATCATGTTGCTCCGCCATGTTTCTACAGTAGCCCAGAACAGACAAACCAAACACTGACTCTAGAGAGAGCATGTCACGTTTGTATGGTACCTGAAGGCCACCGTAGTTCTCCGACATGCTTGTGAAACTCCGGTAACATGAGCCACAGAGTACAAAACCTTGGTACCACCAAACGCAGTCTGACTTCTCCTAAAGTAGTGTTAATACGGTAAGGATGGCCTCAGGAAACGGCCTCACCATGGTTTAACACTCGGCGGCTCACATTAGGGAGGAGTCAGCGGAGGGGTATTAAATTAGTACCATTCTGCAACCACACCGCTAGATTCATCCAAATCCTACACACCTTTTAAAACTTAGTGGAAATCCTACCTTCATTGGGCAAAAGCTCCACAGGCATCTGCTCCTTCTTGATGGTTCCCTTCAGCACGCCGGTGTAGTACATGACGGCCACCTGGCTGTGCAGAGTAGTCCGACGAGGCTCCGAGCTCTGGTTCTTCACCAGGATGCTGAGATGGGCGTCAGCACCCATCCTGGGCCCTTCACCCTCCATTTTCACCTCCACGGTCACATCCTCTGCCATGGCTGCGGAGTAGGCATCTGGCTTGCTGCCATAGCGACTGGCAGTCTCCACTGCGATGCGTTCCTCTTCTGAACCTGGTACAGACGGAGGAGAATGTGAGTCTTTCCATCTGATTTTTCATGATTTATTGACAGCACACAGTCCTCCAAACTAAGCAAACAGAGACACATATTTTAATACTGTGATGAGCAGGTGAAAGGTTGAGGCGTCAGATGAGGGGAGTTCACAGTGAAATGAGCTACAAAACAAGAAAGTATTAAATCATTACATTTAGAAATATAGTAGAAATATTTCTGTCTGGCTCTGGAGCATCTATCTAGGGGAGAAATGTAATTAGCAAATTACCTTCTTGGTATTTGTACAGTTGTGTGATGTCTGCCCGCTCATCAGAGCCCACTGCTTTAGTGCTGATGCAGTGGCCAACAGCCTTCTTCTCAATGTGGATCTGGCTGAAAGTAGCGTCCAGGTTCCTCTGCCAGTAGATCTTATCACTGTTGACCTGATAGAAAATGTACCAACAAGTACATGAGCTTTTCATACTGATGATGGAGTTCTTTGCTTTGTACAAGTGGATAGGAAAGAAGTTATGTCTTAGTTATTCCACTTGATCTAGGGAGAGACAGAAAGTAGTCCATATCTGAAAAGAAAGCATGCTGCTAGAGAAGGTGTCTGCTGAGAAGCACTAAGTTATATCTATTAAATTCAAAAGTTTCACAATTTCTCCAAAGACCACTTTTTAAACTGCTGCAATTTAGTTTGACTATCTTCCTCTCACTTTGCATCAAAACGAACCTAAAGGGAGTTAAAGAACACTTGCCAATGT
This sequence comes from Pterois miles, assembly GCA_947000775.1. Taxonomy (NCBI): domain Eukaryota; kingdom Metazoa; phylum Chordata; class Actinopteri; order Perciformes; family Scorpaenidae; genus Pterois; species Pterois miles. The sequence continues at coordinate 1,816,292 of CAMQGK010000485.1, read as the reverse complement.
GTAGCACTCACCTCAGCGAAGACAAACGGCGTGTCGTGTTTGAGGTAGACCTGGCCGGAGCGGATGGCGTTGACAGAGGCGGGGCCACAGCGGAAGGTGCCCTGGCTCGTTTCTTGGGGAGTAGAGTCGACAGCCTGCCAGCCTCCGTGACCGGGGGGCAGGTCCGGTCTCGCCATCCAGCAGTCGTTCCATACGTGGAAGTTCCTAGATGGGATTACATTATGTTCATTTGAGGTCCCGCATAAAGATAGATGGAAATAGGAAGCAGCTAGCTTGGCTCTGTCCACATTTTTACACTTCAGTTTTTATACGAGATATAAAGTGTTAATTAGTGAGCTTTAGAGCTGCTAGTGGCCAGATTTGGTTACCGTTTCCTGGCTTAGCTTCACATCTAATAGATGTGAATGTTGCTTAATAAACATGAGTTTATGGTCGCTAGTTTCAAGTCTTCTTTAATACAGCATGGTGTTCATTTAGTAAATTATGGCCCCATTTAGAGTCAAATAGACCATAAAGCAGGGGATGCTTTAGGGGGTGGCTGCCTTGTGATTGACAGGTCGATACCACAGCATTGTCCGGTCTGTGAGTTGTCTGTGTTTTTGTCTTACAGCTAATCCTTTCACTGTGTGTTCTCAGTTCATGAACGTTAATTATAACCTTTTTTATTGCCTGAAAATGATTTATGTGCTCGGTTGTACTTAGCTCCACCCTCTTGTGTCACTTCTGGTTGCAAAAAAACAACATTGTGAAATATCAAGATGGTGACGGCCGAAATGCCAAACTCGAGGCTTCAAAATGGCCACACCACTGGGCGGTGACTATATCCACTTCTTTTATACAGTCTATGAGTGAGTTTTGCATATTCACATTACCTAAAGGCCAACATAGTTCTCCGACATGCTTGAAAAACTGTGGTAATGTAAGCCACAGTAATGTTATTATGGTGAGGTGCCCCTGGGTGGCTAACTGCGTTACCACAATCTTGCGTTTAGTGGTTCACGTTACCGCAGTCTTGGAAAGGGAGGAGTAAGCAGAGGTAGCAATCTGCAACCACATCACTGGATACCGCCAAATCCTATACACAGTTCCCTTAAAGATTACATAACATATTCTTCATTTAAACTTTTTAGAGGCATTTAGATTTGTGTTACTGTGGTTTATGAATGTGTGCAGGTTGGGCCAAGTATGAATATAGTGTTGTTGAAAAGATAATCAGGAATTGCCAAGTACTGATCCTAAATGTAACACAAATTATTGATGCAAATGAGGCTAGCTAACATTGCTACGTTTAGCTGCATTGCAACAAGCGCCTGGCGTACTTTTGCTAGGGAGCAACAAGAAATGGCACCCATCATTCAAGGGACATTTTAAGGAGACAGTAGCAGATAGATTCCAGATTAGCCTCCGCAGTCTGAGAGGAGTTGCAACTAATTGAACGAGCATGACGTCTCTGAGGTTTCAAGTTAGAGAGGACTGCTTTCGGAGCAGATCTAAATATACGGCGCATTCCTACGGTATGGATTTAGCAGCAAGAGTTTTCCCTAGCATGGTGGCCTCCCTGCCATGTAAAGTTACACATCTTACCACACAGAGTCACTATTGAGGTAGTCGATGGGCTCCATATTCTCATCAAAGTACACATCTGTGGTGAGGGATACATCGGTATCATGAGCAGACTGGAAGTTGGTCACGCTGCGGGCGGGTATGCCAAGACAGCGAAGCACTGACAACAAAGACAGACACAGGTAGATACATTAAAACTCAATTTACGAGATCATTTGATAATTGAATTACTGGATGTTCCCAGATGCTAAGACTTGAGCGTAATGACTTTTCTGCTGTGATGGCATTTGCATGGTTGCAGGGAACTTTATTATCCTGGCTGACTGAAAGCAACACATGCGGCTCTGTCTGTGACAAAATAGGAGGTATGACAGGAATGCCAATGCGAGGTATTTGGGGTGTATATGAGCTACGGCTTGCTATCAGGTGCTAAGGTCAGTTATAGCTGCCATGTGAGGGACCCTACATGCACGCACAATGAATGAGCTATTCTGTTAGGGAAGAGTGAGAGCTAATGAAAAGAGCCTGATCATGATCTTTTGACTGTTGATCAAATTGACGTAAACACTGGGAACTTTGTGAACTTTCCACCCTATAAGCTCCAAACTGCCCCAATAAACACATTTTTCTCGTACACACATCACATACTCACTGTGTTCAACACAGTGGCATGGCAGTTCATGAAATAGTCATGAAATTTAATCTATTTGTTTCATGTACATAGACACAAATTTTCCTTTTTTTTCGTGGCTTTCAGCTCGGGATAAGTCATGATTTTTGATTATTCGAATAGTCGTTTAGTTATTAAAAAAATCTAATGGTTTATGTGACTATTCATCCCGTATGAAAACATATACTGCATATTTCCCTTGTATTAACCATTGCAGGTGCTGCCTGGTTACTACCGGTAAAATGGGTGTGGCACGTTCAGTTCAGCTCGTTTCTATCAGTGCAGGGGTGTGTATGCACATGTGTGTGCGTGTGCATGTGTGTGCGGTCCCACGCTGCACCCCTATTTTCAGCAGGTCGATCAGCTGTTTGAGCATTCAAACCTGACAAAACGAAATTAAACTCACCAAAACCGTCATGGTTTGTCTTTCCACTGGCCTATTACACGTTTCCAACAATTTGGGTGAAATAACATGGGGGTGGGGTGCGGGTCATGCATCAAATTTCGAATAATAATTATTATTATAATTATTAGTAATTCCCAGAGATTTTCGAATAGCGTTTTTGCTTGGAATGCACATTCCTACTTTCAACAACAGCTGCACTTTCTTTAAAAAAATATAACTGCTTAGTTGGGTTTAAGAGAAGATCAGTTTGGTCAGGCTTAAGCAACAAAACTACTTAGGTTTAAGAAAAGACTGCAGTTTGGGTAAAAATAACTCTGGAAGTGCTGTAACTTAAGTATGGAAGAAACATGACAAATACTACTCAGCTTTAGGAAAAGAGCACGATTTAGATTAAAATAAATCCAGAAGTGACATAACAAATATTGTAGATCAACATTAACTTCTGGTTTTATACGTGACATAAACACAGGTCTCCTGGACAAAAGTCCAGTGTTTTTTGACCCACCCATCTACTCTGACCTCTTCCCTAAGCTGTCTGTCGCTGTTTGTACTTCCCAGTTCACATTTACATGGATTACATATGAACTAATTTCATGCACTCCTTCTGTCTATGTACACAAATTAGTACATTAAATTTAGTGATTATTTCGCAAAGTGCTGTGCGACTGGGCTGCTCTGTTTTATTTTGGCTCATACTCACCCGTTGTGGTGATCCCAGAGAACACCCAACACTGTCCATATGACACAGGCGTCCCATCAGTGGAGTGGTACTGCCTCAGGATCTCCACGCTGCTGCTCCACGCCGAAGGAGAGACTCCATCAGAGTAATCTCCAGACCAGTTCCCCACCAGAACCCCAAAGTCATCCTGAGCGTTTATCTGAAAAGAGGGCGATGACGCAGTCAATTTCAAAATTACTGCTCTCATTTATAAATTAAAGTGATAACATCCCAAGCAGAACATGATTAGGGCCGTAACCACTAATGGAGACACTGAGGTCATGTCCTCTGTATTGTAGTATAGCTACACACATGGAGGGGTTTTCATAAGTTTTTGGCAGACTTTTTATAATCAGTATTATGGCTGTCAAAGTTAAAGCGATAACACATTAATGCAAATTCAATTTAACGCCACTAATTTCTTTAATGCATTAACACAACTTGCAATTTTTAGGTTGTAGCAGGCTGAGCTTTAGAGACAGAGTGATGGTACTGCTCTCATATAAAACTAAAAAACCTTCATCATTCATTAGAACCAACCATGTCATCCTAGCTTGTCAAGAAGGAGACTAAATAATGAATTTTGGCATGGCCATTTTCAAAGGGGTCCCATGACCTCTGACCTCAAGTTATGTAAATGAAAGTGTCCAGTCTCCCCTTTACAGACATGCCCACTTTATGATAATCACAGGCAGTTTGGATCAAGTCATAGTCAAGTCAGCACTCTGACACACTGACAGCTGTTGTTGCCTGTTGGGCTGCAGTTTGCCATGTTATGATTGGAGCATATTTTTTATGCTTAATGCAGTAACTGTGAGGGTTTCTGGACAATATATGTCATTATTTTGTGTTGTTAAGTGTCAGTGTTCGTAATATCCTGAGATAGTGTGATGTTAATATAAATCTAAACTCACCATGGCAGATATGACTCTAACCACATTGACAGGATCCCCTCGACCAGATGGAGGCATGTCACTCTTCTCCAGAATAAACAGACACGCTTCCAGGACTGCCTCATGAAACTATAGTCAAAAAAACAAAAAACGCAAATCATCAGCAGAGGAAATTAGTTAATTCAAGTGGGGATTTCAATCATATTACTGAGTAAAAGAAGATGTGTCTTGCAATTAAAATATTAATAAACAATAACCATACAAACTGAGAATTACTGCAAATTACAAATAAGTTTTGCAGCTTCTACCAGCGTTTGTGCTTCACAGTATTTCTTGTTTGTGAGCTGCTTTATGGCACAAAACAGGAAGATGGTGCTGCTCTTTCAGCACAAATGGAGATAAAATTAATAGTGCCAGATGGTGGAAGACTGATGAGGGTACTAAAACATAACGCATAAAAGCATATTCAACTGATAATAACACCCAAACACCCAAAAAAGAAGCAAGGACTTTCCATGAGAATGGACTGGAAAAGCTGCTGCTGGAAATACTCACTAGTGCACCAAATGTGTATCAATCCACAGCTGAAAATAGTCCCCAACAAAACCAGTCTTTACTCCGGTTTGAGTAACATTTAATAAAAAAACACAGTGCCCAGCTGTTTTAGAAAACGACTCAGAGTTTTTTACAAATAAAACTATAGACCTGTAACCCTTTATTAAAGATTCACATCTTCAGTCGGGACAAATGGACAAGTTGCACCACAGACAATGATATCGCGATCATTCAAAAGCACAAGTTCGGCACTTTCGCGTCGCATCTTGTCTCGATAGTTCGTACCTGGCCGAAGTTCCACGTGCGGGCACCTATTTGCTTCTCCGTGCCATAGTAAATCCTCCCGATGTCATTCAGAACGTACTCCTTCCTCTCCTCCTCGTCATCCAGGAACACCGCGTCCCCTGGAAAGACATGACAATAATCTGGCTTTATAATAGTTTTTTTATCCTACGCTGTATACGCTAGCATAAGTTTTCCTACTTGTACATGCAACTAAAGTTGATCCAATTAAACCAGCCTTGACAGGAAATACAAAACAAAAACTTTCTTGTAGAACTGTATGGTTTGTTTTAATGGTATAGACTGTGTTTTTTGACTTCCTCTCTGCCCGTGAAAGAAAGTTACCCACGCTTTAATCACCTCTTCAGTGACCAAACCACTGAAGAATGTGATTTCTTTTCACAAATTCTGTGAGAGAATCCCCTAGGCCAGGAAACGGTTAGGAAACACAATGACTCCATGGACCTTGCAGTGGGGCCCACGTTCATTTATGGGAAGTGGTCTGTTTTGAATGAGATCAGCTGTAGAGACTTGGGCGTGCACCCCCTGACATGAAATTCACAAATCTGTGTCTTTGTTTTTCCTTAGCTTTTATCTCTTGCTGCTGCCACTGTGATTTCCAGTGGGTGGGGGAGAGGAACATGACAAAAAGACAGAGAGGGAAAGCAGTAAAAGTACCCGAGTGTTCGAGATGGACATGAGCAAAATCAAGTGGAAGGAAGGGGTTTAACAAAGTCATGAGGGACGAATGAGAATAAGAGGGGAAGTTATGCTTTTATGCTTGGGAGGGAGAAGGGGGAGGGGGAGCAAAGCGTAACAGAGTGTCTCGAGATTTTACAGGAGAAAGTAGAGGCCGAGGTTGACAGCATCTGGCAGCTGTGATAATTATGATTTTCATTTCTTCTTGCCGAATATTTCTACAATGTTGGAAGAAAATGGCACACGGGAGGATATGACAGAAGAGGCCAGAAAACAGATCTGTGAAGCAATGGAGTGAGGATCGGGTCAACAGATAGCAAGAAGGGAGCAGGACTGGGTGGGAGAAGCATATAAAGGCAGGAAATACACATGGAAGCAGTTAAAGCAAGGGAGAGGACAGGTTGACACCAGCTGCAGGATTACGGCGAGCTCGCCCCATGGCGTTTTTTTATATAGTAATTGTAGGATTTTGAATTTTACGAGCGCGAGGGAGAGATTGGTCCCGGGGAGAAGAGATTGAAAGAGGGAAGAGGAGATTGGGCTTGCTGCCAGAAGCAGCCACAGTGTAATGAAAGACAGAGCGTCATTTATTTATTTATTTTTTTTATCAAATCCAAGTTCACAGTTTTTTTTATGTCACATATCCTGTGCGGATAGTTTGCCGTGCTCAGCATACTGAACTCAGCAGAATAAATAATGGCCCTCATTTCCTAAGGCCTTATTTGAGCTATAATAAAATAATTAGCATGCATAATTTTACACTACAGTTACCGCCTCACAGCTGTATGTATGCCGCCACCAACCAGTCAAGTTGCTGTTTATGTACATCCACGTCTGTCCAAAGTGTCATCACTTCATGCGGTAAAGACTGATGATTTTTAGCTCCTTTCCCAGTAAGCGAGCATGACATTTGGTTTGGTATCAATAGATTCATTGCAATCTCAAGAATCATATCATGTATGTCCATCTATTATTAATTATCTTATCTTAATTAAAAAATTAAACCCACAACAGCCTTGAAACAACAGTAATGATGACAGTAAGATCCACCGTCATTTTCAGAAGGTTAAAAGGAGACCAAGTAAACTGAGAACTGAGGAGAAGAATAATTCCAATTTTAAGATCATGGTGATCAATGAAACAGGCAGTCTAATATAACCTTCATAAAAAATATAGATAAAATATAGCACATGGTTCTATTTTTCACTTCTACTTATTTTTTGTTAAATTACGTTAGAAATTGTCATACAGGTAGGCTGCAATTAAATTTTTGGCCTCATCAAACAAGACGATTTAATTTAAAAAACATTCACTTTGTTTCTGTGACAGATGCAGTCTGGAGATTTAATTCTTTTCATTACAACATTAGATCTTCAAAAATCAATGCCAATACTGTATATTACGAGCAGATTAAAAGGCTATGTCAAAATAACACTGTTTAAGAACATCCTGGCAGGGCATGTTGTGCAAGCACACAAAACAAAGAGGCAGAGGGCCACCAGATAAAATCTAACTAAGATATCACAAGAATCGGATGAATGTGAAGTCACAGTGACCCCGACCTTTGACCACCAAAATCAAATCAGTTCATCCTCGAGTCCACGTGGACATTTGTGCTAAATTTTAAAGAATTTCCTCCAGGCTTTCCTGAGATATTGCGTTCACAAGAATCTCTGCTTTATATCTATGCCACTTACTTAAGAAATCAATAATTTCACATAAAAACGGTCCGCCAGAGTCCAACATCAGAACTGCGCCCATAGCAACAGTCTGCAGTAAAGAAATAACCATAGAACGCTGATTGACCAATCATAATTGAGTATTCATCAGTGCCGCGTAATGAAAGGTGATAATATGTCAGCTGTGTTTACAGCTTGTTTCTGCTTCCCCCTAGTGGCCAAAAACGGTTAATGCAGGCTCAACTAAATAAGAAAAAAATAACCAAATTGATCTATTTTATCTATCTTTTTTGAAAATAAGAAAATACACAAAAATAAGTATTTGATTTATGCACACTCAAATGTTTAAAATCCTATGTTTATGTGCTAACATCTCATAAATGAGGCCACTGAAGGTCTGTTTGATCTTACACACAAACTGTTTTGGTCTCAAACTTAGTTCAACGGTGTGCTTAAGTGACATGACCAAGTGAGCCAGCAGTCTTGAATCACAGCCAGCAGAGTTGCGTAACTCTCACAGGGTCACGCTGTAGCTTTTTGATGGACAGCAACACGCCCATGGATTGAGTTGGCCTTTCTCACCCATGTGTTACATTATACCAGGACTACTCTCACAGATTAAAACAGACAGACTTTGTGCCAGCGCTTGCCATCAGAATGCAGAGGCTATTCGTAACACAGCAGCTGTACTCTGGGAACACTTTTCCTGGTAATTGGGCAGTATCAGACAGTTCTCCTGCAAGTAAAATATTGAGTTTTTCAAGCTATTCTGCCTCAAACTTAATAGTAAGCCAGATAATAATTCATTCCAGACATGTTACGCAATGCTGTCTGTCTTTTCTTCCTACATTTTTCTCCTCTTATCACCTACAACTTGTCTTCTTTCCTTCCCCTCTTCCACATTCCTGCCCTGGATCTTTGTAAACCCGCTGCCCTGTTCACACCTACTGCCAATCTTACCTTCGCACCAAGGGTTGAAGAGCATGACAATGTTCTTGCTGGAGTCGTGAGTAGTTGCCGTGTCGCCCTTCGAGGAGCTGGTTGTCACCGTGAGCCCGTACAGGCCGATCACAGCGCTGGCTGGCGAGTTGACGGACAGCTTCATCTTGTTGCCGTTCTGCTCCACTATCTTGGCCTCCCAGCGCTCGTCCCCCAGGTCATCCACCAGTGGGATGATGACATGGGTGCCTTTGGCCACCAAGGGCAGGGGACCTACACCACACAGGTTTTAGGTTATATTATTATATATCATGCAGAATTTCTCTGAACAAAAGCCTGATGTATTACAATACATTAAACACTATGCTTTTAGGTGGTGCAGTACAATATGGTTGTTTGATGTTGAAGATTGATACCGTTTGTCTGTTAAATCTGAAATTAAAGCCTTGAGACTGTTTCTTAGCTCAGCAAAAAGACTAAAAAGTGAAAACAACAAACCCTCCAGCACCTCTAAACTTCACTAACTAATAAATTATATCCAATTTCTTTAGTTGGTGTAAAACAGAAACGCAAGAGTGACTTTTATGGCAGAGCCAGGCTAGCTGTTTCCCCCTGCTTTCAGCCTTTGTGCTAAGCTAACCATCTCACCGTTAGCTGTCACTTCACATGTAACGGACAAACATAGTAGCAATTGTCTCATCTAACTTATGAAAAAAGGACAATATATTTATATATTATATATTATATATTAATATATTTGGAAATTTCTCCACTGTGGGACAAAGAAAGGAATATCTTATCTTATCCTATCTTATATTTCCAAAATATCAAGATTAAGGTTAATTGCTTGCATCTACGTAGCTGTGAACCACTAGAGTTGTCAGAACTATCAAAGTTTGTCAAGTTGTGGGTGGTATATTCTAATGAGCCTGTATGTGACATAGAAAGGGGAACCAGATCTGAATGGCATGTTGATCACATGTTTTCTGATCTAAGTAGCCCACAAAAACTGACTAGGTTGTCTTTAGGGATGCTAATTTTTAAAAATTTTAACAAAAAACGACCTTTGATAACTGATGATTAACTGCTAACCACTCCTCTGAGTTTTGCTCAGCTTTTTAATTCATTGTTATTTATCTTAAACGTTTAACCAATTGCGTTAATCACTTAAAATTAATTAAAAAATTAATGTCAATTAACTTTTAAACGGTGAATTATTAACATCCTTAGTTGTCTCATTTCACAGTTTTTAGGTTGGCAGGCACTCCTGGCAGAAAAGTGAGTTTTTAATGGTATGTCCCCTTTAACAGCACAGCGCTTACAATTCAGAAACACATTCCGATATTTGAAGCGAATGACCTTTCAGGGCAGAACAAAACAACTGAAGCACCAAGCCTGAATACGAAGGAAAACACCCACAGTTCATCTGCTACAACATATACCAAAGAGAGTGTATATGTGTGCGTTTACACACATAAACATGTACATTTTTGTGCAGTCAAAAGTATCTTTGAATAACATTTTTGCTTTGTATGTGTGAGTGAAAAGTCAAGTTGTGCAGCTTGACAAAGCATTTTTCAATTCGTCCCATTCTCAGCTATCCTTGAAAAGTTTGGATTAAAAAAGTTAGATAGTAGAAGTGGCAGTGGACGGATTATTCATGTCACAGTAATTGTAAGTCTGTTCCCAGCACACTGCACAACCATAGCAAACTGCAAACCACATGTGTATCGCAGCCCTTCACCCGGCTGTGCATAGTTTGTCTGAGTAAACAACATTTTGGCTCTGGAAAAACCTCCCACACTGCACATACGCACGCATCTCTGCAGAAAGCCAAGAACATTCAACAGGGTTTTATTAGCCTGGATGTTCCCTTTTGCGTGGCTTGATGTTTAGCTAATGTATAACTTCAAAAACAACTGTGCAAATTCAGTCTTACAAAATAGCTGTCGTGGCCGTAATTCTAACCAATTAACATGATTAAGACATATTGGATGCTTTCCTCTAAGCTATTTGCTTCAGGGTACTTCGTGGAGTAGATCAAGAAACCATTGTTCTCCATCCGACCACAGCCAGAAACTTCCTCTCTGACCTCCGAGGACATGTTGGAAAGGAAATCAATGAAAAACACTCTTTTCTGCTGGGTTGACCTCGCTTTTATTGAAAATTGACTCTGAATCTCTAGTCACCTTCCTATTTGAACAAAATAACAGCTTAGGAAGGTACGGCGATGCAAAGCCCCGCTCTTAGTGCAGCACTTAGAACCTTTGCCCTGCAAATGAGACTGTGAAAGCAGCGGTAATGGGAGCCTGTCGAATGCGGATGGCCTAGATAGTTATGTGCCAATTCAGTTTCTCCCCGACTCCTGCCATGTAACTATTGATGTACTATGTGAGCAGCAGGGTGAGGGCAAATCACCTCTCTGTGGTGATGTAAGGGCCGTTTATCCCAAAGTGTGTAGTGCATCATTGTAGTATGAGGCCTGTGAATACCAGAGCGAGGTGTCCGGTGTCTTGCGGTCTGGCTGGAAGCTGTAAACACTCTGAGGTGGTGGATGGAATCCAAAACTTGTGGCGTAGCTATACGGTTGAACTGCTGCTCGACTTAGATGCGCTACGTGTGGAATTTTGACCACATTTCCCATGCTTTGTTTTGAGTCAGTCGTTCATTCCTCTGCATTTCACACAGGCTTGTAGCAGCTACTGATTAAAGGGGCACTCAACCATTTTTACAAATCATGGATTGAAGTACTACTCGACCTGTGAAAGCTGTGTTGTGTATATGCCTTTGGTTTACAGCAGTAGTTCCCAAACCATTTATCATATGATGTACAACCACAACCCTGTCAGATAAATTCAATCATCAACACAACCTATCATGATCCAGATGTGTTCTATTTCTACCATTTATCCATTAGTTTGAGCTATTTACTTCAACCATTTATTCATTACTTGTAGCCATTTATTTCAACTGTTTATCCATATCTTTTAGCCATTTATTTCAACTGTTTATACATTACTTTTAGCTATTTATTTCAACTATTTATCCTTTACTTTTAGCTATTTATTTCAAGTGTTTATCCATCGCATTTAGCTATTTATTTCAACTGTTTATCCTTTACTTTTGCTATCTCTTCTGGTTTAGACCTCCATGCTCATGTACTGACTTTATTATGTGGATATTATTTTTTCTAATCGAAACATGATTTATATTTTTTTACATTAATTGAGGTACAATCTTTCCACATACTCCCTGGCAACTGCTGAAGTACCCCTGGGGTACAGGTACACCTGGTTGGGAATCTGTGGTGTAAAGGAGCCTTCTTTAAGGCATTTACACACTGGGGGCATTACGAATAAACAACACAAAATGCAAAACACTCGCCTGTGATTATTATAAGTCCAGGGCTTTTACTGTGAAAGGTAAGAACGAAAGGAGGAAAGCTCAGAAAATCAATCCTGTTCCGCTTTTTTTGCTGCGTAATACTTGCGCTCTCTATAAAAGTACACATGACAAAAACAATGGTTTGAAAAAGTATATTTACATGCAAATTAATCGCACAAAATATGCTGCTAATGTGCAACAGCCTTAAACCTCGGAAATTATATCTTGGATTGCGCTCGGGCGAGAGTCTGTGTTACAAACTTGGGTTTTGAGATGAAAAAACTGGACATTTACTTGGCGGTCTAACTAATTGCTTGTAAGTTGCATTATGGGAATTGTAGGATCCATCTTTTGGAGCTTTACCCACACTAGGGACTAAAGTCAGGACTTCTTGATCTCTGCTGTGTCAATTTTGTTCATTCTTTCTCATCTATCTTGTGATTCCCTTTGCTAAGTTGCTGGAGTGGCCCTTATCAATATATTTTGCTTTATTGTATTGCTTTTCTTATTGTTTTTCTTTTTGTCCATTTTGGGCAATCGGTGAACTTTTCTGTATTAGGCAACTCTCAAACACTTTTACCGCTGATATATATGATACTGATGATATCTCTTTATCATATAAGTCATGGATTCAGCTGGAAGGTACGATGACATACGCCCAGGCACTGTCTGTCCATGCCATACCTGTTTTCAGGTCCAAATGCATCTTGTCATTGTCAGCACTGAAGGGCCTGTTGAGCTCCAGCTCTATCTGGAAGGTCTGTCCTCTGCGGATGATCAACTCGTCCCCCTCATACAAGTCGGTGTGGTGCTCCTGTCTGTTCTGCCCCATCTTGGAGCTCAGCAGGTCCACAGAAAGCACCGACAACTTTATTTCTGAGAGAGGAAGGTTTAACGTTTTCATCAACATGATGTGCATGTGCAACATGCAGAAATAATCAAGTTTAAGTAAACTCAGACTTCATAATTTAATACCACAGTTTACACCAAAAGTCAGTGACATTACCTTCCATTTCCTTTGCCTCTCCATTCTCAGGCTTTGGCTTTGCGGGCTCCGGGGTCGGGGCCGGTGCCGGGGCCGGGGTCGGGGGTTTGACTAATTCCACCTTATCTGTAACGTCATAGGAGGTGCTGTTCTGGCGCTTACAGCAGCACGGACACATCTTCCTGAACCAGCGGCGACAGGCTCCCTCCTCCTGTTTCTTCTCCCCCTCTTTGTGAATGGACAGCTCCACCCTGGTGGGTGGGGCTGCTCCGGGGAAACGCCCCACATCTGACGTGCCTCTTACTGCCAACCGCTCACCTGGCATACTAGGAGACACGTTAGAAGATGCTATTTCAATTGTAGAAACCAATAATCATAATCAGTAATTACTTTGTTAAGGTACACAAAAAGCTCCAGAAATCAAGACATGTAAAAACCAACTGAGAGTCTGGATGGAAATGCAAATTTGTCCGTTTTTTTTCTTGTAAATTTGACACTTTACTCTCTAAGAATATCTCTCTCTAGAAAACTTTTTTCTCGTAAATTTCCGACTTTAATCTCAAGTTGTGAACTACTGCACTATTAGCTTCTATCAGTGTAAATAGTTTGGGTTTTATTTGACAAACTTTTTAAATATTTTGCCTCTGAATAATCCCCAAACCTTGCTGTAAACAGTTTTTACTGGAACATAATAAGAAAACTGCTGACTACACTGTGGTTTATCCAAAGCAACATTTGTGTCTCTCTGCAAAGAGATGTTGCTGTTGAATTAAAAAAAAAAAAAAAGATGTGAGTCCCACAAACATAATTCCATTCATTTTGTACTGTGGCAGGAGCAGAAATCTCAGCAAGGGACAATTAAAACCAAACCTAGCAAAAACTTGATGAAAGCCCCAACAACGTTGCACAGTAAACAGAAAGACGTAGGGTTCACACTGTAGAGGTCATTTGTAGTGTGCTACAGTACATTTCATTCCCCCAAGACCTTATACTCATAACAATCTGTTTAAGAAAACATTTGTCCTTTTCCGCCTCTCCTTTTCTTTTATCTCCCCATCATGAAACAGCAAATGCACTTTTTCTTTCACTTTTTCCCACAATTACCACATTCCAGACTTGAACTCTCCTTGGTCGTCAGGCTTTCTCAAAGCATTCGGCGGTATACAGCCTTTCGTCCTTGTCGGCTGCACTCCCTGCCTCCTACAAGCAGCTGGATTCCATCTGCTTCACCTCAGCTGTGAATGCAGTTTGTGTGTATAGGCTATATCTCCGTGCGTGCACGTACCCTGTGAATGTAGGTGTCCAGTACTGTATATCACATGAACATTTATCACACTGTCACATCCCCACCCTCATGCAGTGCACCAATAATCACAACGGAATTAGATCATTTGTCACATTGAAGATACGCCGTCCTCCCTGCCCATCCTCAGATTTCAAAATCGGGTTCACACACATACCAAACGTCAACATTAGGAAAGTGAAAATAAAAAGTGTTTACTAAACTGAAAGGGAGGGGGGGCTTTCCTTCTCATCCCATTCTTTCCTTCCCTTTTTCTCACCATCTGTAACTTCTCCATTTATTATAAAAGCCACATAGGCCGTAATCTAATGTATATTACCCTTAACATTTAAGGACCATTGGACTTTTGTTAGCTCTTGTTAAACACCCATAAACTGTAATGAGATGCAGTAATGCGCATAGTCAGGAGAAATGCATTGTTTTTAACATTATAGGAGATGGTTGGCTTATAGCTCCATTCTTCTTAGTTGTTGTTAGTACTCCTGTCAAATTTTCCATGACAACACCTATAGAGTTTACAGTGATAATGGTGGCAGATTAACCCCACAAACGTCTTAGTAATATCTTAGAGAAACAGTCTGCGATTTCACACAGAGGTACAGAAGCATTGTTTTTTTAAATTCATGATAAATCTGTGAGTTAGTTAAATCAGCGTCTCTGGCTGACTTTAATGTTCCCAGCTGACTAATTTCAAAACAAGACTTGTGTAAAAGGACCTTCAATATGTGCTTGATGGCTATTTGCGTGACATTATGCTAAAAGACTGGCCGGGGTTACTTGGAAGCAATATTTTTATTCTGCCCAATTGATTAGCTTACCCTGATATTCTTATCCGAATCCTAGCCAGTTTCATAGCTCGTGCCTAAACCTAACCAATCCAAATAACGAAGGCAACAAGTAGGAGTAGGGCGGGTCACGACTTTGCCATCCAAGGAAAAAAAAAGTGCCAAATCTAATACAGAGCAGGAGCCCCCAGGAAGAGCGCCAGGCTTTGAAGCAAATTTTCGTATTGGCCTAAAAGCGAAATTACAACTTCTGTGTCAATCATGTGATGCATCAAGCCCAAAAAGACTTTTTCCCATAGACTTGGGAAAGAGGCATCTGTAACTCGGCGGCTAATTTTTTATTTGAGATAAATCAACTTCCCAGTATGAACACTTGAATAGCCCAATCAGTGGATTGGAAAAGTTATAAATTCACTAATAGCCGAATCCAGACTTATTTCCCTTCCTCTGTTCATATGGTTAAGACCCAGACTGAGGCCGGAGTGAGGGCTGGGAGGCGGGGTAGGGAACGCTACTGCACCTGCTCTATGGGCCCGATGGATGCAGAAGATCGCCGGATGATCCGGGTACTTTAATTACTCTGCAGTCGAGCTGTGGTTGGGGTTGGGTGGGGGGGGGCGGGGCCCCCCCCCCCCCCAAATGTGGTGGGGGGGGGGGGGCTTTCTCTTCCCCTCCGCCCCCCGCGCCGCCCCCCACCCCCCCCCCCCCCCGTCCTGGGGGGCCCCCCCCCCCCCCCCCCCCCCCTCCTTTCTTTTTTTTTTTTTTATTTTTTTTTTTTCCTTTTTTTTTTTTTATTTTTTTTTCCCTCCCCCCCCCCTCCCCCCCCCCTTTTCTTCTCGGGGGGGGGGGGGCGCCCCCCCCCCCCCCCGGGGGGAGGGGGGGGGGCGGCCCCCCCGGCCCGCCGCCCCCCCCCCCCCAGCGAAAAAAAAAAAAAAAAAAAAAAAAAAAACAATCCCCCCCCCCCCCCCCCCCCCCCCCAAAAAAATTTAATTAAATAAATTAATAAATATATTTTTTTTTTTTTTGGGGGGGGGAGGAAGCCCCCGGAAGAAAACCCCCCCCACCCAGGGAGAAAAAAAAAACTCCCCACAAAAAAGCCACAAGCTGGAATCAAACCCGCCACCCCCCTTCTTTTAGGCGACAACGCTAACCACTACCCCCCCCTCCACCCCTCTATGAGTTTAAAAAAATGTAAATTTAATTTCCCCATTTTGGGACTAATAAAAATAGATCTTCTTCTTCTTCTTTTTTGGCTTCATGCGCAAATGTGCAACTTTCATTGGAATGAATGGGAGCCTGCCTCCAATGCTGTATCCAGTTCTATTTATACATCCATGAGCAAGATGCAATACTTTTTTATTAATATGGCAAAGGCATGACCTGCCATACTCTGCCTCTGATTTGCTCACCCTGATATTCTTACCCCAGCATGTACCAATCTCAGTCTGCATGCACCTAACCAACCTAACCAATGAAGGCAGTGAGTAGGCAGCTCGTCAATCAGAGGCAGATTCAACCGGGTCATGACTTCACCATAGCAGGATTCGTACCATTAGCTAAACTCTTGAAATAAATCTCTTGAAATTGATAATCACACTGCCATTGCTTGTTGGTGGTGCAGCTACAACTGGATAATCGCTGTTTAGGTGGTGACCAAAAGATCAATTAGTATCTGTGCACATCCACTTAGCTCTCTGCATATCACAGAGAACCATATCATTATGTTATCATTTTTTCACTATTCTGCTCGAAAAGTAAGCTAAAGTATGTAAAGCTAAAAATAGAGGCTAAACAGGTGGCACAAGGTGTCATCTAAGAAAAGTTACAGCACATATTTCAGCAGTGAGCCTTTGATAAAGGGCTGCTACGTTTCTATTGATTTCATGGTTAAATATTTGCATGGGACAGGCATATCAAACAGCCTGAGCGCAGTGGTTTTGTGAAAAAAGAGGCAGTGATAGTGAAGTTATGTGACACAGTTGAAAGAGCAAACAGCTGAGGAAGAGGTGGTAGGGAGGGGCGCCTCAAAATCCATGTGTAAGTATAGAATGTGTGTGTGTGTGTGTGTGTGTGTGTGTGTGTGTGTGTGTGTGGCACACCATCTGTGCGCATGTAGGATATTATGGTCACTTCTGATTTTTCACCTCCTTCACTTCCTGAGTTCATCTGCCGGTCAGATGACATGCCCCTCCCTTCAGCTGTTTCCAAATCCTTTAAATATTTGGCAAAAACATTCATAATCATTTAGACAGACAATGGATGGAGTCAGATGTGTGGACTGCAACACAACCTCCACCCAAAACTGAAGTCACGCTCACCGACCCGTTCTGTGCTGCCTTCGCTCCATCCATGTCTACTTTTAGTTAGAAACATTAAAATGAAGTGAAAAGCATGACAGGATTCAACACGTTTTGGTTAGCAGTGCCTTTTTCTCCACACTCAGACAACTGGTGACTAAATATTTGGGATGATGATACAATTATAATTGGCCACATAATACTGCAGATATGGGCTATTTTCAAATGTAACAACTGAGCAAAAGTTTTTCCAGGCTGTTTTGTTAGTAATTTGTGTCTTCACAGGCTTTAATAAAGCCAAGTTATCTCACTACTGCACCTTAGGTGGTCTAAAATTGCCCAATTAGAGTCATCCACTCAGCCCCCTAAAACCATGAAAAGCCATTCCACAAGCCTAATTTTTGGCCCTTTTCCCTCATACTAATGCACAAATTTAAATGGATTTACCAGTCAAGCTGGAAAACAAGTGTTATTTCTTCATCTTTTCTCCTCCCCGCTGCCTATCATGTGTCACTTCTTCCATCATGCCGTGCCCTCTCCCTCTGCAGCCCTCCACTTCTTTTCTGTCGGTTTGTGTTGGCATGCCGGCACCTCTGGTATGCCCACTGGCCCCCTGAGATAAGAGTTTCAAGACAACAACACCAGCTTTGAATGGCCGGGCTTGTTTGTCTGGTATTAGGAGTCACAGGAGTTTGCACAATTAAATTTCCCAATTTTTTGTGGTTTTTTTTTTCCTACAAATGTTCTGCAACACATGATGCACATGTCAATTTATGCTCCAGTCTTTTCAAAATAAAACACTTGGTTAGGCTTAGGCAACAAAACTGTTGGGTTTGGGTTTAAATAACACCAGAAGTGCTGTAATTAAGTACAGACGTTACATGACCAAAACTACTTAGACAGCTTTAGAAAAAGGTTGTGGTTTGGGTTTAAATAACTCTGGAAGTGATGTAACTTAGTGACAGATGTTACATGACAAAACGTTGACTTTTGGTTTCAAAAGGGGGATGAACACCAGTCTCCCGGGCAAAAGCACAGTGTTTTTTGACCCACCCATCCACCTTGACCTCCTCCCTATGTGGTGTTGCTGCTTTATACTTTTTATACATTTTTCAAGCTGACCATTAAAAAAAATGTGAAATTCGTGTCTGTGTACTCAACTAATATATTCAATTCTGTGACTGTTTCACAAACTATGTGATTGTAAAATTAATAAATTTATTCAATTTTTAAAAATGTCACAGCACAGTAAAAGCCTGGAAAGCCATCACACAGAAAAAAAACAAGAAATAGTTTAAATCCCAGACACTGCACATCCTTCAAGATCTCGGAAGAAGAGACGGGAATCAACTGCAGCTGGTTGGCATCAACCAACAGTGTTGCTGAGGGCATAAAAATACCTCATCTAATTGACTGGTATTTACTGAATATGAGAAAATGCTTTTAAAAAGCGAGTAAACTAGCAATACAACTTCTTGGAGATTAGAAGACCTCCATCTTATCAACGATCAGGGGGACTGATGATTAGATTTTTGATGCAACAAAAGTTCAGCAAGTTCAGGGCTAAACTTCACCCAGAGTTGACACAGTTTGTTTTAAGTTCATTAAAGGCAAGGAGAAAGGTTACCTAATGATTGGAGTAAACCCATTTTATTACTATGTACTTTTGATATGGTCTGTCCTCTTGTAAATGTGCTTAAATGTCTCTTTCTGTCTTTATGTGAGCCTCCTCTCTGTGGAGGATCATCCTATAAACCCCAGAAGTAAGAGAGGCTTTATCTGGTCTAAAAGAAGAAACCGTTAGGTCACGCGCAAGTTTGCGCTTCACTTAACATCTCTCTCAAGAAAAAGAGTGGGAGTGAGTGAAAATCTTACTTTATCTGTGTGGATTCTTCTCTGGATCAGCGCTGAATCCTCTGCTTCGTCCCCAGTAATTATCTCTCAGCGTCAAACTTTTGGAAAGTTTTATTTTTTTCTCTTCACTCGCTCCGGTCTTGAATCTGAATACTTATATGTCTGTCTTGGTATGTACTGCACGGTACTTTTAAACTGACACACACCCCTCTTCCTCGCGGTTCAGCCCACCCCGCCCCTCCGTGTATGGACCGAAGTTCCCCCCTCACACCCCACCGGGAGGTCCCGCTGTGAGTTGGGCGCGCTGCGTAAAAGTGCGCACGTAGTGTGTCGGTTACATGATGAGTAGCACACACACACTTCACAGACACAGGGAGAGGGAGACTGAGGAGAGAAAGTGTGTTACGCAATATTCAGCATTTACTTTTCCAATACAGGAAGGGAGTGGAGGCAGACAGCCAGAGGAGGGCAGGGTGATAAGTATGGTGAGTCCTAATGTGATCACCCAGTAAAACCAGTGAATCAGAGATAGTAACTCCAAACATCTGATCAACAACCAATACCCTGCACCACAAAGCCAATAATCATGGCAACAACCAAATTCAGTGAGAAAAAAAAGAATTAAATGAGATTTTAAATAACTGGCAGTAAATTTCAGCCTATAAAGATGTCTATACTATCATTGCCATATCATATGAAATGTTGTGTATTTAGTGGAGCTGTCAATCCGTTAAAATATTTAGTCACAATTAGTCACATAATTGTCCATAGGTTATTATGATTAATGCAAATTAATTACACATGTATTTTTATGTGATCAAAATGTACAATAAAGGGAGATTAGTCAAGTATTCAATACTGTTTTCAACATGGAGTGGGCATATATCCTGCTTTATGAAAATGTATGTACAGCATATGTTTATTAATGGTAATCAGCACAAAACAGACACTCTCACAGGTTCTGCATTTAGCATAAAAATATGCTCAAATCATAACATGGTAAACTGCAGCCCAACAGGCAACAGCTGTCAGTGTGGCAAAAACTGCATGTGATTATCATAAAGTGGACATGCCTGTAAAGGGGAGACTCGTTGGTATCCACAGAACCCATTTTCATTCACATATGTTGAGGTCAGAGGTCACAGGACCTCTTTGAATATGGCCATGACAGTATTTCCTTACCAAAAAATTTTGGGGCATTATTTACCCTCCTTAGCAACTAGTATGGTATGGTTGATGCCAATGGCTTCCTTAGGTTTTCTAGTTTCAAACAATGTCAGCATCTCTAAAAGTTTTGAAACTGAGCCTGCTACAACCTTCAAAAGATTGTTTGCGTTAATGCATTATTAGCGGCGTTAAAAGAAATGTGCATTAACTCCATTATTAGTGCATTAACTTTGACAGCGCAAACATAAGACATTTTTGTAACCACCAAAATAAACCAAAACCACAGTCTGTGGTATATGATTCAAGGTTGACCCTCGTCTAAAGGAAATCCCCTTGTGTCAATGTTGTCACAGTCACTAATGTTGTCACAGTCACTAAAACCTTACAGGCCATTGAACTTCTGCACACTTTCAGGTCTCCTCTTCTGGTCAGTTTACAGAGAAACTCCCATCCTAAGTTTAAACCATCTGATCACAAGCCACAAGCAGGCTAACTTAAAGTCATCGGAACAGAAACAAGCATTTAAAAAATGGCCAAGGCATGTGTTTGGTGTTGAATATTGTACATTTCAGTCCAAAGCATCTAGTCAGCAAAAGCACTTAATGTGATGACATATTTATTCTGAGGGTAAATTGTCTCATAGCTGCCTGATCTTCCAAAGTACCCGAGCCAATGAGAGCAGACCTAGTGAATGACTAAAGTGCACCAGAACTTTGTGGTTTGGCAAGAGATCATATTGAGGTCATACAGTATGTGATACGTGATGATGATGATGATGATGATAGCGAGAACTGAAGAAACATATCTAAACTTGCTTCCTCTGGCAGCGTTAAATGATTACATCATGCCAGCTGAGAACTACAGGAGTAATAATGACAGTCATACAGGTATGTTTCCCTTGTTCACCATATTAGTTTAATGTGTTAGCATGCTAATATTTCGTAACTGCCACTAGACACAAAAGACAGCAGAGGCTGGTGTAGTTAATCAGGCATTAGTTCATAAAGTATTGGACAAACTGAAATTTTGATCTGATGATGATGCTTAATGAAAAGTCAGAAGATCACCAAAGTCAAAAGAATTAACCTCTACAGACTTCAAATACCTGTAGAACATTTCACCGCAATTCAACCAATAGTTGTCAAGTTATTTCACTCAAAATCAAAGTTGTCACCCTCATGGTGGCCTAGGAGGAATAAGTAATGAGATCATAAAGTCACTAGAATACATCATGTGAAGACCATAAGCATCACCAAATGGACTATGGACTATGAACATCTGCACAAATGTTGGCAGTCCATTCAATAGTTTTTAAGATATTTTAATCAGACCATATCATCCATGGAGCCATGCCAACCCAAACCCTACATATGTCCAGTGATTAGACTGACTACTTTGTACTGCATGTGTGCTAAGATATATATTGAGTGTTGACTGGCAGTTTATTCAGCAGGCTGTCACCCCAAGATAAGAAACTGTTTTTCATTGTTTTGGTATTGGATTAAACATTACAGTATCTTCTGTCACACAGCCAGGGTTGAGGGTCAAACAATCTGAGTTAGGGCTGGGGAGAATCCTTTAGGCAAGTATGACAAGGACACCACTAAAAGTAATTAAACATATAACACAGGCGTACTTTATTTGACATATGCAAGATAATGTAAAGGACTGTTAGACTGTACAAGTTTAAAAATTGGTCAAACATGTATTTACTGTATGTTATATAATATTCTAAAAGTATATTAATTTAAAAGAGCAGTGCGTTGGATCTGGTGGTATCTAATGGTGAGGTGGTAGATTGCAACCGTTTGAAGCTTCTCTTCGGTGTGTAAAGCATGTTGCAAACTATGGTGGCTGACGAACAACATGAATGCTTCTCTAGAGCCAGTTGTTGTAAGAGTAGCGTAGGTCATTTAGATCAGAGATAGTGTGTGTAAGCGGGAAGTGAGTGGTGAAGCAAGAGAGAGAGAGCAGCAGCAATGGGATCCGCTAACGTTATTGACTCCGGCCCAAAACTGAGTTTGGTTTGTCTGTTCTGGGCTACTGTAGAAACATGGCAGTGCAACATTGTGGACTCCTTGGAGAGGACCCGCTCCCCATGTAGATATAAACTAGTTTGGTCATAGCCTCACTTGACAAAGTGGACTGAAGTAAATTTTTCTCCATGCGCGCCATTTAGCTAGCTGGCTAATTAACTAAGCTAAGCAGCAGTAGGAACAGCTTGTTGTATCCTGAGTGAAGAGACTGATTCATGACAGATTGACGTGATGTGTCACAACTATATCAGGGTTTCTGTTAAGAGATAAGATAAGATAAGATATTCCTTTATTAGTCCCACAGTGGGGAAATTCACACATTACAGCAGCAAGTGGATAGTGCAATAAAAGACAAGAAGCATAGATGTAAAAACAGTATTAATACAAATAAACATAAATTAGTATATACATAATAGAAAAATAAAGCCAGAAATGTGTCCATCATATCAATGGCACAAAGCTAACATTGGTGGGAGTAACAAATGTAAATATGCATTTTTTAATGATACACACAGCAGCACAATTTAATAATTTATAGCATTATTATTCCACAGACCCCCTGACAAAGTGTAATGGTATCCTACATGTGCCCGGACCCCACTATGAGAATCACTGGTCTAAGAATAGTTACCGGGTTTATAAATGGTCTCGTAATGGCCCAATGGCTTTTTTCATGTCAATCTATTTGACATGTTATAACAGGGAAAGTAGAGGTGATTAATCACATTAATGATGGCTAAATATCTTTCATGTGCGCCAGTTCCAGGCTTTCTGTACTTTGTTTGGTGGCTCACTAGAATGGCTTACTGGGGGCATTTAAATGAAACACAGCCAAAATGTTAGTAGTTACACCTGTGCTTTCCCTGCTATAACAAGTCCGCAATAAAATTTTGAACAAAACGCTTCATGAGCAAAAAAGTATTTATAAATTTGCCATAGCATTATTTGTAAAAAATGAGTTCTCTGTAAGAATTGTAGCTCAGAGCCGTAGATTACGTTTTTGTCATGACTATTTGTGTTTGAAAAATGCAGACCATTTACCACGCTTATTGTTCATCTTGCTGGCTTGACACCGGTGTGATAAATGACACGGACAACATTTGCGGCTTCGGCAGAGCGGTGGGCGTGAGAGGAAACACAAAGGTGACTTAGGTTCGCCGAGTATCTGAGCATAACAGATGGGACTAGGTCCTGGCTCTCACACTGTATGTGGGAAACCAAACAGCCAGCAGTGGGCCAAAGGAAACTTCCTGACTGCGTGAGACAAATTAGAATTAGTACGAAATGGGTTTTTTTTTGTCTGTGTTATGAACAAAATTACTAAAAAACAAGTGAAACACACAATTAACAATTTGCAATTGTTCATTGTAAGTAAAATATGAGCACCACTGTTCTGCAAACATTCAGTACAGCAGCATTGCCCCTGTGTCAAAGAGTGTCAGCGAGAAAATTTTTGGTATGCGCTGTATTGACACAACTCTGTTAAATAATAACCAAGTTGCTCTGACCTTTTCTGAACTTATGAGGATCAAAAAGGCAAGCAGAGCCACGACACACACTACTAAATAATCTGTTTTACATAAAAATAGCCAGAAGTGCAAACTGAATGTCCATCTGGTGGACATTAAAGAAATAGTTTGACATTTTGCTAAATGTAAATGCTGAGACTGGCAGCAGGTTGAAACAGCTAGCTTGGCTCTATCTGCAGATAAACACATCTGCCTATCATGGGGTTGCCAGCTTCCTGAAATGGAAATAAGGAACGGGAGGGAGGTTGGGCTATATGACCGTAGACTGAGGAGCTCCGACTACTGTGGACATTTAACGAATATACGATTGCTGCATTAATGTTTATTTCATCCACATGTATCTATATGTATTAAGAGAAGCCGACACACAAACCTGTATTTGATCAGTTTGTATTTTGGAGCGTCAGGAATAGGCGTGTAAGAGATTATCATACAAGAGTTTTCTTTGGGTTTAGCAAACCAACAGTTCAACAAAAACTGTAACTAATTTCCCATTCTCTAGTAAAACAGAAATGTATTTTCCCATTACCTTCTGCACTTCTGTAATTTCCTTTTTTGTTTTGTAATTATTCCCTATTTTATGGGACTGGTGGGAACCCAAACTTCTAATGCTAACTTGCACATTTCCCTCATTTCCCATAACCTGATTTTAAATCATTATGTCCTAAAAGCTGTAAAACTAACTGATAGCCAAATCCAGAATATGACATATCCGGATCTGCCAGCTTCCTGCTAGCTGTATGCGGCTGTAATAATGGATTTATTGGCTGTAATTAATCAGTTTTATTATCTTATGGTACACCCATGGGCTGTATGCTGTAAGCCTGTACCAAACAACCGGCTATCGGCCAGTGGCTAGTCGTGCTTGTGACATAAACAGAGTTTAATGTAGTTGTTGGCTATTTATTAACACACAGGACATACGCACAGGGCACAACCTCTTATACATCCATGGTCTGTGGTCTGTCGGACATGTGCTGGATTTTTCTAACTTCCATTTATGTCCATCGCTCACTTTATGCTCCTCCGGGAAGCAGCTGGGCAAAAGGTTTAATTATAAGTAAGTAAATAGTTATAATAGTCGTGCATATTTATAATATTTTTTATGTGTAGCTTTGCTGCTGGGCGCTGACGTTGCAATGGAACTAACAATTGACTTTCACTTCTTAGCAATATATTATAGGCTAGGCAGGCTGTCTCCCAGTTTCCGGTCTTAAAGTTGAGCTAAGCTAAGTTTTCTGATTGTAGCGTCACATTTCATCTAACAGAGTTACATTTCATCTAACTCTCAGAAATGATGGGAACTATGCTCAGGCTATTTGTTTGTTTTTTCTATCTATTGAAATATCAGAGTGCAATTACTGTCTCCGTGACTAATGTAGGCCTAACTTCTCATCGTGTCTCAAAAAATCAGATCTTGACAGGCAGCCAAACCATAGACTGACAAGAATCTATAACAACCTCTTATTTCTAAAGAATTGTTCTGTCTTATAATAAGCAAGAGCGAGTGTTAACCATCAGAAATGACTGCTGTTGCTCTGATTTGTGTGATTCATAAGGTTCGGCCTGTGACATCAAGAGCTGCGTGTGTTTTCTGATGAAATGTGTCTGCATGACTCTTAATCACTTGCAGTGTTCATTCACAGTTTACTGTGCAGGGGCTGATTCATGTGCTGCAGTTGCTCTGGAGATGAACACAAACAGACACAGCTAACAACAGGAGCTGTGCTGTTGAACAAATGATTTACAGTATCTGTTGCTCTCTTCTCTGCTCTGAAGCCACTGCTCTCGCTATTAAAACAAATCCCGATCACGTAAGGTTCACTCTCTCCTCTGTGCAGCCTATTAAAGGCAAGGCTCAGTGTTTGCTGAATGCATTTTAGAGAGGAAATATGTTCCTTCCTGAAAAGTATTGAATAATTTACTAAGAGCAGACCAGAATTTAATCTTTTATGGCTGATTTCCATACTTTTCTAATCCCATAAGCGATTTTCTCTATTCAGAGCAGGTTGTCTGTGCAAAGCATTATGATTTTCTCACTTATAATGTGTTGCAGTTCCACTTGAGCAATCTTCATTTCAACAGTTTAACAGGACTAAGAGTCTACAGCCTCTTTATAGCAGCTCTGTGTTTTGGTTCAGCATTGCTTTAAGCTAAATGCTAGCTTCACCATGCTAACTGACCGACCGAATGTCAGCTTTGCTTTTACCTAAATGCTAGCTTCAGCATGCTAACTAAATGACCGAATGTCAGCATTGCTTTTAGCTAAATGCTAGCTTCACCATGCTAACTGACCGACCGAGTGTCAGCTTTGCTTTTACCTAAATGCTAGCTTCAGCATGCTAACTGAATGACCGAATGTCAGCATTGCTTTTAGCTAAATGCTAGCTTCACCATGCTAACTGACCGACCGAATGTCAGCTTTGCTTTTACCTAAATGCTAGCTTCAGCATGCTAACTGAATGACCGAATGTCAGCATTGCTTTTAGCTAAATGCTAGCTTCACCATGCTAACTGACCGACCGAGTGTCAGCTTTGCTTTTACCTAAATGCTAGCTTCAGCATGCTAACTGAATGACCGAATGTCAGCATTGCTTTTAGCTAAATGCTAGCTTCACCATGCTAACTGACCGACCGAATGTCAGCTTTGCTTTTACCTAAATGCTAGCTTCAGCATGCTAACTGAATGACCGAATGTCAGCATTGCTTTTAGCTAAATGCTAGCTTCACCATGCTAACTGAATGACCGAATGTCAGCATTGCTTTTAGCTAAATGTTAACTGAATGACTGAATGTTTGCATTGCTTTAAGTTAATGCTAGCTTCAGCATGCTAACCGAATGACTGAATGTTTGTGTTGCTTTAAGCTAGATGCTTTTGACATTAATGAACACCTAACAGCAGCTCTGTAAATCTTTGAAAATCTTACAAACAGATAGAAATATGAGAATAAGATCTACAAGGCAAATGTACTGTATACCAACCCTCATGATTTTCCTGGGAGATTCCCGTTTTTGATTGCCCTCTCCTGGTCTCCTCCGGGGTCATACTTCTCCCATTTTTCCCCAGATTTTCACACATTTTTTTCCTTTTTGTTATATCAGCCCGTTTCTGGCACTGCACAGTGTGTGCAAGCCTTACTGTTTCCACTCAGATGACAACAGTTTCACCAAATGTCATTTCCAGACGGAAAATTGCTGTTCGCGACCATAGATACAGGCTCGCGACAGTCAGGACCATCAGCGTGCAGCATCCAGAGTTGTCTTCACTGGACGCAGCAACGAGCTGTTGTGACACGGCGCAAGCCATTACAAATAAGGGGTTTCAGAGTGCAGTGGTGCTGTTGTCGCATTGTTTCTGAAAGGGCCTTCAGTGAGTGAGAGAATGAATAAAGACTAATAAATATTAGTTTACGAGGAGCAAATTGTTCAGTTTTCTTTCCTGAGAATTAGAAATAAAATCAAAAGTAGACCTATTTAACATAAAATGCTGTAGCAGTGTACTCAGTATTTTTATTATTCTCCTGTTGGTATTGACTGAGGAGTTTTGTTTTGAGACTAAATTTTGAGCTGAGCCATGATGGTTTTGAAAAAGCTGACTTTTCAGAATGAAACAGATCACTGTGATCCTGTGGTCTTGTCTTGTGGTGCCTGACTTGCAGCACCTGGAGCTGAAAACAAGAATCAGTACCAACAGATACAATACACTGTTTAGCACTGGCAGAGAGTTTTGGGAAATTTCACTTGGGCGCTACCCACATAATCAACCGTGCTGCTCATCTCACAAAACGCATGATCTTTACAAGTTGGACACGATTGTAAAGGTAAATAAACAGGCTTTCCAATGATGTGAAATACAATACCAGTTAGCATTGTAACAACAGATAAATAATCCACCAAACACAGGTTTCCAAGCTTTTTTTCTGAGTTTATTTCAGTCTGGACCAAAGTGATGGACCAAATGAGCAGCAGACTGACATCCCTAGAAAACTTGGAAATCTCTAAATCATCTACTTAATCTCCATCTAATTCTTTATAATCATGTAGATCTAATAAATCATTTTTATCTGGATAGTGACATTAGTGGACATTGTAAAAGAAATGCTGTTGTGTACATTCAGCAATATATTCTTTCTCTATTTCCCTCTGCTCTCGCAGTTTACCTGTGGAAAGTACTAAATGTCCCTCTGATCAGAAATAACATCTCACTTTGCGTCACCTCTGATTCATTTAACTACACGCCCAAACACAGACTGTAGGCAGGGGTATGTGACTTTTTAAGGAAGTATAATGCTGTCATTGCTGTCACAGAGGGGACAGTAGTGCCATTATTTTGCAAGTCAAAATCAAGTCATAGGTCCAAAGTCCTCAACTTAAGATTTTGACCAAAGACAAAAGGAGACAAGAGCGGCATGTGACCATTTTCAATTAAAGAACAGAATTGAAAGAGCACTCAGATTGATTTGGGTCAAAATTATTCTTATGCATCTATTAACAATGAAAATAAACATGTTTTCATACAGTAAGGACACCAGCAAAAACACTCCTTATATAATCACATATATACACATTTCTCTGGCTATGAAATGAAATCCCCCCATCATTTTTTCAGGTATTCATTAGAAGGCTCGGAACAAATGCTGATCACCTTTGAATGGGTTTACAAATTATAAATGTGTATTTCCTATTGAATATATAGTTGTCACCAAGGTTCCTCTGCTTTGTGCTTGGGGAAAGTAAAAGGTCTTTGATGTCAAATACCTGCATAAAGTCATGAATCTAGAATTGTTGCATTGCAGGTCTTTCTTTGATTTACATGCAGTCTTGCGTCCAGTCCACACATCTTTACCACCTCCAGGTTTTGGTTGAATATAGTCATTGAATCCCTCTACCAGGATAGTAACCATGCTGCCCTCTGGTGGTTACAAGTAAAGCTCACCACAACCATCCATCCATCCGTCTTCAACCGCCTAATCCCGTTAGAAAGACAGAGAGTTTGCCGGTGGGCGATACTTGTTATTTCCTATTTCCTTCACAATAATGTTTGATCAGCGCTGCCTAGTTTGACCGTTTGGGAGTGACTGACAGCTGCTCAGAGATGGCAGGCTCCAGCTTGGCTCTGGTTGTTTTACTCCGGTCTGTGAAATCTTGCAGATGCCATTAGGAGCATCAGGGGACACAGAAGCATATGATTTTTTTCAGATTACCTGTCTCATGCACTGCTTTCAGGATATAGTGACCCACTGCAGTTTTAAATGGCTGGGGGCAAGATTGTGCAACGGTAATGTACTAAAAGACAACTGTGCAGGGTAAGTTAGCTTCCCACTGAGACATAATGGTCTTTTCAAGAGAGACATTGTAGGCTTGGTCAGAAGGGAAGTAACACAACAGCTGCTGCATAGGCTGTTTTTAGTAGCATTTAAACCTAATCACGCTTTGTGTGGTTGCATATTTAAAAAATCATCATTTTTTAATTCAGAGAACCTTGTAGATGTAGTTATAAATATTTTTCAAGTCAAACTGAGTGTGGTGCAGGCAAGCTGATAAATTATTAAACTAGTGGCCTACTTATTATTTTCAAAGGAATTAGGCTATGTGAACTGTTAGAAATATTAAGGTGATGTTAAGGTATTATTTGTCTTTCTGATGAATGATGATAACGTATTTGGGCCAAAAATGAGATGGGGGGAATAAATGAATACATAAATTACCGTGATTCATTTTAATACATTTGAATTTTGCCCAAAAGGCCAAGCAAGTTTTGGACCCCTGTGAAGTTAGAAGGCGCCCCCAATATTACGTCATCACTACGCGCCCACAACACAGAGCCTCCGTCAGGTCGACACATCTCACACGTGAGTTAAACTAAATTTCGTTGCCTTCCATGAATTCTGTTTGTATCGCTTCACATTTTGCACGATTTAAGCTGAAAAATCTCATGTAAGAGTTCTTGAACAATTTGTTAAAATGGTCCACTTGCTTCGGAAATTATCAAGCTAGTTTGTGTCACAGTTCTCGTGCGGAGTTAGCATGGCGTCTTTTAGCCAAACTCCCTTTCCACAGCTTGTCAATATAACGTGTTCCCACTTATCGGCAACTATGTTGAACTCGTAAAACATGACTTATGGCATTGTTTGAATCATTAGCAGCCAGAAGTACATTCGGCATACGCTGCTGTTAGCTAGAATCCCTTGTTCACATCCAATTTCCAACTTAGCCTTGCTAACATTGCGGCTAATCACACACAACAGTTGGTACTGAGATACTCAACAGATGCATAAAATACTCATTTAATGGGGTTAGTCTTACCTGTTCAGTAAAATGTATTGATTACAGAAGAAGCGGTTGTTTAAATTCACTGGCAGTTTTAATTGGTATAGTTTAATTTCTATTTCTATTATTTTTTTTCCAGTTTGTTTTGGCATTGTTATTATCACAGACTGACGTACAGTTAATGAATACTTTAAAAATAATTTTACTGTTGCTACTAGCAGGGTCTGAAATGAACTTTTTTTCACTTCCTCCCACTGTGGCAGGCAAGACTTTTTTTGTAATTTCATCTACCACTTTTGAAATCTCTGCAATACTTCTCTGAAGGAATAACATTTGAGATCTGCTTTCAATATATTTTACACAAAAAAACATTATATGCGTGATAAATTCCAGTGTTGAAATTACACCACCCACAACTAAAAACCTGTTCTTAACAAGACCAGATTCTGTATTCCCATCCCCAGCGTTGTCCCTGTCTGCCAAAGTAGCTAATGGCCTGACGATTTAACCCGCCACTGCCAACAATTTACCCGCATTTGGCAGGTGCTATTATTTCACACACTGGCTACTAGTATAAATAAACAATACTAGAGCTACTGTATCATATTGATATTCTTGCATAATATACATGTATTTTGCATCAAACCCTAACATTTTAGTAACATTAATGTAAAGCGTAAACCACTGTTGATAAATCAAATCCTAAAGATTGCTTCATATTTTCCCCTCATCTGTTCCATGTTTCATCCAGAATGTCAAACGGAGCAATCCTCTCTAACAAGACCAAGTCATTCTACTTGTAACCTGCATGCTGCAAGATCCGAGTTATGTTGGCGAAAGCAGAGGAGAGGAAGGCACAAAAAGGGGGAGGAAAGAAGAGAAGACACCCCGGTGAAGATGGGGGAGGAGGAGAGAGGAAGAGAAGGGGAGGAGAAGAAGGAGACGGTGGCAGGAAGTGTCTGGACGCCCTGAGTGTGGGCTATTTCCGCCGAGTTGGGGAAAGACTCGGTGAAGGCTTTGAAGATAATGAGGAGAGAGGTGAGAAGGATTTTTTTTTTTTCTGGACGGGTGTGTGTGGTTAGGGGTTGGAGGACTGAAAGTTGATAAAAAGATGGGAATGTGCAGCACATAATCCCATCTGACTTTGTCTTTCAGAGGCTGTTGCCTATTCCCAGTAATTTTCAAATAGTAATTTTGCTTGGAATGCACAACCTTTAAGTACATGTAAACACATTGTTACATATTGA
The DNA here is from genome assembly GCA_947000775.1 of Pterois miles. Classification (NCBI taxonomy): domain Eukaryota; kingdom Metazoa; phylum Chordata; class Actinopteri; order Perciformes; family Scorpaenidae; genus Pterois; species Pterois miles. The sequence continues at coordinate 1,785,030 of CAMQGK010000485.1, read as the reverse complement.
TGACTTCTTGCTGTTATATAGCCCACACATTGGTTTAATATTATTCACCTTATTGCATCATTTTAGCTGAAATGCTGTATAACAAGCAGGTTAAGCTGCCTCCATCTGTCCAGTTCCATTATAGTTATATTTTTAGTTAACTCCAACCACTGTCAAAATATATCCTCATAAATCTTTTTAATCTTAGTGTTTCAAATGCTCCATCACTGCCTGTGTATAATCTGTTAACTATTGTTATGTGTCTTTGTATTTCTTCAATAGAGATGTTTGTGGAGAACGTCCTCACAGAAGTTAAAGGTAAAGCAGCGGTAGTGGCGATGGACCGGACAGGAAGCATCACCCTGCAGCGGCTGCTGCCGCTGTGCAGTCCTGACCAGGTGGCGGATGTGATGGCTGAACTGGGTGGTGAATCCGGGTCAGAGTTTAAGGCGGTTTCTTGTGACCGCTGCGGTGGCCACGTCGTAGAGAGCGCAGTCAGACAGATATCCAGGTGGATGGGTAAGTTCACATTTGAGTTGTAGACTGCTTATCACTGTATGAAACACTGTAGTAGGGATGTCACCATACCAGAAATCTAGTAGTCAGTACCAGTACAAGTGATACTGTGCTGTCCACCTGCTGCTAACATGCAACGATACAAACTCTCCTCCTTTTTTCTCTCTCCCCTGTTGGAAAGCATTAATAAGAAAGTGGGGGATGTCTTGATAATTTCATATAACAGACATTGTACAGTGCCTTCAGTACTGTAGTAAAAGAGTACTGTCATGTTTTTAGAAATTTGGCATCGACTTGGTACTGAAGTACCGATTCTCATGACATCCCTACTTTGTAGGAGGTAAATTACAACTCAGCTTTTTGTCTCTTTTGTATCATTCACATTTAGAGTCATCACAGAAGGAGTCAGCTGCTACCACAGAAGAAGAAGAGGAGAATTGTGGGGTGTTGGAGGCCCAGGTGTTGTGTTTAAGTCAGGTGGCGAGAGACCACAGCTCAGAGTTCATCAAGCATGTTCATGGCTCACACGTGGTCCGCACACTTCTACATGTGCTGGCAGGCTGTCTTGGACCCCCCCGCACTGAGTCTCGTCCAGGTACATGCACAGACAGATTCATTTCTTGGACTAACACAGGGTTTTTAAAACATGACACTAGCATGTGATTCAATATATTGCGATACTGTAAGTAAAGCGATATTTTTTTTTTTTTTTTATTTTTTTTTAATTTATTTTAAAAAAAAAAAAAACCCAATAAATAAAATATTAAAATAAAAAATTTTTTTTTTTTTTTTGTTTTTTTATTAGGATATTTGTTTTTTTTTTTTTCTTTCTCCCTCTTTCCCTTCTCCCCCTCTCTTCCCCCCTCTCCCCTCCCTTTTTTTACCTTCTTCTTTATTTGATTAATTAATAATTGGATTTTTTTAATTCCTTTTTTTCTCCCTTTCCTTCTTTTTTTTCTCTTTTCTTTTCCCTTCTCTCCCTCCCCCCCCCACTTTATATAAAAAAAAAAAAAAAAAAAAATTAATTAAATAAATTATTTTTTTAAAAAATTTTTTATTTATTTTTATTGTTTTTTTTCTTTTTTTTTTTGGTTTTTGTTTTTTTTTTTTAAAATTAAAATAAAATTTTTTTTCCCCCCCTCCCCTCGCGTTCCCCCTGCTCCTCCCCCCCCTCCCTTTTTTTTCCAACAGCGGGGTACAGACCCTCCATCCTCAGGCATTAGCCGAAAATTGGCTCGATTAATTGCCCAACCGATTAATGGGTCTACCTCTAGATAAGATGCATTTTAATAAAATACAGTTGTATTGACAATATAGTAGAGCACAGAAACCGTTTCCATGCTACAAGGCAGACCAGCGATCGCGTCTGCCGATCTATTCACATGAGGACCGCAGAGACCTGCTGATCCCAGTGGGAAGTCAGTTGAGTAGGCGGTCCTTAAAGTGGCCCAGGACACATTCACTACACACTGCTAAAAGAATGTGGCCATATGTTGTCTATATGCTGTCTGAGTGAAAAGATTTTAGTGTGTCCTCAATGCATCTTGAGTGCGTTCACACCTGTACTCCGAGCTGTCCACTTGTGTCCCAATGACTGCGGGTGCATGTTAATACCGGGTCTGAACAGGCCTTTTTAGAGGGCATATGTACAGTATACTGACAAAACACATCTTTGCAAATGAAATATAGTATTGACTGAGTTAATGCTTGCATGTAAACTATGAATTAAAAATTGATAATGTTTTTGAGAATCAAAACAGTATCACAGAGCAAAAACAAATCAATATTTTCTTGGCCAAATCAGTGGTCGAGCTATAATAAGTAGTAAGAAACTTCCAGTTGATTTTAGAACACCAGCTTGCACTTGTACCTTTCACCTCATGCAGTGTTTTCGCCTCACATCTCTCCCAGAGTCTAGTCTGCTGGGCTCCAATTCTGAGGCTCGCCTCACAGAGTTTGAAAACCCCTGGTCTAATAAAGCTGTTGCTGTTGAATGTCTGTGACCCTGCATCGCCCAGTGTCTGACAACACTGCCGCTAGTCGACCCTAACCAGACAGAGGGAGAGCTCTCTGAGTGGTGATTCACCATAGAAAATAAGTCCATTTGGTTTGGTAGTCACCTCAGTCTCTCGGGAAGAAAATAAAGCTTTTGATCTGTTGGCTTTGTCAGTGCTGCTTCTTTGAGGCCGGCCCAGTGTGTCAGGACCTCTACACTCACAGAGGCTTGCAGCTTCAGACTTGCATTCATGTCGTCTTTTGTTGTTGTTTTTTTCCAGGTGCAAAGGAACGCAACATGGCTCCCCCGCTGACAGACTTTGAGATTCCCACTTCATTCTGGTACGAGCTGAAAAGCCTCACAGAGACCCTGATGGACAACGTTAATCGTGAGTCACCTTCCATCAAACCCAAGCTAAGCTAATAATCCAATATTAATTGCGATCACAATTTTGGCTTCCCACAATGACATAAACGTGATCGACCGCCATATTGACATTTAAAATGCGTGTTGTGCTCACATAAAACTCTGGTGATCAAGATGTTTTGGCGCTACTTTTGGGTATAAATATCTTATTAATATAACCAATGTATTTATGATTAAATGACAGCACCCTAGGCTACATTTCCATTGGGGCCCAGTCTCATAATCATGCCTTCACCCATCCCACACCTTCAAAATAAAAGACCCATAGAGTAACATAAAAGGAGCCTCACAAGCGGGCTTATCATACCTCTTATCATAGCGCTCCTCATACCTCAGAGAACATCGGACAGTCTAGTTATGCCTCCCGCCGCTCCACACCTTCAAAATAAAAGCCTAATAGAGTAACTACCTTAAAAGGAGCCTCACAATGACGCCTATTGTATCGCTTTCCTATGAAATAACCTCCCAGAGAACATCGGACAGTCTAATTAGGCCTCCCACCATCCCACACCTTCAAAATAAAACCCACATATCTTAACAGGATGCTCACAATGAGGCCTATCATACCTCTTTTTTAAGGAGTATTGTGCACGAGGACACCAAAGAGTCAAATTATGCCTCGTCCCAACCCATCCCTTCAAAATCAAAGCTGCATAGAGTGATTGTTTCTTAACAGGAAGCTGGTTAAAATTTCTTGTGAAATCTTCTAGTTTCACTTCTATTATTTGTGTGCTTTAAACCTTTTTGAATATTGGGTGATGTTTGATGCCCCATGATCTTTTAAAAGGGAGTATTTCAAATAAGCTGGCAGACAACCCCCAGTTCAACCAACACTGTCAGCCTCCGTCGTCCTCCACTCTGCTGACTGCTCGGCATTGTTCTTGAAATCAGAAAAACATTTAAACCTGTAAAATGCAAGAGAGGACTCACAGGAGAGTCAGAGGGGAAGCGCTCAAGGGCAGCTCCTCTTTTCTTTTTTTTTTTGCTGACTAGATTGTGTTTAGAATTTAAATGATAAACCCAACCTTGCCATTTTAATAACATAAAATAATGTAGCCGATAAATAACCTCGGAGCAAGCGCACAAGCCTCAGAGGAACCTAAGTGGCTTTTAACAGAGCTCTGCTGCACAGAGACAAAATGAGAGGCTGTTTTATCCACAGTTTTAATGCAGAGTGTCTGGATAGCTAGAGAGAGAGAGACACCACATGTACATCTGAGATGCAGATTTTCTTTTTATCTTACTTTGAAGTGATGGAGACTGGCACAGCTGGAGCTGTTAGATATACGTTTACCAGCATCTTGAAGTCAGTTGTTTCCAAATGGAAGACTAAATGCCCTCTCAGTATGGGGGTAAATAATGGAAATAGTGGAAGTTTTGATTGTTTTCAGCTTTTGCTTCGTAATTATCAGAAAAAAACACAAGAAGTATTGGTGGTGGGTGATATGACCAAAATCTTTCATCATGGTGTCTGTCATTTATTCTATGGTATATTTGACAGTAGGGTATTTATTAGTAAATTCAAATAAGAAATGGTTTAAAATAAGCATACTGTACCGCACGTTTGATTACTTAATTCTTTTATTTGGGACTTCCGTACAAAACAATAGTTGTGGAGATAAAAAATTAACCTCATGGTGGCACAATTGGAAAGGTCATGGGATCACCAAAGTCAGCAGCAGTAATCATACAGAGACCAAGTCAGATTTTCATGGATATCTGACCAACCGTCCGACATTGTCATGCATAGAGTGATGTCCATAGCATGGCTAAAAACGTTTAATTGGAATTAAAACATCAATAAAACAGGACACTGTCCGTAAATTTTAATTTTACAGTCTGTAACATATCAAAGGATCTGTTTGAAGAAATGGAATAAAATATTCATACTCATGTTTTCATTTATGTATAACCACCTGAAACTAAGAATCGTGTTTTTGTTAGCTTAGCCTTTCATACAGCATCTACACAGGGAGTGGGTCCTGTTCACGGAGTCCGCCATATTGCTCTGCCATTTTACCCAGTAAAATCATATCCTGTAAACCGTTGAGTCTCCCAGAGAACCTGATATGGCGTGGGCAGTAAAACAGTACCAAAGGAAATGCATTCAGTAGGTTTATTAGAGCCCAAGGATACACTGTGTGTTTTGGTGAGAACCACTGAATGTAAATGTAACTATTGTTTTGTTTGCTAGAGGGCACCTTTTAAATTGGCAGAAAGGTCTGAGTCATTTTCCTCTTTTACTGTGTCTCTTTCCCTCTAGTGAGTGTGACAGATGCTGTTGCCAGTGCAGTGTTCCAGACCATGTTGATGGTGTGTCACAGAAAACGGCCTAAACTCTGCAAACAGCTCCTCAGACGCGTCATGGAGTACCTGACAAGTCGCAACGCCGCTCCAGGAGTGAGGTCAGAGACGACTCTCATATCTTTTGGCCAGGACTTGTGCCGTGACATGTTATGTTTATGCTTTGTTTTTGTTTTTTTGTTGCCCTTCTTTTAGTCCACTTCTGGTCTTTCTCAAGGACCAGGCCTCCAGTCACCTCATTGAGACGATCATACAGCTATCCCACAAGTCCCTTCTTCAGGACCTCTACAAGAATCACCTCAAGGGTCAACTGGTTGACTTAGCCCTCCATTCCATCGCCAACTTCCCCATACAGAGGCTAACCGCAGCCTCGGCCAAATACAAACTGGTAGGTCGTTGTCTCTGCGTGTCACATTGTGCAGGATTAAAGTCAGGATTTTGTTATTCCAACGATGACCATTTTCTCTTTCTCCCTCTTTTTCCCACAGTTCCTGAGGTTGTTTGATGAGCTGATCCAAGGCGTGGAGGCCATCTTGGCCGCAGGTCACATGGGCGTGATTGTCCAACTGGCCGAGAGCTGTGCAGAAAGTGGAGAGAAGCAGGAAGAGCTGATGCAGTGCCTCCTCCATGTAAGGATGTTTGTAATTGAGATGTAACGGTCCACTTGGGTCTATATAACAATACCGTTGTTTTTCTTCATTTAGTTCTCTTTATCACTGAAATGAAAAGTGTGTAACTACACAATAAAGCTACTTACTGTTTGATTTGTTGGTAATGAAAACCTTGATGTGCTGCCTCCCAGGCGTTCCACTGCGCTGAGCCCGGCTCTCGACACGTCAGCTGCCTGCCTCTCTTCATGTCCCTGATCACCTATGAGGTGTATTACCACTCTGACACAGCAGAGGGCAACATACAGACTGAGGTAAATAACTGACAGGAGTCTAATCAGTGCAGTTCAGCTTATATGTGTATGTAGGAATATATATACAGTATACTGTATGTGTGCATATACATGTATTCAATTAGACTTTAACTGGTTAATAATCTGTGTACATACATTTAACCAGAACTTACTTAACCGTTATAGTCTCATTGAAATAAAAATCTTTTTCCAGAGTGATCTGGCCAAGAGGGCAGCATAAACACTGCTACAATAACAGGGCATCTGCAAGTTTCAACTCAAATTTTAGACTTTTAATGCAGTTTAAGACCCATTCACATCCATTTAAGACCACTATGTATACAATTTATGACCTACTTCATGTCCATACTGGCAAGAAAGTGCTAAGGATATGAAAGAGAATTGGAGCCCCAGAATTACTTGTACAGTAAATTAATTTATTCACTGAAACGCTTTCCTTCCAGCAGTTTTCACAGTTTTATGAGCAAATAAATAAATAAATGGAAAAAATTGAATGGAATTACTGAAAAACAGCAAACAAAACTACTTTATAAACCTGGATAAAAATGCAGTGTTGCTGGTTTAGCCGATAAATGCGCTGACAAATTCTATCCGGGGAGCACAGCTATTGCATTATATTATTTAATTAAATGAAAGTTGAACGTTAAATGAACATTAATGCATTTTTAAGATCTGCCAACACTGTATGAATGACATTTTGGGATTTTATGGGTTTAAATTCAGGTTATTTGGATTTTAGACTTTTTTGGGGGGACATTTTAAGACCCCGTGGGAACCCTGAACAAACAATACAAGCAGGCAAATTAAACTGTCACACACTTTAAGTGAGTGAGCACAATATCAAGTTAATATGCGCTACAAAAACTGTTATAATTCCCCATAGTAATTATCTTCTTGATCATTTCCAGGTCCCGCTGTCCTCCATCTGTTACCACGGCTCCCGGCTGGTCCAGGCATTGACCAAGTTCAAGGAACGCTCGCTCCTCCTCAGCAGCCTGCGTACTCTGACCCCCGCTGACCTCCTGACGCTGGCTTCTGACCCTTCAGGCAGCCACGTCCTGCAGGCCCTCATCACCACATCCAGCGACAAGGGGAGAGGCAAGATCCTCAAGAGACTGGAGGTACAACTGTAGGGGCAGAATATGAGAATATTATAGAATAGGAAGTTTTAGCAGTTCTGTTTGCTGTTTTAAATACTACAGCTGACATTTAGCCTGATATAGGTTGTTCCTGCTTTTGGTCCTTTAAAGGGATTTGTTGACAATAACAAAACAGTAGAGTATCAACAGCTGTATCCATTAATATGCAGTAGACCATACTGTTGCTTCTTTTGAGGAATTGGATTTCTCAGTATCAGTATCTGCTCTAGCTTTTTTTCTAATGCTGATGCTTCTTATACTTTTAAATATGCCTCCTGTCTCTATGTAGACGCCAGCCTCTAGCGGAGCCCGTCAAATTAAATTAGAGCTAACAGAGAGCCAAATTGAAGCTGGAACGTCTGGGTCGCTGATTTGTCTTAAAATATGGAAAGTAAAACCCAGGAACATACTGTTAAGAAAGACCGATGAAAACATATAATAATTGCAGTTACAAAAGCCAGTGGGACAGAGACTAGCCCCGATATGGCATCATGGCTTTGGCTCTAATTACTGGATGTCTTTTGCAAAGTTATTGAAATAGCTGTGACACTTGTGGTGACACAGAAACCACTGTTGTGGCAGGTCTTTACTTCCAAGACATCCTTGTGTTTGTTTCTGGCTTTATCCACAGTGACATTTCGGGTTGGGGCAAACGTTGATATTTTCATATCGTTCAATTATGGTTAATTGAGATCAACGATCTGACCACCATGGAGTGGTGGGTGGGAGGAATTATGTCACAGCCCGGCAGTGAAAAGCCAGCATGTTAAGTTATACATGCTGGCATGTCACTGTCTTAGTGTCAATGAAATACGTAACAGAGCGCAGAGCGAAGTTTTGGTGATCGGGCGTATGCGTGAAAAAGATGCGGCAAACTGGTTTTTAATTCAGGATTTCAAATTAGCGCGTCATGCTGATTAACGGGGCTCAGTGGGCAGACATGCTGCCCCACCAGAAACATCTCTAATAGAAGCAGATGGTCTACAGCGGCAGAAGATCGCGCCAGGTGCTACTCGTGTCACCTATCAACAGCAAACTGAGATTGGACAATAGAAGATTGGAAATACGTTGTCCGGTCTGACGAGTCTCGATTTCTGCTGCGACATTCACGTACGGTACGATCAGAATTTGGCGTTAACATGAAAGTATGAATCTATTCTGCCTTGTATCACCGGCTCAGCCTGGTGGTGGTGTAATGGTGTTGGGGATATTTTCTGGGCACACTTTGGGCACCTTAGTACCAATTGGGCATTGTTTAAACACCACAGCCAACCTGAGTATTGTTGTTGCTGTTAACCTACATGGATATCTATTGACAGGAAACTATACCAATACTCGTGCAGAGGATAGTTTTTAAACGCATCCCCTTGTATCGAAGTGCATTGACATGAACATTTAAGTTGATTCTTCTGTTTGAAGTGGAACATTATCAACACAGATCAGTACCACTCATGTCTTACCATTTGTCGTCCCAGGGCCAGTATGTCCACATGGCCTGCTCCAGGCTGGGCAGTCGGGTGCTGGAAGCCGTATGGAACAGCGCTTCAGTCAGTCACAGGCAGAGCATCGCACAGGAACTAGGTAATGCAAATCATCACAATGATCCTCACTTTAAGGGCTAGCTGGATACAGTTTTACACATTGGCTGTATTTGAATCTGCCTACTACATACTGTACTACTTACGAACGTAGTATACAGTACATACTGTGTTCTTTAGTAATATGCAGTGGTCCAGTTGTCTTCGATTCAATTGTCGCCAGAGCTCATAGTGAAGTAAGATAAACAGGATCATCAACGAGGGGAGACGTTAGGCTAAATATAAAACGTTACTCGCCAAAATTTACATTACTCAAACTGCTTTTTCAGTTACAGCAACAAAATAGTGGAATTATATTACTACAGAAAATAGAGTAATATGGTATCTCTGCCCCGTCACAGATGTCATTCCCTCACCACTCCGCTGCTCTGTAGCTGCTCTGTGAGCATCGCTGGCTGGCGAGCTACGCCCACGGGCGATTGTGGAGCTTTTAAACTCCGACAAAAGGATGGATACTTGTGGTGTGATATTTAAACAAGGACATAAAAGTTCCTTGTCTACAGACCAGTCTCTAGAGAGCTCCAGTCAGCTCATAGCGGTCTGTAAGCGTGACTGCTCAGCTGGCGAGGCAGTGACCCCGGCATTTGCTAGCTAGCTGTCACCGTCTAAACTCCGATCAAGGTGAAGCAAATGTCCGAAAAGAATTTAATGATGAAATAACTACAAAAAAAATGTAAAAATAGTTGGCTGTTGTGATGGTAGCCTGTAGCGCAGCACTTTGCATTGTGGGATACAGTAGGCGAGGTAGACTGGTCTGATGCATACTGGACATTTTTTCCAAATAAGTATGACATCCAGGTATTTTTAGCATACTGCATACTACATGCAACATTTAGGCCAAGTCAGGACGTACTACTAGTATAGTATGAGGTTTTGGATACAGCCATTGTCTGTAGTTCACATACCTGTCAATGACTTCATTTCCCATCTCCCCTTCCAGCGCAAAGTGAAAGCCAACTCAGGTCAGATCAATTTGCTCGCCATGTGTGGGCCAAATTTGCCCTCTCCCACTTCATCCACAGAAGAGCCCACTGGCAGGAAATACAGACCGGCGAGTCCAAGAAGCGAAAGCTCTTTAGTGACATTCTGGAGTAAAAAAAAAAAATATTTATATAATGTTAGTGTTTTTGCTATGTAAAAGGATAAACAAATAAAGAAGTAAATATTCATTATTTGTGTGCCAATTTTTAACTCCTTTGCTACAGCCCTACAGCCCCCTGCTGGCCAGAATGAAACAGTGGAAATTAGTTTTTTCTTTTTAAATGATCTAATGAAAATAATTAACTGTTTTTGTTCAGGTGCTTGTAGATTAATTAATCTGTGTTAGTTCAAGTATTAAAATCTGTTGAATTTGAAAACATATGAATTTCATCCTGGCATTACTGCGTGCCTTCACCTCAACTAAAAAGTATGGAGCTGCTAAACATAACTGGCCATAGCAAATTATTGGCACAAATATTAAAGGGATAGTTCAGGTGTTTTGAAGTGGGGTTGTATGACGTACAGTAGGTGACGGTCGCCATGCCCCAGTTTGGAGAAGCAGACCAGAGTACTGGCACAGGAGCTAAGTAAAGTACTGCTGTGGACGGGCCGACGCATATTTTAGCCTCCTAAAAGAAAAACTCACCTAAAAAGATCAATATCAGTTTAAGTGTATGCTATATTTTCACTGCTTTACCTTTCTGACAGGCAACTGAGCTGAAATTGAAACTTATCTATGCTCTCTTTGAAGCAACCACACAGCAAGCTTTTTTTTTTTTAATTAAGTGAAAGTAACGTTAATGCATTTTTAAGACCTACCAAAATTGTATTTAAGACATTTTGTGAAATTCTAAGGCCTTAAATTCAGGTTAACTGGACTTTTTAAGACCCTGCAGAAACCCTGAATAAACACAAACAATACAAGCAGACAAATTAAATTGTCACATGCTACAGGTGAATGAGCACAATATCCAGTTAATATGCAATACAAAAACTTATAATTCCCTCATAGTAATCAGCTTCTCAGCGAAGTAACGTACTGCTGTGGATGGGGCCATCAGCAAAATGTATTTTAGCCTCCTAAAAGAAATACTCACCTAAAAAAAAATAATATCAGTCTAAGTGTACGCTGTATTTAGAATACTTGAACAGCATTACCTCAAACAGCCCTTTCAGACAGGGAACTGAACTGAAATTGAAACTTATCTATGCATTCTTCAAAGTACCCAGACTGTTGTCAAAAACATGATAATAGGTTTCACTTCCAGTTCCCTGTTGGAAAGTATACTAGATAAAGTATTTACTTGAAGTGTGTCTTTCTCCAAGCTGGGGGGCGTGCCGACTGTCATCTACTGTAGGTAATACTCAGACTATGGATAAGAACTTCATACAACTCCACTTAAAAACACCCAGACTATCCCTTTAATGTAAAAAGCATATGGGTAATTCTGTGTAAAATCAGAGGTTTTTGTTTACATTTTAGATTTTAGTTCAAACTTGTGAAAAAAAATCTTTACACTATGTTTGCTGTATTTTGAGACCTGGGAATTTTGTCATTTTCAAACCCGTCACTGTGAAATTTGGTTGGAACATAGACACTGTACAACTGATCCAAATGACTTAAATGGAAAAAAATGGGTGGTTCTGGGGCCCCAGGCAGTCCACCTAAGTATATAGGCTACATATGGACTTTTCCATGTTATCTACTGCAAATACAGTGTTTGATTTATGTTAAATTTGCTTAGGGTCTGAAAAGTGGCTAAATCTAGCGAGAAAGTCACCAAGTTGGCAACACAGCTTCTTCTCCGCTGCAGCTGCTGATTTGGAAAAAAACTAAAAAAATAAACTAAAATAAATAGGAGCTCATTCATATACAAAAGGAGACTCCAAAAAACATTTTACAAAAGGTGTAAAAAAAGGTGTTAATTACAGCCTACAGCTCAAAAAAGAGAAAGAAAAAGGTATATATATCATAATATTAGCATATGCCATGCTGTATTAATGCAGTAATTCATGCTTAAGGAGCACTGATCAAGTACTGAGAGAGTAAATGCCATACTTTTCAGAAGTTGGACATTTCTGTATTGTAAATGCTCTCACTGATAGATCTTATGAAATATTGTAATATTTTGAGATCTTTTCCTTTCTCTTACTATTAAAGTCATTCTTTTAAAAAGGGATCCTACCAAATCACACAAAGGCCAGCCTTACCTGCTCTCTCAGGTGTGTCACTGTAGGAAAACAGGCCCCGTTTCACAGACTCTACTCTTGGTCTTGCTGAGTCGTAGTGCCAGACTACCTCTGGAAAAAAGTACAAGTACACAAAAAACAGCTTTTGTTACACTAACAAGAGTAAATTTTACTTCCACCTGTGTTTAAATATTCTCAACCATCAAACTATTTATTCTACTGTGATTTTATTTCAATGCAACTTTGATTTAATTAAAGAAAATATAATAAACTGAAAATACATTCTGCGGTGCAAGCCATCCTAAGACAGTCCACTGTGGACTGGCTAGTTGATGTAAAGAGCAGCACGGCCAATAGGGGGTGCTAGTGCAGTGTTTATTCTCTGAGGCTGTCTGATTTGCCCAAAGAAGGTCTGACTAGAGCAACAATAGCTCAAATGTGTGACCATGAAGTCTTAGAAAACACTGACCCAAAGACAGTGAGCTGACTGCATGTTTTGCCATTGGTACTGCTTTATAATAATGACAATAACAAAGTATATTACAATATAAAAGTGGTTTTAGTAGATGTCAGACATTTGGGGGGAAAATGACGGTCTGAAGTAGCCTTGATCTGAAAATTATCCGACAATCTTTGAAGATCGAATCGACTGTTAGGAATCGCTCTGTGCCTCAGCAGGGCGCTCCTCTCGTTGCAGGCCTGTGAGAGGCGCTTTAGCTCCGTCGCAGAGGGGAGCATTGATTATATATTGATTTGAGGCAGGAAGGCCTTTATGTTGGCAGATGCTTGTCAGTAGAGGAGAAGCAAGCAGCAAAGAAGCTGCAAGACGGGACTTGTTAACAGTGTGGGGACAACAACAAAGACCTAAATACACTGTAATGTATTCACAGTAGGGATGTTAGTAATTAACCGTTCAAATGGCATCTTAACTGATCAATTAAAGAGTTAAAAGACATATTAATAATTGATTAAAAAGCTGAGGAAAAACTCAGAGGAGCGGCTCGTCAGCCGCCGGCGCAGATACAGGAAGTTGGCTCGGGACTTTCAGCTGAGGAGTTGTAGCTTGTAGCCAAATCAGTTGTGACAATTACACTTATAGTTTAGAGAAAATTAAGAGTGTTTCAAAAAAATGAGCCAAAACTATTGAGGAAAAACTGTAACAAAGAAAAACATTCATTCATTTCTAAAGAAAACATATTCATTATTTTTCCATTTCTGCCAGTAGATCCCCCTAAAAGTTACACACTGTTCCTTTAAGTGGAAAAACATAGAGACATCATTGAATATATTATAGTTAGGGCTGTCAAAGTTAATGTGAACATGTTTATGCAAATTTGTTTTAACCAGCTTGTGATGTTTAGGTTGTAGTGGGCTCAGTTTGAAAGCTAGAGTGAAGATACTGGTGTCATTTTAAACAAGAACAGCTAAAGAGTCCATTGGTGCCAACCACATGTTACAAACTTATACTAAATTTTGATGTTGAAAATTTGTCATGGTCATCTTCAAAGGGGTCCCTTGACCTCTGACCTCCAGATATGTGAATGTAAATGGGTTCTCTGGGTACCCACGAGTCTCCCCTTTACAGACATGCCCACTTTATAATAATCACATGCAGTTTGGATCAAGTCATAGTCAAGTCAGCACACTGACAGCTGTTGTTGCCTGTTGGGCTGCAGTTTGTTATGATTTGAGCATATTTTTATGCTAAATGCAGTACCTGTGAGGGTTTCTGGACAGGATTTTCAATAATAATTATACATATTTACATAAAGCAGCATATTTACTTACTTTACATACGTTTTCAGCAGTCTGAGCTACAGTAGCTCTTCTATTGGATCAGACAATATGTGCCAGCCTTTCATTCCCCACGTGCATCAGTGAGCCTTGGCCGCCAATGACGCTGTCACCGGTTCACTGGTTTTCCTTTCTTGGACCACTTTAGTAGGTCCTGACCACTGCAGACCGAGAACATCCCACAAATTTTGGAGATGCTCTTACCCATTCGTCTAGCCATCACAATTTGGCCTTTGTCAAAGTTGCTCACATCCTTACACCCATTTTTTCTGCTTCCAACACACCAACTTCACGATAAAATGTTCACTTGCTGCCGAATATATCCAACCCACTGCCAGGGGCCATTGTAACGAGATTATCAGTTCATTTGACCAGTCAGTTGTCACAATGTTATAGCTGATCGGCGTAATGTGTAATATAATTTACAATAAGGATTGAAATTACATGTTTAATTAATGCACAAATAATTACTCATGATGGTTTAATGCATCAGTTACTGCAGGACGTATCATGAATTCCTGTTGCTCACCATTTACAAATGATCCCGTCACTATGAGTTTATGTAATCAATTAATACTTTATGGATCAGCAATGAATGAGCAGTAACCCAGAGTTACTCTCTGAAAGCAGAACACCGACTGTTTAAATTCACAATCAGACACTTATTTCTGACAATATTAATATCCAGTTTTTCTCTCCCACTTCATTACAAAGTAGATAGTTGTTGTATCCTTAATATATCTGTTCATTAACTGTGAATTAACAGTCATTACTTGATGATCCATTAGGCTTTAACTAATCACATACACTCACAGCCACTTGATCGTTTCTTACTAATAAGCAACAGGAATGCAGGATACATAATACATACGTAATGCATTAAATCATCATGAGTGATGCATTAAAGGATCAGTGTGTAGCATTTAGTGGGGTTTATTGGCAGAAATTGAATATGAATAAGTTTGTTTTTAACAGTGTATAGTCCCCTGAAACAATAATTGTTGTGTTATCGTTACCTTAGAATGAGTTATTTAGTTATTTACACTCACCGGCCACATAATTAGGTACACCTGTTCAATTGCTTGTTAACACGAATAGCTAATCAGCCAATCATGTGGCAGCAAATCAATGCATTTAGGCATATAGACGTGGTCAAGACAATTTGCTAAAGTTCAAACTGAGCATCAGAATGAGGAAGAAAGGGGATTTAAGTGAATTTGAACTTGGCATGGTTGTTGGTGCCATACGGGCTGGTCTGAGTATTTCAGAAACCGCTGATCTACTGGGATTTTCACGCAAAACCATCTCTAGGCTCACCAAAATTGGACAATAGAAGACTGGAGAAACTTTGCCTGGTCTGACGAGTCTCGATTTCAGTGGCGACATTCAGATGATGGGGTCAGAATTTGGCATAAACAACATGAAAGCATGGATCCATCCTGCCTTGTATCAACGGTTCAGGCTGGTGGTGGTGGGGGATATTTTCACGGCACACTTTGGGCCACTTAGTACCAACAGGGCATTGTTTAAATGCCGCAGCCTACCTCAGTATTGTTGCTGACTATGTCCATCCCTTTATGACCACAGTGTACTATCCTGTTGGCTACTTCCAGCAGGATAATGCACCATGCCACAAAGCTCATACCATCTCAAACTGGTTTCTTGAACATGACTGTTCACTGTACTCCAATGGCCTCCACAGTCTCCAGATCTCAGTCCAATAGAGCACCTTTGGGATGTGGTGGAATGGGAGATTCGCATCATAGATCTTCAGCCGACAAATCTGCAGCAATTGCGTGATGCTATCGTGTCAATATGGACCAAAATGTCCGAGGAGTGTTTGTTAAAAGTATGCCACGAAGAATTAAAGCAGTTCTGAAGGCCAAAGGGGGTCTAACCTTTTACTAGCAAGGTGTACCTGATTATGGCCAGTGAGTGTAAATCTACAGTCAGTGGGTCCTCTTCATGGAGCCGGCCGCCAGTTACTGCGTTAAAGCTGTGAATACAGCTGTAGCAGACTGTGTGTGTAGTTTATTTGTCGGTGAATAAATGCTACGAGGCTACAAGCTACAACTCCTCAGCTGGAAGTCCAGAGCCAACTTCCTGTATCTGCACCGGCTCTCTTAAGGCGGACCAGCTTTTCTCCTTAAAGTGATGAGCCATTCCTCTGAGTTTCTCAGCTTTTTTAATTAATAATGCATCTCGTTTTGACTGAGCATTAATCGGTTAAAATGCTTAAGGACTGTTACTGTTAAACGGTTAATAATTAACATCCCTAACCTGTTTATATGTATTAGATAATGTTGATGGAGTGGCCATATAGTTGCAGAAACACCCATATGCAGACTGAACAAACGAGATCTACCACGTTAACTATTGAGCTCATAAGGTGGGTTTTGGTACCTTTGCACATAGCCAGGTTTGCTGTTTCTCCAACTTTGAGAGCACATGTGGACCCACGGGGACTTCCAGGCGTGGATACGGGTTTAAGACTCCGTTTTAACTCCCTTAACTCTGTAAATACAGAAACACAAGACAGAAACAAGCACATCAGCGGACTGTGGTTACACCATGGATCGGTTACATGCTGCCATTGTCTGGTCTCTGAATGACACACGTTAGAGAGTTACTCTTTAACTTTCATTAAAAAAACATTTAATGTCCACTTACATTACCGTTTTTAAAACAACGTATTTCTTGCAGGCTCCGGGTGGCTACACGGCTGACTCCCATTAGTACATTTCTAGGCGAGGCATCATTTGCACCACATGCTCGCTCATTTAACTGGCAAAACTCGCTTTAAAATCTTGTATTTGCCTTACAGATAGTCCACGACTCGTTATGTGTCTGTGTCGCTACTTTTACACATCATTTTATGACTTTAACTCACCTGTGAAAACAGAAACACACATGCACATCAGCGGACGGTGGATAGCTGCTGCAGGCTGGCAGATCACGCGCAGCTTTGCCAAATCTCGCGAGAAACAAGCAACCAGGTCGATAGTAGGTCCACGGTCTACAGCAGGGGTGTCAGTTATTGTAGTTCAGGGCCACCTACAGACAGTCTCAACAATTAAACTCAAATTCAACTAAATATCTCAGAACTTTTGCTTCCTATGTAAAGATTTAGAAATTATTTACATATAATCTGTACTTAATTCCCATAAAAAGTCATATCTCAAAATCGAGCCCTGAAAAATTAAAATCTCATTTTTCACATTAAACATACATAGCTTTGAGTCGTATCTTTTAAGTTTGACTCAAAAGTTTAACTTAATCCTCTTAATTATGACTTACTATGATAACTAATAATAAATTAGATTTAATATCTTGTCATTTTGGCTTTCTGTGGCAAAATTGTGATTTATTTTAAGTTAAATTTGGACATAATTCCCTTGAAAGTCATCAATGGGAATTGTGACAAAATATTTCAGAATTGAGCCTTTTCTGCAATTTTTACACATCCAGTGGGCCGGATTGGACCCTTTGGCAGGCTGGTTCTGGCCTTCGGGCCGTATGTTTGACACCCTTGGTCTATAGAAACAAGCCCAAAAGAAGCAACTCTTCCCCCAAAAAACTCCCCAAACAAGCGATCTTATCTACCTACCACAATATGAGTGAGAGAGAGAGACGGATCACTTCATATGTGTGAATTATTCTTTTTTTCATTTGCATTTTTGCATCCATTTTCAGCTTGTAACCTTATATTTCTAAACAAGACTTAAAGAAGATGAACATCACTTTTAGCTTGTAACTTTACATTTATCTAGTTCTTTCTTGTCTAACAACATTGGCGTCATATGCTCATATATCACACTTACAAAAGCATCAAACTGCCTTTGAATCGTTTCCCACTTGAATCTTAAAGTCCTCTTTTCTTCCCCATTCTTTGTTTACTTTTTGTCATATTTCACCCACTTTGTACCTGACATTGTTAGCTGATCAGCCGTGTAAAGATTTGTCTCACTACAACAACAACACTCAAACTAGACAGGTACAGAATAGAGGAGAAAGACAGGAGCAAGCCCAAATAAGCAACCTGTGACTACCAAAATTTGTAAGCAACTTTTTAGAAAAACAAGCCCAAAGTTACTTACTTGGCAACTCTGGTACCTTCTTGCACATCACCCTAAAGGACCCCTAAGCTGCCCAAAGTGCCTGTGTGAGATTTACTTATTGTAACCCTGAATTAATCTACTAAAATAGTACAGTTGCTATTGCACATGATCATACATCAGATTACGAGTGAATACAAAATAATTAACCATGACAATAAAATAATAAATTTGTTCATAATATGGGTTCTGGCTTATGCAAATGTGTTACTTGGTGACATCACCATGTTACAGAGGAAAAGGCAGGACTTCAATCGAGGCATTTCAGGCAGAGTTTCTGCAGGGGAGAGTAACTTCCTTTGATGTAGACTTTTGGCTTTGTAACTTTGCAGACCTTTAACATGCACAAAAAACTATATAACGTAACCAAAGGAAAGGGAAAAAGTTTAGTATCTGGTATGAGAATATTTGCGAGGTGATTTTTGCAGTTGTTCAGACATTATGCCCCTAATTTTACTTGATGCATTGCACACTGTCCAACACATTCCCCATTACATCCATATCAGCTAATGGTGAGATCAATACTAATCTTGCGATGGCATCTAGTTGTAGCGTGCCATATTTTGTGGAACACATGGTTCGCTCTCACCTTTTGACCTGCTATTAATGCACATTGCTGGGGACGTGGGGAGCACTGCACGAGGCATTCAGCAGCCCATATAAGTGAGGTTGATTTGTGCCTTCATCTTCAACCTGCTATTACTACCACTTGGCCTTATCTTTCACTCCGGCTCCCTTCTGTTGTTCGGTTATTATAGCTCTGTGTATGTATAATCTGTGCACTCGGAAGACAAAGCAGAGGAACAATGACCTTTGAGGTACAATGAGCCATTGCTCCTTGAAAACAAATTGCATGGATTCCCTGGGGATTCACCAATGCATCATTTAAAAACGACTGGCCACACCAATGTATGGCCATCGCTGCAGCCTCAAGGTCCGTCCAAAGACACACTACACAGACCATTTCCAGTGTCACCTCCTAACTAACGTGCCTACACCCACACCTCAGGAAAATATGCATCTCATTAGTTATGCACAGCGCTCACTGAAAATAGTCTTTCTTTGGTGCAAAGTGAGCAGTAAGTTCGACAGGCTTTCACTGGCACACAGTAGGTGGTTTTTCGTCTTTTAAGCTCCTTCTGTCTTCCCTGCTCTCGAGAAGTGTATTATTTTGCCTGAAAATCACAGTAGATGCCCACAGAATGAGTCAACGACAGAAATAAAGAGGGAGGGAGGATTTCTGTCACGATCTGAGAGACTGATAGGGTGTCACAAAAATATAAATTGTATCATATTATCTTCATTTCCCCTCTATTTCCTGCAGGCTTCTGTGCAGCTGTCAAATGTATGCTATTATCTGACCTGTTTAAGAGTGATAACATCCTTTATGTCATTTTCCATTCCACGAGACATATTGTATAAAACGCAGCCTGTCTCTGTTTGACGAGTTATCGCTGTGCTTATCGCCGCTTGTCCCTCACTCACCTGCTGGGGGGGGGGGGGGGGGGGGATAAAAACAAACAAAACCCCTCCTCTTTCTGAAAATCAACATAAATATAGGACATTTGAGATGCCAAAGGACTCTAAGACTCATCGTCTCCTTGACAACAGTCTCCAAGCAACCATTACTCCTCAAAGCATTACTCCAACCCCGTCTCTCTCTCTCTCTCCTCAACCCCTCTGTCTCTTTGCCAGTTTTCCTTCTCAAGAGTCCTCCCATCTATCCACTCCAGATAGTTACTGTACCAGCATCAGATGCTGAAAACCACAGCTATCTGATGCGATCTCCTGCGACTGGCTGTGGGGAACCTGTGTTCTTGCTTTTTAGCCTGAGGTGCTGCTCTACACCTGGCAGGGTGGAGCAGAAATAGGGGAGGCTGACAGATATTTTCATTTGTGCCATTTTTGGAGACTCCAGCCAGTGAAGTAAAATGCCTCTATAGTGCGTTGTGTAAAAAGGAATCAAGTATTGGTGAACTTACTCTTTTAGTAGAGAGGAATCAAACCGCAATTCTTTGTAGATCATTAGCTGTGGTACACAGTGCTAACATAATATGCAGCAGTGATAGCTTTTCGCATACTAAAAAGATCTAATTAGCTTTGAAAGCTTTACTCATTTTTGTTTTCTCAAATTAGTTTTTAAATATGTTAATCTAGCCCCAGAGCCTTGTTTTCCAGATATATCCAAAGACAAGACACTGACTGGGAGCATGGTGAATGGCAACTGTAAAACACCACATCACAGAACTACATTTGGACAATCAGCTTTTTCCTGAAAGGGCTGTCAACTCTGGAACACATTACTAACTGAAATCAAATTAATTTCAGATATAATGTCCTTCACAACAAAGGTTAAGTGCTGGCTAAAAGCAAAGCAGAGCTGTATCCATTTTTAGCAAATTTATTCTGTAAATTTAAGGCATATTGATGTATGAATTAGTGCATTGTGGTAGCCTATGTGTTTTGTATGATGTGGTATTATCATATAGAAATCTGTATATTTTAAATACACTAAGAACTAGAGTTGAAAATTTGCAGTAGCTATAAACACTAGTTTCATGGCCTGTATTGGAGTTATGTTAAAATGCATTGTCTCTATAAAAAAAAAAAAAAAATCAGAAATCAAAACATTGTGTTACACACCCCTATTTGATAATATTTTGCTTCAGGAACCTCCATCCCAAAAGATGTTATGATTAAGACAGGTGAGGAGATAACCATGGATGAAGTGAAACCTGAATAGTTACTGACTCATGCTCACTGAATTAAATAATTAAATAGGCCTATAGGGAAAATAAACCCTGCCCCATTTTTCTGGGGACCACCGGGAACTCCCTCAAGGACCTCTGGGGGTTCCCGAATCCCTGGTGGAAAACCACTGTTATACACCATGTGGACTCGAGCAACTGTATCCTATTTTTGAATCTACTTTATCTAAAAGTGTTGTTTTTTTTATGGACTGTCGATCCAGAAATCATCCATGTAGGCGAACTGATAGCTTTGTTTTTGTCAGGAAACCAACCACTGCAGGGTTATTTTTAGCAGTAGAGGCTCCCAAGGCCTCCCTTCTTTTGGAGGAAGGGACATTAATAGCTGAAACACAAGTGTATTGTTTTTAGACCACACTGTATGAAAAAATGTCAATTTTATCAAACAAGTATGAGGTAAAACTATGGCAAAAATAGACTATAGTCTCTTCCATTTAGCTTTAGAGAGTACTCTGCACATAAAGGTGTGAGACAGATTAAGATCACTTAATATTTTCTCTTTACCTGTTTAGTATTTAGCCATGCCAATAAGTTTTCTTTTGCTTACCTAAGTGCCATCCACCTGCTAGCGCTTATCCCGTTCAGGGTCGCAGGAGTGCTGGAGCCGATCCCATGTGACATTCGGCGATGGCGGGGAGCACCCTGGACAGGTCGCCAGTCCATCGCAGGGCTGACACATAGAGACAGACAACCATTCACGCTCACATTCACAAACCTGAGCATCCGCAGAAAAACCCACGCTTACACAGGGAAAACATGCAAACTCCACACAGAACGACCCCAAGCCAGATTCAAACCTGTAAGGCAACAGTGCTTAAATAAAATCCATCCATCCATCCATCGTCAACCGCTTATCCCGTTAGGGGTCGCGGGGGGGCTGGAGCCGATCCCAGCTGGCATTGGGCAAAGGCAGGGTTCACCCTGGACAGGTCGCCAGTCCATCGCAGGGCACATAGAGACAGACAACATATAGACAGACAACCATTCACGCTCACATTCACACCTACGGGCAATTTAGAGTAATCAATTAACCTAAACAGCATGTCTTTGGACTGGGAGGAAGCCAGAGTACCCGGAGAAAACCCACGCTTACACGGGGAGAACATGCAAACTCCACACAGAAGAGTCCCAAGCCCGGATTCAAACCTGCGACCCTCTTGCTGTGAGGCGACAGCGCTAACCACTGCACCACCGTGCAGCCCCGCTTAAATAAAATAAATAATATTATTTCTATCTTAATACAACCCTAACTTACTTTAAAAATTTCAGAGCAACATCACTTTTCTGAGCTCACCACTAGCATTGTTTCACAGGGACTACTTTCTATAAACGACATCTGTGCTGCGAGGAGATATATCGAAAGATTGTGGAGATGCACAATTCATTTGAAAAAAAAAATGAAATTACAGTTTGATTAAAATATAATATACTATATATATATCCACATATTGTCTCCGCTAAAACCTAAACACCACATGTTGAGATTGAGTATGAAAAGTGTAGTTAGCAAGTGAGCAGAAAAGTTGAAACAGTTAAATGTAGTTAATATATGGTTGAAATAAAAGACTAGCCAATGGATCAATGGTTAAAGTAGTTAGCTAGAGTAGTAATGGGAGAATGGTTGAAATAGTGGATAAGCAGCTGATAAATGGTTCAAATAGCTGAAGTAATATATAAATGGTGTAGTGGTTTATACCTACAATATCTGATTTTTGTTGGCAACTTGTGAGCAGCAGGAACAAGTTGTGAACAAACACTGACACCTATAGTGATAAGCAGTAAATGTGTTTGGATCTCAGTTCCCATAGATCCAAACAGTGTCACCTTTCCTGGGACTGTCGCCACAGACAGTTAGTAATG
Organism: Pterois miles; assembly: GCA_947000775.1. Classification (NCBI taxonomy): domain Eukaryota; kingdom Metazoa; phylum Chordata; class Actinopteri; order Perciformes; family Scorpaenidae; genus Pterois; species Pterois miles. Next base: position 1,762,442 of record CAMQGK010000485.1, on the reverse strand, counting down.
CTGCAAATGCAGGGACTTTCACCAGTGGGCCATTGGCTCAACCACCAGTGTGTTACCTCATTCAGTGAGACTTAAAGTGGCAGTAGGCAGAATATTTTAGGCATCGGGCAAAAATTCCACAATAACCTTTCAGCATATTGTAATTCCAATGGGCAGGAAGCTTTGGCCAATCACAGGTCATTTCAGAATGAGAAAATGTTCCTATTAGCTGTACATGCAACAGAGGCAGCTGTCAATCACTTGCAAACAGTCAAACTAGGCAGCGCTGATCAAATACGAATCAATATTTGGTTACTGTAATGTCCATTTCTCACCTCAAATGTTTTTAGAAACATCTTGTATTTACTGTTTAGCTGTAAAATGAGTTTGCTCTTGCTGGTGGGCGGGGCTTGGTATTTCCTCAGCTGATCTCACTATGGCTGCCAGATCACAAACTTTCTCATTTTACAGCTCAACAGTAACTACAAGATGTTTCTGAATACATTTGATTCGTATTTGAGCAGCGCTGCCTAGTTTGACCGTTTGATTGGCATTTATGAGTGATTGACAGCTGCTCAGACAAGGCATGCTCCAGCCTGGCTCTGATTGGTTGTTTTCCTCCGGTCTATGAAATCTGAAGGATGCAGTTTTTTTTTTTTTTTTTTTTTTTAGATCGTTTGTCTCATGCACTACTGTCAGGATATAGAGACCATTTTATAAAAAAAATAATAAAAAAAATCATATTTGCTTCAATTCTACCCACAGCACCTTTAACAGACAGAAAATCTGAAATTATTACATTAACAGTTTAAAATAAATTAATATGACGGTGGGGTTGAATAAGGGGTACTTTAGGTCATCTTTAAAGGGCTGTAGGAAGTCACTGCCATAGAGGACCATAGTAAAGAACCTGCTGGATTTACTTTCTCATCTTTAAGCAGGTATCTTGACAGATCTCCCAAAAGGTATGAATTCTTTAAATATCCTGAAGTCAGGAAAGTTCATATATTGTTCATATCCTCCCGTGATGCAGTCCATTTTCAACCTGAGATTTTGTTATAGCCACACTAAAGTGCTGACGTTGCTTCTTTTAGCTGCTTAGTCCTAAATGGAACAATTGTCCTGAGAGTCTATGTCGGTCTGTCTAGAGGACCCCTGAGTCATCCGATGACCCGTCATGCCATCCCCGAACCCTGTAACGGCTCCGATGAGACATTCAGTTTATACTGCTGTTATAAAAATAAATAAATAATAATAATTAAAAAAGGACAGGACGCTCATTCCGGATGTCAAACCAAAATTAATTTATTCTCAGTGGAAAGACGAGAGTGCTTAGTAGACTGTGACAAACGAGTGAGGATGTATCAGTGACCGCACGCTTGACGAGATATCCAAACAGCGTTTCCAGAACAGCGTTCTCTTTTTGGGTCACCTGCATGGTCAGCCCCCATAGAACTCAGTCTCAACACACGGATTAATGCCGGTGGGTAAAAAGAGAAAAAAGTAAAGAAAAACAGCCACAGGTAGATTAGGTTTTCTCTTGTTTTGTCCTCCCGTGCTTCGAGACCGTCCCAGTGTTCTGTGACTCAGCGCCTATTGAAGAAAAGTTCAGCCAGGTCATCCATGCTTACGTCTTATTCCTTATAGCCACTTTGACCTTTTTTTTTCTTTTTCTTTCGCTCCACTTCCTTCGGTAAAGGGTTCTTTGTGCTGATTGCTCACGATGCATTCAGCGGAAATATGGCTTGGGCGCTGATGTTTTAGCGTTGTGTGTGTATATAAAAAAAAAAATCAAACATGAACGTATGCCATCGGCAGTATCAAACAAAATCGGTACAGCACACAAAAGGTGGATGCAGTGTTAAGATTGTGACTAAAAAATGTGGAGGACATTTTTTTTTTTTTTTTTTTTTTAATAAAGGGCTTTGCCTCAGAGATGGCATTGCTAGAGACGCTAGCTGGATTGTGCATTAGCTATCGGCCACTGAGGTACAGTCAATCCAGTACTGTGAATCCTACGGGGTCATGTCTTAGTTCGTCTACTCGGCATGCTATAAAACAGGGTTCACAAACGGTATACATTAGATTGCTATCAGTCTCTACATAATCAGTGTGTGCTACTCGGGTGTGTGTTTATTTGTGACTTCCCCTTCTCCCTCCCACCCGTTTCGCCACAGTGAGCGTCCAATCAACATCTTGATGTGACTCTCTCCGCTGTTGCTAATTTTCTCATCAGGTAATGAGGACTCGCTGATTCAGGCAAGCTGGAACGACAAATCAAGCTCACCTCCCTATCTGTTTCCCTGTTTATCTCTCCAGATTGGCCTCTTTCTCTCTAAAAATTGGTTCTGCTGATAGGGAAAAGACAAAGGTGTGATGCTGCGATCCAGGCTGATTTCTATCCAACTTTTTCTCCAACTTTCTGTCCTTCCCTGACCTTTATCCGCCATTGCTAAATTTTTGTCCTTCCACCCCTCTAATTGTCATACGAATCTCCTGCATCTCCCTACATTTAGTCACCTGCAAACCCCTACTGTCTTTAATTTTCCTCCATCTTTTACACCTCTAACCTCTCCATATCCTTCAATCTGGTGTGTGTGTGTACGTGAGTGTGTGTGTGTACGTGAGTGTGTGTGTGTCTTTGCCTGTTTATATGCATGTGTGTGTATCACAGTGCACTGAGGTCGTGGCAGGAGCGAGACTTCTGGCGGAGGATCTTGCTGCCCCGGTGGCGGCTCATCTCACGGTAGCGTCCCCGATCCCGGTCCCGGTCTCGACCGTACGAGCGCGGCACCAGCCCCGACAGGAAGCGCTTGGCCCGGCTGGTCAGGCTCTCCCTGCGGCCCGCCCCGGGGTCACCGTCGGTCCAGCCGGGCCCCACGCAGTCGCCCCTTGCGGTCCGAACGGCAGCCTCTAGCAGCTCATTGGTACCGTGGTCCAGGGAGGCTGACAGCTCCATGTAGAGGCAGTCGAACATCATGGCGCTGGATTGGGCCTCTGGTGACAGAGAAAGAGAGGAATGTAAGTATCTGTGGCGACTCAGTTATTACACACTTGCACACAACCATCAACATAAGCTGTTCAAGGCTGACAGCACTGAGTCTCTCCTTAAGAGACATTTATTCCTTTGCATGAATGCTCAGTCATACAGTATATCTCACATCGTTTCCTCTGTCTGACACTTCAGTCCTAAGGTACCGTCTTCAAATAGGCACTGCACACATTTTATATAATTGAGGCTTTTTACTTTGGCAGCTACAAATGGCAATTAGACATTTAAGGACACTGGATCATGAAACCAGCAAACCATCAACAACCTGTTAGCGAGCCAGCTGCTATGAGATGTGGTTCACCACATGACAGTATCTCTGGATCGACAGCTCACTCACTGCTGTCTGGGAGACTCTATTAGAGTCTTAAGTGTTCATTTGTTACTTCTTATGCACCAAATTGAGACAAATGGAGTCAATCTACAGTCTCACTCTGTGGGGAATGGACACTCCTCTCTGTTTAGTGGGCTTTTGAAATCTTAGATAGCCATGATGGTGAAAGAGACATAGTTAAAGGGGGAAATGTTTTTCCGGTATTGTAGTTTATTACAATGGATACTACTACAAAATAGGCCTGTTTTCAAAACAAAAGGATTATCATGTTTTCCATACTGTACAGTACTGTACATTATGACTGCTAACATTTCAGGCTGTTCTCATACACCGTTCATAGCTATACCTATGGTTTTCATCCAGATGTCACGTTTTCTGACAAGGAGTGTGATGATATATCATGGATATTTCTGTATCATGATTTTTTGGGGATGTGATAAATTAATTTTAAAATGCGTTACTTTGGCTCTGATCAGCCTCCTCTCTTGGTCAGTACTCTCCACTCGGACTCCACTGTGTAGTCTGACTCAATGTCCCGCCCATAGCACTATCTGATCGGCTATTATGATGACTTGTAACCAATCAGCACTGAGGATTACCGTGCTTCAGACAGGCAGCCGAAAATAGTGTCCTCTCCTCGCTCAATAAGACGGAAGATATTGGTAGACTTATGTTGTAATTAATGCCCTTAAGTTGCAAAAACGCCACAATCTTCTACCACGATCTATTTATATGACGATATGCTGAATAGCTGGTTAACATAAAAAATGGAACTACAGGGCAAACAACAGCATTGTTTCACACTTTGTATCTTTTGAATAAAAGGCTGCTTTCAGTCATATTTTCATCAGATAATGCTCAGATAATATTCAGTTAATATAAAATGTACAAAAGAAACAGAAATGGGAGGGAACTGGAAATTAAAAAGTAAAGAAATTGTTAAACCTAGTATTTGCAGCAGAGATGGATTCCTTTTTGCAAATCTGTCTTATCAGCAATCATTAATGAATACAAAGAGCCAGTGATGGCGGGATGGGGTTAATGTTGCCTCCAGCTTAGTTGTATAAGCTCAAATCTCTCTGCTGCCACTCAAATGAAAAAAATGGTTTTTACCTCAATGTGACTCTCTGGATAAGGACAGGTGACTAAACATATTGTTTACAAGGCTCAGTATCTCAGCTGAAAGCTCCAGTTTGTCCCTGGTCAAACACGCCTGGATGATAAGGAAAGCTGACAGATACAGATCATTCTGCAACAAATGGGCTTCACTGTTGGCTCAGATAGCATTTTTTTCCAACTCTACTTCAGGTCTTTTTTATTGCTTCTGCTGTGCTCTCTCTGAACCAGTATCTGAGCACTCGAGCAGCTGTGTGCAGAAAAAGGCTTTTTAGATTGGTTATTGGTATTCATGATAACTGAACTCAAAACGACTACAAAGTGGTTGCGGCAGGAAGATGTGGCTGCCATAGACGAGTTGTGTTGTCAAAAAAAATTCATGAAATCTACGGGAAAAAAAGTCTCGGGTTCTAACGACTGAGCAGAATCCAGCTACAGAATAAAATAAGCAGTTCATAATCTGTACCTGAAGATGATTTACCCCAATACAGCTAGTTAAACCCTTGTAAATATTCTGAGCTATGTGACATGGTAATCTGGTTTTTGTGTGGCTGCATTTACACAACATGAACATTTACTGAACGAGGCAGTGTTACACAGGTATTACAAAAAACAGAACTAGATTTGATCAGGGTGTAGTAATCCAGCTGCACAGCAGCTGTCGACCCCACAGCAATGTCACCTAATAGTGGGTGAGGTAAGAAAAAAAAAAAAACAAATCCCAAACCAGGTCAGCAGGGCTTATCCTAATACCTACGACAGCCGATTGAATTGAACTAAATCTGTGTAACAGGTTAAAAAGAGTGTCTGGAGGAGAGGAGAGGAGAGGAAGCATGAGAGGAGAGATGAGAAGTGGAGAGATAAGGAGAGGAGGAGAGATGAGAGGAGAATAGAAAAGAAATTAGTAATATGTATGAGAGGAGGAGAGGAGAGGAAACAAAATGAAGGAAAGGGAGGAAAGAGACAAAGAGAGAAGGAAACAAGTAGAGGAAACAGAGGAGAGCAGAAGAGAGGAGATTAAACAAGGAAAGGAGAGGACAATAGGAGACGAGGAGAGGAGAAGAAATGAGGAGAGGGAGCAAAAGGAAATGAGGAGAGGAAACTATCAGAGGACACAAGGGAAGGACATTGATGAAGAGAAAACAATGAAAGGAGATGAAACAAGGAGAGGACCGGGTGAGAAGAGAGGAAACAGAGAGGAGAGGGAATGAGGAAACAACTGAGGGAAGCGGAGGAGACGAGGAGATGCGAGGGCAGGAGAGGAAATATGAGTAAGAAGCGAGGAGAGGAGAGGAGATTATTAGTGGACAATAAAGTTAAACTGAACTGAAGAAAGGAAATGAGGAGCACGGGAGGAAAGGAGGACAAATAGGAAGAAACACGTGAGTCACAAAGACAGACGAAGGAGACGCTTACAGGAGATGACAGGCAAGATGGCAGATGAATTGAACAAGCAGGAGGAGAGGAGGGAGACAGGGGAGGGAGACAGAGGAGGGAGACAGGGGAGGGAGACAGAGGAGGGAGACAGGGGAGGGAGACAGAGGAGGGAGACAGAGGAGGGAGACAGGGGAGGGAGACAGGGGAGGGAAACGGGAGGGAGACAGGGGAGGGAGACAGAGGAGGGAGACAGGGGAGGGAGACAGGGGAGGGAGACAGGGGAGGGAGACAGGGGAGGGAAACGGGAGGGAGACAGGGGAGGGAAACGGGAGGGAGACAGGGGAGGGAAACGGGAGGGAGACAGGGGAGACAGGGGAGGGAGACAGGGGAGGGAAACGGGAGGGAGACAGGGGAGGGAGACAGGGGAGGGAGACAGGGGAAGTATGCAGACTAAGCAAACAGAGCCAGGCTGCATATTAATCAAAGCCCTGAGGAGCAGGGCCACACCACAGCCGTATTGAGCAAATGATAAATAGGTTCGCAGCGTGACAGGGTGGGTATCACTGTGTGTGTTAACGCTGTAGACAGATATGTAGCAAGGAAGGGGGGAGGTGAGAGATAGCAGAATAAAAGTGTCACCGTATGCCATAAATAGACTTTATGACTTCGGCACCCTCCGCCGGGCCCCAGGTTCTTCGGTGTTAGTGAACTGGGCAGACCGGTCGGCTTCCTCCGTCAGGCTCACTTATCAGAAAGAATACATGTGGTCTGTCCAGAGAGAACACAAGAACATCCTTGTCAGGCGCCCCGGGACTAGAAATGGAGCATTTCCATATCGCTGACCGCATCGCTGCCTCAGGGTTGTTGTTGTTTTTCATGAAGAGAGAATATGCTGAGTATAGGCATCTCTCATTATTCATGCCTCGCCTCCCTCCCTCCCTCCACTCGTGTCATTAACAATACCCCAAAGCTGTGACCGAACTTGAGTCGACAGCGATGCGCAGGCACCGATGCGCACAAATTTTACACTTGCTGCCTCTGTTTAACTTGCACAACAAAGCAAACCAAACAGGATTTGACCCCCAGACTGTGGTTTCTACACTTCCAGAACATAAACAGACTCACACACTCTTTTCTATTCTTGTATCCTTGTGAGAACCTTCCACTGACTGTATTCTCTCTCTTAGTCTCAACCCTCACCATTATACGCATGAACTTGACTCCAAACACTCGGCCGAACTTGACCTAAACAACTAGGTCGAACTTCTAATCAAAGCTTTAATGAAACCTTAATCTTGTTAGAACTGATCATAAACCAGACTCCTTGTAGGATTAAACCAAAACCTAATCAAACACTTAATGTAATTCATTGCCATGCATGCTGCTCAGTTATCACAGTGCCGTATAAAACGACTTGCAGCAAGTCACAGACATTAGCGATGTGTAACAAGTGTCGGCGTCTAGTATGTGTGTGCGTGTATTCCCGTGTATACACTTGTGCCCCACTGACGTGTCGTGACCATAACAATTACCAGTAATTGACAATCAACAATCAAAATTTCTTTTTGAACTAGTCCGAACACACAGTTCAATGTCTGTATTACTACTATCCCTATGGTTCAGTGGTAAATGGACAGGTATTTATACAGCGCTTTTCTAGTCTTCCAACCACTCAAAGTGCTTTACCCATTCACACACATTCATGCACTGATGCAAGGTCAACTTTTCCCATCAGGATCTAATCTGAGCATGTGTCCTGTGACCGAAGCAGCCGGGGATGGAACCGCCGACCTTCCGATTGGTGGACGACCTATCCTCTGCGTCACAGTCGGTTGGACAGCGGACTGGACTCGAGTAGCAACCCTGTCAGCATGCAAGGAGTCATTAGACTCAGAGGTAACATCATAAAAGCTTTAACACTTAGAAGCTGAGTCAAGTGAAGGCTAACATTACATTGCTATCTGGGAGAGAGAAGTCATAATTTAAACTTCTATTGTACCTGAAAGTTGAGTTCACCTCTGGTCACTGACAATTTCTGCAGAATACAGATGAGACCATTCACCTTTCATGCCTGCCAGGACTAGCAGCAGTGGTTTAAGGGGTAATTTAGCAATTTCAGAATAGCCGCTATAAAGGGCAGAATTTGACAAAATGGGCAGGCCGGGGTCATCTTTCATAAGAGAGCGACAGAACGACCTCTTTCATACTGGCAAGGAAATGTACCAAAAAGAGGCTAACATCACTTCAGTAACATATGGAAAAAACATCGCATTAATGTAAGACCATCTGTTCAGCCTCCCTTTGTAAAAATATCCTGTCTGAAGGTCTAAAAACTCAAAGTGGTTCTTTCAAGGACAGCATAACATCCCCACTCTCCCCTAACACACACACACACACAACCACAACACGTTCCACACATCTCTTTGAACCGAGACTCCCGTCCACACACACACTTCTCATACATCCGCCCATTCCTGTCACTCCTATTCTCGTCCGTCTTATCACAGCCCTCGCTGGCATCAGGCAGCGAGACGATGGAGAGACAGGAAGCGACCGCTCGTTTGTGCTTCTGTTGCGTCTGTGTACATGCAGGCAGTTGTGCACGTATGGCGAGTCCAAACGTACGTAAAGATAGTAAGAGCAGCGGCATCCTGTAACACGGAGATAATCCCAATAGGCTATACCATCTGGAAAAAAGACTAAACAAAAGAAAAAAATAAAAGGACTCAAGGGACACAGAGAGATCGAGCCCCTCCAGAGGATTAGATATGGACGGATAGGGAAATGTTGGCAACAGCAGCCAGACGTCTTCATTAGGGATGTTAATAATTAACCGTTTTACCGACATTAAGCATTTTAACTGATTAATGATTGCTATTGGTTAAAACGGTAAAATAATTTTTCCACTGTGAGACTAATAAAGGAATATCTTATCTTATCTTATCTTAAATAGTAGTAATTATTTAAAAAGCTGAGAAAAATGCAGAGGAGCAGCTCGTCACTTAAAGGAGAAAAGCTGGTCCACCTTAAGAGAGAGCTGGCGCAGATACAGGGGACGTCCAGCTGAGGAGTTGTAGCTTGTAGCATTTATTCACCGACAAACTGTACACACACTGTCTGCTACAGCTACATTCACGGCTATAACGCCACCAACAAATCCACACTCGCCGCCGCCACATACATACTTACTAACGTTACGCTACAGTGGAGACGAAGCCACCGATTAAAGTGAGCTGTTAGATTTACAGGGATTATTCATTTTGCATTGTTAGCTACTGCATCAAAACAAAACGTATAAATACCTATAAAAAAATTCATCCCCAAGTATTATTTTCCTTTATTACACTGAATCACAGTAGATGGAATTAGGGTTTCTTGACAATAATCAACAGAAAAATACCTCTCACGCAAATGTAAAGACACAAAATAATCAACTGCGCATTTGATTCATTCTTCAGCCCCTTTAATAAGGCAGTTACAGCCTTTAGTCTACTGAATATGGATCATCTTGTATCCACTTTGCAAACCCAGACACTATTTTGAGTATATCCATTTAGAATTGTGAGATATTTAATAATCAGATTTGAATGCATGGTTGCCTTCATTATATAATGTTTGATCTGCAGTTTATCCTTCAAAATACAGGCATCTTATATAATCTGGAATTATTTGGCTCAGTTATCATGGTCATTTTGTGATTTATTACAGTAAATATATTACATTATGGTCGATTAAATGTTTCAACAAAGAGTTAAAGCTAGAGTAATAAATTAGCCTACTTTGTGTTTTGGTAGATAGACTTTGTAGATCTGTTTTTAATGTTCATCATTGTCAAAAAGCCTGATTACACCCAGTTCAATGTGGTGAGATTGAACTAGAATATAAAAAATAAATCAGGCTTGAAGGTAAATAGATTTTATAGACAGTCTTTATTTCCACCCATTTACAACAACAATAGATGATAGAATTTTCCTCCCACAAGGGGTTTACCAAGGGAGCATTCATCCCTGGATATTGTAAACAGTGAAGAAATTGATTTTGCTGATCAAAGATAGATAACCCAAGAGTCTTTCGAATGGAGACAGATGTCGGCTTGGAGGAAGATTTATGGTAAAATACCAGGGCAAAGAGACGGATGAACCAAGGCAGAGAAAGACAGAAAAGAGGGTAAATAGAAGGGATGAGTAATTGAACAAAGCAAACTACCATTGATCTACAGCTATGGGAAAATGTGTCTGTATGCGTGTGTGCGCCCAACTACACGTATAGCCTCTGTAATTACAAGACATTTTCTATTTGAAGAGCGGCTTGAAAGGCATTAAAAAGAAGCGAACAGGAGAATGCATTTGAAATCTTTCTTGTGCATTTCCTCTCTTGCATCATTCACCCAGCAGCCTGGCGTTTGTTCGTCATTGCTTGTGTACGGGCAGATGGAAACTAAGCGTTTAAGCTCCCAACTCAGTTACCTGTCAAGCCTTCAGTTCTCACATGGCACAGACATTAATTTATAATGACAACTTCTTAGTCATTTTTTAAACAATGGGTCAATTATATTAAACAGAGGCAGGTGATTCTCATTTGTAGCCGTTAACCGTGGATTTTGTTGGCTAAAACAGTTATTTGCAAGGTGACCATATATTCAAACCCCCAAACCGGTAAACACTTCAGGCGTATTCTGCAAGTTCATGCACGTGCTCCTGACTTTTTCGACATATTATACTATCACTTTTTTCGACATACTGCACTGTAATTTTCTTACGGCTTTTTCGACATATTATACTATGACATTAAGACTTTTTAGACATAGTATACTCTAACTTTTTTTATGGGTTTTTCAACATACTATACTATGATTTTTCTGACATACTATACTATGACTAAGACTTTTTTCGTCATACCATACAATGACTTTTTTTTTTTTTATACTTGTATTGACATACTATGACTCCTTTACACAATGAGTTTTTAAACTTTTGTCAACATACTACACTATGAATTCTTTGACAACTATGCTGTGACTTTTTTCAAAGTACTACATATGCTGACTTTCTATATTTTGTTGTGACAAACTACCTTTTTTCAACACACATACTGTGACTGTTTTATGACTTTTATTCAACTTATACTTTGAGTTTGGCATAGTATGCTGTCTTTATGACTTTTTTTGAAGTACTATGCTATGATTTCTGAATTACTTTTCTGACATACTATACAACGATTTTTCGACATTTTATAAAATTACCTTTCTTATCGACTTCCTATACTATGACTTATTGATGACTTTTTGACATAATATACTATACTATGACATGAGATACTATGCAAGGACAATGTATGACGTACTATGCTATTACATACTTTGACATACTATACTGTCAATTTTTCATGACATTTTCTGACATACGATGACTTTTTTCAACATTATAATATGACTTTTTAGATTTACTATACAAAGCCTTTTTATGACTTTTCTACGTACTGTACTAGTAGTATAGCATACTGTGACTTTTTTGGGGTAATTTATGTTCATGACTTTTTCGACAGTGCATACTATGATTTTTTTGGCATACGATGGTATGACTTTTTTTGAGACACTATACTATGACTTTTTGGACAATTTACCAGGTCTTTTTTTGTGACATACAATACGACTTTTTGAAGACTTTTCCATCATATAACACTGTCTTTTTTCAACATACTATACTGTGACTGTTTTCAACATACTATGACAGTGTACTCATAAAATTTTGACACACTATACTATGACAGTGTATTCATAAAATTTTGACACTATACTATGACTTTTTTCAAGATATCTTTCGACATACTATGACTTTTTCCAACATACTATACTATGACTTATTTTCATTACATTTTTCACCATATTATATTGAATTTTTTTCAACATACTATGACTTTTTTTCTAACATACCTTACTATGACTTTCTTTTCAATATATAATTGTATGACCTTTGTTTCATGAAAATTTTCGACATACTATACTAGGACATTTGTCAACATGATATTTTTCAACATACTATTATTCTTCTTTAACAATACTATTCTATGAATTTTACTCAACATACTACAATATGACTTTTTTCATTAAATTTCTCGCCATACTATACTAAGACCGTTTTCAAGAAATTGTTGGACATACTATACTATGACTTTTTTCAACATACTATGCTATACTACCCTGTTGAACAGGAAGAAGAGGGCTTTCATGGCCAGGGACACAGAGGGGACCAAGGCTGTCCAGAAGGAGCTGAAGAAGGAGCTTCAGCTGGCGAAGGACGCCTACAAGGACAAGCTGGATTTCTCCCGAATTTCCCTCCGGGGATTAATAAAGGTTCATCTTATGACTTATTTTCATTAAATTTTCCACATATTATAGATAATTTTTTCCACATACTATACTATGACTGTTTTTCCCCAATATACTATGACTTTTTTCACCATACTATACCATGATGTTTTTTTTTCAGCAAACTATACGATGACTTTTTTCCAACATGCTATACTATGACCTTTTATTCATGAAATGTTTTGACAATTCTGACTTTTTTCAACATACTAGACAATGACTTTTTTCAAGAAATCTTTCGACATACTATACGATGACCTTTTATTCACGAAATTTTTTCACATACTATATCATGACTTTTTTTCCAAATACAATACTATGGTTTTTTTCTACAACATACTATACTATGACCTTTTATCAAGAATTTTTTTTGACATACTATGACTTTCTTACGACATACAATACAGTGACCTTTCTAACTTTTTTCCAACTATACAATGACTTTTTTCCACATACAATACTATGACCTTTGTTTCATGAAATTTTTCGACATGACTTTTTTTTCCGACATACTATACTATGACTTAGTTTCATTAAATTTTTCCACATACTATACTATGAACTTTAATTCATTAAATTTTTCAACATACTGTACTATGACTTATTTTTATTAAATGTTTCCACATACTATACATGACTTTTTTTCAACATACTATGACTTTCTTTCGACATACTATTCAATGACTTTTTCATCATACTATACTATGACATACAATCCTATGACATTTTCATGACATTTTTTGACACACTGACTTTTTTCAACATACTATAATATGACTTTTTATTCATGAACTTCAATATACTATGCTATGATTTTTTTCAACATACTATACTATGACTTTTAACAACATACTATGTTTTTCCACATATGACATTTTAAGAAATTTTTCGACATACTATAGAATAACATTCTTTCATGACATTTTTCGACATTCTATTACATTTATTTCACATACTATACTATGACCTTTTATCTTTTTTCAACATACTATACTATGATGATTTAACAACATACTATACTATGATTTTTTTCAACATACTATACCATGTCTTTTTTCATGAAATTTCTCACTATGCAATACTTTGACCTTTTTCAGCATACTATACTAAAACTTCTTTTCATAAAATTTTTCCACATACTATGCTATGACATTTTTCAACATACTATATTATCAATATTTTTTCATGAAATTTGTTGAAATGCTATGCTATGAGTTTTCAACATACTATACTAAAACTTTTATCGACATACTATCCTATGACTTTTTTAACATATTATAATAAGACTTATTTTCATTTAATATTTCCATATACTGTATGATGACTATTTTACAACTTACTATACTTTGATTTTTTTTTATATAAAATCTTGTTATATACAATATAGTCGTTTACATGAAATTTTTCAGCTACAACACTGACTTTTTTAGCATAAAAATTTTCAATGAACTATAACAGGACGAAAATTTTTAACATATTATACCATCACATTTTCATCATAAAATCTCGTTACAAACTATAATATGAATGTTTTCATAAAAATTTTAGACACACAATACGACTATGATGATTTTGGCCTTGACATTTTTAAACATACCGAACTATGACTTCATTAAAAATTTCCAGCATGACAGTTTTATCATAAAATCTCTTTACAAATGAAAACATGAATGTTTTTGTGAAAATTTTCAACAAACACTACTATGATGCTTTTACCATGAAATTTTTCGACATACAAAACTATGACTTTTTCAGCAAAAAATTTTCGACATACTATACAATGACTTTTTTCCATGAAATTTATCAAAATACCACACTATACATTTCTTTTATTGTAAAATACTTCTAAATACTGTAATATGATTGTTTTCATGAATTTTTTAAAAATACAACACTATGTCTATTTTAGCAAATTTTTTTGACATACTATACTATGACTTTTTCCTGAAATTTTTCAACATGCAATATGATTTTTTTTTTATCATAAAATTGTTTTAAATACTATGATTGTTTTCATACATTTTTTTTTAACTTACAATACTATGACTTTTTTGTTTTACCATGAAATTTTTTCGACATACTATACTATGAATTTTTTCATGAAAATTTTCAACATACATTACTATGATGCTTTTATCATGAAATTTTTCGACATACTATACTATGACTTTTTTCATGAAATTGTCCAACATATTACAATATGCATTTCTTTGATCATAAAATCATTCTAAATGCCATAATATGATTATTTTCATGGTTTTTTAAATATAAAAAAATTGACTATTTTAGCAAAAATTTTCGGCATACTATACTATGACTTTTTTTTCACGAAAATTTTCCAACATACTACAATATGCATTTCTTTGATCATAAAATCATTCTAAATACTGTAATATGATTGTTTTGATGATTTTTTTTCAGAATACAACACTATGACTATTTTAGAAAAAAAAATTTCGACATCCTATACTATGACTGTTTTTCACAAAAATTTTCAAAATATTACAATATGCATTTCTTTGATCATAAAATCATTCTAAATACCGTAATATGATTGTTTACATGTTTTTTTTTTCAACATACAACAAAATGACTTTTAGGAAAAAAATTCGACAAACTATACTATGACTTTTTTTCATGAAAATTTTCAACATACTACAATATGCATTTCTTTGATCATAAAATCATTCTAAATACTGTAATATGATTGTTTTCAAGATTTTTTTTCAGTATACAACACTATGACTATTTTAGCAAAAAAATTTTCGACATACTATACGATGACTTTTTGTCATAAAATTTTTCAACATATTACAATATGCATTTCTTTGATCATAAAATCATTGTAAACACGGTAATATGATTGTTTTCATTGTTTTTTTCAATATACAACAAAATGACTATTTTAGCAAAAAAATTTCGACATCCTATACTTTGACTTTTTTTTCATGAAATTTTCCAACATATTACAATATGCATTTCTTTGATCATAAAATCATTCTAAATACCGTAATATGATTTTGATGTTTTTTTTCAACATACAACAAAATGACTATTTTAGCAAAAAAACTTTCGACATACTATGACTTTTTTTCATGAAATTTTACAACATATTACAATATGCATTTCTTTGATCATAAAATCATTCTAAATACCAAAATATGATTGTTTTCATGGTTTTTTAAATATAAAAAAATTGACTATTTTAAAAAAATTTTTTCGACATACCATACTATGACTTTTTTTCATGAAAATTTTCAACATACTACAATATGCATTTCTTTGATCATAAAATCATTCTAAATACTGTAATATGATTGTTTTCAAGATTTTTTTTCAGTATACCACACTATGACTATTTTAGCAAAAAAATTTTCGACATACTAAACTATGACTTTTTGTCATAAAATTTTTCAACATATTACAATATGCATTTCTTTGATCATAAGATCATTGTAAACACTGTAATATGATTGTTTTCATTGTTTTTTTTCAATATACAACAAAATAACTATCTAAGCAAAAATTTTTCGACATACTATACTATGACGTTTTTTCATGAAATTTTCCAACATATTACAATATGCATTTCTTTGATCTTAAAATCATTCTAAATACCGTAATATGATTGTTTACATGTTTTTTTTCAACATACAACAAAATGACTTTTAGGAAAAAAATTTTCGACATACTATACTATGACTTTTTTTCATGAAATTTTTAAACATGCTACAATATGCATTTCTTTGATCATAAAATCATTCTAAATACCGTAATATGATTATTTTGATGTTTTTTTTCAACATACAACAAAATGACTATTTTAGCAAAAAATTTTCGACATACTATACTATGACTTTTTTTCATGAAATTTTTCAACATACTACAATATGCATTTCTTTCATCATAAAATCATTCTAAATACTGTAATGATTGTTTACATGTTTTTTTTCAATATACAACAAAATGACTATTTTAATAAAAATTTTCGACTTACTATACTATGACTTTTTTTCATGAAAATTTTCAAAATACTACAATATGCATTTCTTTGATCAAAAAAATCATTCTAAATACTGTAATATGATTGTTTTGATGATTTTTTTTCAGAATACAACACTATGACTATTTTAGCAAAAAAATTTCGACATACTAAACTATGACTTTTTTTCACGAAAATTTTCAAAATACTACAATATGCATTTCTTTGATCATAAAATCATTCTAAATACTATAATATGATTGTTTTGATAATTTTTTTTTTAAGAATACACTATGAGTCTTTTAGAAAAAAAAAATTTCGACATACTATACTATGACTTTTTTTCGACATACTATACTATGACTTTTTTTCACGAAAATTTTCAAAATACTACAATATGCATTTCTTTGATCATAAAATCATTCTAAATACCGCAATATGATTGTTTACATGTTTTTTTTTCAATATACAACAAAATGACTATTTTAGCAAAAAAATTTTCGACATACTATAGTATGACTTTTTTTTCATGAAATTTACAACATATTACAATATGCATTTCTTTGATCATAAAATCATTGTAAATACTGTAAAATGATTGTTTCCATGTTTTTTTCAATAAACAACAAATTGATTATTTTAGCAAAAAAATTTTCGACATACTATACCATGACTTTTTTTCATGAAAATTTTCAACATACTACAATATGCATTTCTATCATCATAAAATCATTCTAAATACTGTAATATGATTATTTTCATGGTTTTTTAAATATAAAAAAATTAACTATTTTAGCAAAAATTTTCGACATACTATACTATGACTTTTTTTCACAAACATTTTCAAAATACTACAATTTGCATTTCTTTGATCATAAAATCATTCTAAATACTGTAATATGATTGTTTACATGGTTTTTTCAATATACAACAAAATGACTATTTTAGCAAAAAAATTTCGACATACTATACTATGACTTTTTTTCGACATACTATACTATGACTTTTTTTCATGAAATTTTCCAACAAATTACAATATGCATTTCTTTGATCATAAAATCATTCTAAATACCATAATATGATTGTTTCCATGTTTTTTTTTAATATACAACAAAATGACTATTTTAGCAAAAAAATTTTCGACATACTATAGTATGACTTTTTTTTCATGAACTTTACAACATATTACAATATGCATTTCTTTGATCATAAAATCATTGTAAATACTGTAAAATGATTGTTTCCATGTTTTTTTCAATAAACAACAAATTGATTATTTTAGCAAAAAAATCTTCGACATACTATACTATGACTTTTTTTCATGAAATTTTCCAACATATTACAATATGCATTTCTTTGATCATAAAATCACTCTAAATACCAAAATATGATTTTTTTCATGTTTTTTTTCAATATAAAAAAATTGACTATTTTAGCAAAAAAATTTTCGACATAGTATACTATGACTTTTTTTTCATAAAATTTTCTAACATATCACAATATGCATTTCTTTGATCATAAAATCATTCTAAATACCGCAATATGATTGTCTACATGTTTTTTTTCAACATACAACAAAATGACTTTTAGGAAAAAATTTTCGACATACTATACTATGACTTTTTTTTCATGAAATTTTCCAACATATTACAATATGCATTTCTTTGATCATAAAATCACTCTAAATACAAAAATATGATTGTTTTCATGGTTTTTTCAATATAAAAAATCATTGACTATTTTAGAAAAAAAATTTCGACATACTATACTATGACTTTTTTTCACGAAAATTTTCAAAATACTACAATATGCATTTCTTTGATCATAAAATCATTCTAAATACTGTAATATGATTGTTTCGATAATTTTTTTTTCAGAATACACTATGACTCTTTTAGAAAAAAAAATTTCGACATACTATACTATGACTTTTTTTCGACATACTATACTATGACTTTTTTTCATGAAATTTTCCAACATATTACAATATGCATTTCTTTGATCATAAAATCATTCTAAATACCATAATATGATTGTTTACATGTTTTTTTTTCCAATATACAACAAAATGACTATTTTAGCAAAAAAAATTTCGACATACTATACTGTGACTTTTTTTTGATGAAATTTTCCAACATATTACAATATGCATTTCTTTGATCATAAAATCATTGTAAATACTGTAAAATGATTGTTTCCATGTTTTTTTCAATAAACAAATTGATTATTTTAGCAAAAAAATCTTCAACATACTATACTATGACTTTTTTTCATGAAATTTTCCAACATATTACAATATGCCTATATTTGATCATAAAATCATTCTAAATACCGTAATATGATTATTTTCATGGTTTTTTAAATATAAAAAAATTAACTATTTTAGCAAAAATTTTCGATATACTATACTATGACTTTTTTTCATGAAATTTTCCAACATATTACAATATGCATTTCTTTCATAATAAAATCATTCTAAATACTGTAATATGATTGTTTATATGGTTTTTTTGAACATACAAGAAAATGACTATTTTAGTTTTTTTACCTATTTTTTATCTACTTACATTTTTTTCATGAAATTTTCCATCATATTACAATATGCATTTCTTTGATCATAAAATCATTCTAAATACCGTAATATGATTGTTTACATGTTTTTCTTTCAATATACAACAAAATGACTATTTTAGCAAAAAAATTTTCGACATATGACTTTTTTTTCATGAAATTTACAACATATTACAATATGCATTTCTTTGATCATAAAATCATTGTAAATACTGTAAAATGATTGTTTCCATGTTTTTTTTCAATAAACAACAAATTGATTATTTTAGCAAAAAAATTTTCGACATACTATACTATGACTTTTTTTCATGAAAATTTTCAACATACTACAATATGCATTTCTTTCATAATAAAATCATTCTAAATACCGTAATATGATTGTTTATATGGTTTTTTTGAACATACAAGAAAATGACTATTTTAGTTTTTTTACCTATTTTTTATCTACTTACATTTTTTTCAAGAAATTTTCCAACATATTACAATATGCATTTCTTTGATCATAAAATCATTCTAAATACCGTAATATGATTGTTTATATGTTTTTTTTCAACATACAACAAAATGACTATTTTAGCAAAAAAATTTTCGACATACTATACTATGACTTTTTTTCATGAAATTTTCCAACATATTACAATATGCATTTCTTTGATCATAAAATCATTCTAAGTGCCGTAATATGATTGTTTACATGGTTTTTTCAATATAAAACAAAATGACTATTTTAGCAAAAAAAATTTCGACATACTATACTATGACTTTTTTTTCATGAAATTTTCCAACATATTACAATATGCATTTCTTTCATCATAAAATCATTCTAAATACTGTAATATGATTGTTTTGATGATTTTTTTTTTCCAGAATACACTGACTCTTTTAGAAACAAAAATTTCGACATACTATACTATGACTTTTTTTCGACATACTATACTATGACTTTTTTTCATGAAATTTTCCAACATACTACAATATGCATTTCTTTGATCATAAAATCATTGTAAATACTGTAAAATGATTGTTTCCATGTTTTTTTTCAATAAACAACAAATTGATTATTTTAGCAAAAAAATTTTCGACATACTATACTATGACTTTTTTTCATGAAAATTTTCAACATACTACATTATGCATTTCTTTCATAATAAAATCATTCTAAATACCGTAATATGATTGTTTACATGCTTTTTTTCAATATACAACAAAATGACTATTTTAGCAAAATATTTTCGACATACTATACTATGACTTTTTTTCATGAAATTTTTCAACATACTACAAAATGCATTTCTTTCATAATAAAATCATTCTAAATACCGTAATATGATTGTTTATATGGTTTTTTTGAACATACAAGAAAATGACTATTTTAGTTTTTTTACCTATTTTTTATCTACTTACATTTTTTTCATGAAATTTTCCATCATATTACAATATGCATTTCTTTGATCATAAAATCATTCTAAATACCGTAATATGATTGTTTACATGTTTTTTTCAACATACAACAAAATGACTATTTTAGTAAAAAATTTTCGACATACTATACTATGACTTTTTTTCATGAAATTTTCCAACATATTACAATATGCATTTCTTTGATCATAAAATCATTCTAAATACCGTAATATGATTGTTTATATGTTTTTTTCAACATACAACAAAATTACTATTTTAGCACAAAAATTTTCGACATACTATACTATGACATTTTTTTTCACGAAAATTTTCAAAATACTACAATATGCATTTCTTTGATCATAAAATCATTCTAAATAGTGTAATATGATTGTTTTGATGATTTTTTTTCAGAATACACTATGACTCTTAGAAAAAAAAATTTCGACATACTATACTATGACTTTTTTTTCATAAAATTTTCCAACATATCACAATATGCATTTCTTTGATCATAAAATCATTCTAAATACCGTAATATGATTGTTTACATGTTTTTTTTTTCCATATACAACAAATTGATTATTTTAGCAAAAAAATTTTCTACGTACTATACTATGACTTTTTGTCATAAAATTTTTCAACATATTACAATATGCATTTCTTTGATCATGAAATCATTCTAAATACTGTAATACGATTGTTTTGACGTTTTTTTTATCAATATACAACAAAATTACTATTTTAGTAAAAAATTTTCGGCATACTATACTATGACTTTTTTTGATGAAATTTTCCAACATATTACAATATGCATTTCTTTGATCATAAAATCATTCTAAATACCGTAATATGATTGTTTATATGGTTTTTTTGAACATACAACAAAATGACTATTTTAGCAAAAAATTTTCGACATACTATACTATGACTTTTTTTCATGAAATTTTTCAACATACTACAATATGCATTTCTTTCATCATAAAATCATTCTAAATACCGTAATGTGATTGTTTACATGGTTTTTTCAATATACAACAAAATAACTATTTTAGCAAAAAAATTTCGACATACTATACTATGACTTTTTTTCATGAAAATTTTCAAAATACTACAATATGCATTTCTTTGATCATAAAATCATTCTAAATACTGTAATATGATTGTTTTGATAATTTTTTTTCAGAATACACTATGACTCTTTTAGAAAAAAAAATTTCGACATACTATACTATGACTTTTTTTCGACATACTATACTATGACTTTTTTTTCATGAAATTTTCCAGAATATTACAATATGCATTTCTTTGATCATAAAATCACTCTAAATACAAAAATATGATTGTTTTCATGGTTTTTTCAATATAAAAAAAAATTGACTATTTTAGTAAAAAATTTTCAACATACTATACTACGACTTTTTTTTCATGAAAATTTTCAACATACTACAATATGCATTTCTTTGATCATAAAATCATTCTAAATACTGTAAGATGATGGTTTTGATGATTTTTTTTCAGTATACAACACTATGACTATTTTAGCAAAAAAAATTTCGACATAGTATACTATGACTTTTTTTCATGCAATTTTCCAACATATACTAATATGCATTTCTTTGATCATAAAATCATTCTAAATACCGTAATGTGATTGTTTACATGTTTTTTTTTTTTCAACATACAACAAAATGACTATTTTAGCAAAAAAAATTTCGACATACTATACTATGACTTTTTTTCATAAAATTTTCCAACATATCACAATATGCATTTCTTTGCTCATAAAATCATTCTAAATACCGTAATACGATTGTTTTGACGTTTTTTTATCAATATACAACAAAATGACTATTTTAGTAAAAAAATTTCGACATACTATACTATGACTTTTTGATGAAATTTTCCAACATATTACAATATGCATTTCTTTGATCATAAAATCATTCTAAATACTGTAATATGATTGTTTACATGTTTTTTCAATATACAACAAAATGACTATTTTAGCAAAAAAACTTTCAACATACTATACTATGACTTTTTTTCGACATACTATACTATGACTTTTTTTCATGAAATTTTCCAACAAATTACAATATGCATTTCTTTGATCATAAAATCATTCTAAATACCATAATATGATTGTTTACATGTTTTTTTTAATATACAACAAAATGACTTTTAGCAAAAACATTTTCGACATACTATAGTATGACTTTTTTTTCATGAACTTTACAACATATTACAATATGCATTTCTTTGATCATAAAATCATTGTAAATACTGTAAAATGATTGTTTCCATGTTTTTTTCAATAAACAACAAATTGATTATTTTAGCAAAAAAATCTTCGACATACTATACTATGACTTTTTTTCATGAAATTTTCCAACATATTACAATATCCCTTTATTTGATCATAAAATCATTCTTAATACCGTAATATGATTATTTTCATGGTTTTTTTAAATATAAAAAAATTAACTATTTTAGCAAAAATTTTCGACATACTATACTATGACTTTTTTTCATGAAATTTTCCAACATATTACAATATGCATTTCTTTGATCATAAAATCACTCTAAATACCAAAATATGATTTTTTTCATGGTTTTTTTCAATATAAAAAAATCGACTATTTTAGCAAAAAAATTTTCGACATAGTATACTATGACTTTTTTTTCATAAAATCTTCTAACATATCACAATATGCATTTCTTTGATCATAAAATCATTCTAAATACCGTAATATGATTGTTTACATGTTTTTTTTTTCAATATACAACAAATTGATTATTTTAGCAAAAAAATTTTCGACGTACTTTACTATGACTGTTTGTCATAAAATTTTTCAATATATTACAATATGCATTTCTTTGATCATAAAATCATTCTAAATACCGTAATATGATTGTTTACATGGTTTTTTCAATATACAACAAAATGACTATTTCAGCAAAAAAATTTCGACATACTATACTATGACTTTTTTTCATGAAATTTTTCAACATACTATACTATGACTTTTTTTCATGAAATTTTTCAACATACTACAATATTCATTTCTTTCATCATAAAATCATTCTAAATACTGTAATATGATTATTTTCATGGTTTTTTAAATATAAAAAAATTAACTATTTTAGCAAAAATTTTCGACATACTATACTATGACTTTTTTTTCCACGAAAATTTTCAAAATACTACAATATGCATTTCTTTGATCATAAAATCACTCTAAATACAAAAATATGATTGTTTTCATGGTTTTTTCAATATTAAAAAAAATTGACTATTTTAGTAAAAAATTTTCAACATACTATACTATGACTTTTTTTTCATGAAAATTTTCAACATACTACAATATGCATTTCTTTGATCATAAAATCATTCTAAATACTGTAAGATGATGGTTTTGATGATTTTTTTTCAGTATACAACACTATGACTATTTTAGCAAAAAAAATTTCGACATAGTATACTATGACTTTTTTTTCATAAAATTTTCCAACATATCACAATATGCATTTCTTTGATCATAAAATCATTCTAAATACCGTAATGTGATTGATTACATGGTTTTTTTCAACATACAACAAAATGACTATTTTAGCAAAAAAATTTCGACATACTATACTATGGCTTTTTTCATGAAAATTTTCAACATACT
The DNA here is from genome assembly GCA_947000775.1 of Pterois miles. Classification (NCBI taxonomy): domain Eukaryota; kingdom Metazoa; phylum Chordata; class Actinopteri; order Perciformes; family Scorpaenidae; genus Pterois; species Pterois miles. The sequence goes on along the minus strand of CAMQGK010000485.1, from coordinate 1,738,592 downwards.
ACAATATGCATTTCTTTCATCATAAAATCATTCTAAATACTGTAATACGATTGTTTTGACGTTTTTTTATCAATATACAACAAAATGACTATTTTAGTAAAAAATTTTCGGCATACTATACTATGACTTTTTTTGATGAAATTTTCCAACATATTACAATACGCATTTCTTTGATCATAAAATCATTCTAAATACTGTAATATGATTGTTTACATGGTTTTTTCAATATACAACAAAATGACTATTTTAGCAAAAAAATTTCGACATACTATACTATGACTTTTTTTCGACATACTATACTATGACTTTTTTTTCATGAAATTTTCCAACATATTACAATATGCATTTCTTTGATCATAAAGTCACTCTAAATACAAAAATATGATTGTTTTCATGGTTTTTTCAATATAAAAAAGAATTGACTATTTTAGAAAAAAAATTTCGACATACTATACTATGACTTTTTTTTCACGAAAATTTTCAAAATACTACAATATGCATTTCTTTGATCATAAAATCATTCTAAATACGGTAATATGATTGTTTTGATAATTTTTTTTTCAGAATACACTGACTCTTTTAGAAAAAAAATTTTCGACATACTATACTATGACTTTTTTTCATGAAAATTTTCAACATACTACAATATGCATTTCTTTCATAATAAAATCATTCTAAATACTGTAATATGATTGTTTATATGGTTTTTTGAACATACAAGAAAATGACTTTTAGTTTTTTTACCTATTTTTTATCTACTTACATTTTTTTCATGAAATTTTCCATCATATTACAATATGCATTTCTTTGATCATAAAATCATTCTAAATACCGTAATATGATTGTTTACATGTTTTTTTTCAACATACAACAAAATTACTATTTTAGCAAAAAATTTTTCGACATACTATACTATGACTTTTTTTCATCAAATTTTTCAACATACTACAATATGCATTTCTTTCATCATAAAATCATTCTAAATACTGTAATATGATTATTTTCATGGTTTTTTAAATATAAAAAAATTAACTATTTTAGCAAAAATTTTCGACATACTATACTATGACTTTTTTTTCACGAAAATTTTCCAACATATTACAATATGCATTTCTTTGATCATAAAATCACTCTAAATACCAAAATATGATTTTTTTCATGGTTTTTTCCATGTAAAAAAAATTGACTATTTTAGCAAAAAAATTTTCGACATAGTATACTATGACTTTTTTTTCATAAAATTTTCCAACATATCACAATATGCATTTCTTTGATCATAAAATCATTCTAAATACCGTAATATGATTGTTTACATGTTTTTTTTTTCAATATACAACAAATTGATTATTTTAGCAAAAAAATTTTCGACGTACTATACTATGACTTTTTGTCATAAAATTTTTGAACATATTACAATATGCATTTCTTTGATCATGAAATCATTCTAAATACTGTAATACGATTGTTTTGACGGTTTTTTTTATCAATATACAACAAAATTACTATTTTAGTAAAAAATTTTCGGCATACTACTATGACTTTTTTTGATGAAATTTTCCAACATATTACTATATGCATTTCTTTGATCATAAAATCATTCTAAATACCGTAATATGATTGTTTATATGGTTTTTTTGAACATACAACAAAATGACTATTTTAGCAAAAAATTTTCGACATACTATACTATGACTTTTTTTCATGAAATTTTTCAACATACTACAATATGCATTTCTTTCATCATAAAATCATTCTAAATACTGTAATATGATTGTTTTGATAATTTTTTTTCAGAATACACTATGACTCTTTTAGAAAAATTTTTTTCGACATACTATACTATGACTTTTTTTCATGAAATTTTCCAACATATTACAATATGCATTTCTTTTATCATAAAATCATTCTAAATACCATAATAGGATTGTTTACATGTTTTTTTTTCAATATACAACAAAATGACTATTTTAGCAAAAAAATTTTCGACATACTATAGTATGACTTTTTTTTCATGAAATTTAAAACATATTACAATATGCATTTCTTTGATCATAAAATCATTCTAAATACCGTAATATGATTGTTTACATGTTTTTTTTCAACATACAACAAAATGACTATTTTAGTAAAAAATTTTCGACATACTATACTATGACTTTTTTTCATGAAATTTTCCAACATATTACAATATGCATTTCTTTAATCATAAAATCATTCTAAATACCGTAATATGATTGTTTATATGTTTTTTTCAACATACAACAAAATGACTATTTTAGCAAAAAATTTTTCGACATACTATACTGACTTTTTTTCATGAAATTTTTCAACATACTACAATATGCATTTCTTTCATCATAAAATCATTCTAAATACTGTAATATGATTATTTTCATGGTTTTTTAAATATAAAAAAATTAACTATTTTAGCAAAAATTTTCGACATACTATACTATGACTTTTTTTTCACGAAAATTTTCAAAATACTACAATATGCATTTCTTTGATCATAAAATCATTCTAAATACTGTAATATGATTGTTTACATGGTTTTTTCAATATACAACAAAATGACTATTTTAGCAAAAAAATTTCGACATACTATACTATGACTTTTTTTCGACATACTATACTATGACTTTTTTTCATGAAATTTTCCAACAAATTACAATATGCATTTCTTTGATCATAAAATCATTCTAAATACCATAATATGATTGTTTACATGTTTTTTTTTTAATATACAACAAAATGACTATTTTAGCAAAAAAATTTTCGACATACTATAGTATGACTTTTTTTTCATGAACTTTACAACATATTACAATATGCATTTCTTTGATCATAAAATCATTGTAAATACTGTAAAATGATTGTTTCCATGTTTTTTTCAATAAACAAATTGATTATTTTAGCAAAAAAATCTTCGACATACTATACTATGACTTTTTTTCATGAAATTTTCCAACATATTACAATATGCCTATATTTGATCATAAAATCATTCTAAATACCGTAATATGATTATTTTCATGGTTTTTTAAATATAAAAAAATTAACTATTTTAGCAAAAATTTTCGATATACTATACTATGACTTTTTTTCATGAAATTTTCCAACATATTACAATATGCATTTCTTTCATCATAAAATCATTCTAAATACTGTAATATGATTGTTTTGACGTTTTTTTATCAATATACAACAAAATGACTATTTTAGTAAAAAAATTTCGGCATACTATACTATGACTTTTTTTGATGAAATTTTCCAACATATTACAATATGCATTTCTTTGATCATAAAATCATTCTAAATACTGTAATATGATTGTTTACATGGTTTTTTCAATATACAACAAAATGACTATTTTAGCAAAAAAATTTCGACATACTATACTATGACTTTTTTTCATGAAATTTTCCAACATATTACAATATGCATTTCTTTGATCATAAAATCATTGTAAATACTGTAAAATGATTGTTGACATGTTTTTTTTCAATAAACAACAAATTGATTATTTTAGCAAAAAAATTTTCGACATACTATACTATGACTTTTTTTCATGAAAATTTTCAACATACTACAATATGCATTTCTTTCATAATAAAATCATTCTAAATACCGTAATATGATTGTTTATATGGTTTTTTGGACATACAAGAAAATGACTATTTTAGTTTTTTTACCTATTTTTTATCTACTTACATTTTTTTCATGAAATTTTCCATCATATTACAATATGCATTTCTTTGATCATAATATCATTCTAAATACCGTAATATGATTGTTTATATGTTTTTTTTCAACATACAACAAAATGACTATTTGACACAAAAAAATTTCGACATAGTATACTATGACTTTTTTTCATGAAAATTTTCAAAATACTACAATATGCATTTCTTTGATCATAAAATCATTCTAAATACCGCAATATGATTGTCTACATGTTTTTTTTCAACATACAACAAAATGACTATTTTAGCAAAAAAAATTTTTTTCGACATACTATACTATGACTTTTTTTCATGAAATTTTTCAACATACTACAATATGCATTTCTTTCATCATAAAATCATTCTAAATACTGTAATATGATTATTTTCATGGTTTTTTAAATATAAAAAAATTAACTATTTTAGCAAAAATTTTCGACATACTATACTATGACTTTTTTTTCACGAAAATTTTCAAAATACTACAATATGCATTTCTTTGATCATAAAATCATTGTAAATACTGTAAAATGATTGTTTCCATGTTTTTTTTCAATAAACAACAAATTGATTATTTTAGCAAAAAAATTTTCGACATACTATACTATGACTTTTTTTCATGAAAATTTTCAACATACTACAATATGCATTTCTTTCATAATAAAATCATTCTAAATACCGTAATATGATTGTTTATATGGTTTTTTTGAACATACAAGAAAATGACTATTTTAGTTTTTTTACCTATTTTTTATCTACTTACATTTTTTTCATGAAATTTTCCATCATATTACAATATGCATTTCTTTGATCATAAAATCATTCTAAATACCGTAATATGATTGTTTACATGTTTTTTTTCAACATACAACAAAATGACTATTTTAGTAAAAAATTTTCGACATACTATACTATGACTTTTTTTCATGAAATTTTCCAACATATTACAATATGAATTTCTTTGATCATAAAATCATTCTAAATACCGTAAATGATTGTTTGTATGTTTTTTTTCAACATACAACAAAATGACTATTTTAGCAAAAAAATTTTCGACATACTATACTATGACTTTTTTTTCATAAAATTTTCCAACATATCACAATATGCATTTCTTTGATCATAAAATCATTCTAAATACCGTAATGTGATTGTTTACATGGTTTTTTTCAACATACAACAAAATGACTATTTTAGCAAAAAAATTTCGACATACTATACTATGACTTTTTTCATGAAAATTTTCAACATACTACAATATGCATTTCTTTCATCATAAAATCATTCTAAATACTGCAATACGATTGTTTTGACGTTTTTTTTATCAATATACAACAAAATGACTATTTTAGTAAAAAATTTTCGGCATACTATACTATGACTTTTTTTGATGAAATTTTCCAACATATTACAATATGCATTTCTTTGATCATAAAATCATTCTAAATACCGTAATATGTTTGTTTATATGGTTTTTTTGAACATACAACAAAATGACTATTTCAGCAAAAAATTTTCGACATACTATACTATGACTTTTTTTCATGAAATTTTTCAACATACTACAATATGCATTTCTTTCATCATAAAATCATTCTAAATACTGTAATATGATTGTTTACATGTTTTTTTTCAACATACAACAAAATGACTTTTAGGAAAAAATTTTCGACATACTATACTATGACTTTTTTTCATGAAATTTTTAAACATGCTACAATATGCATTTCTTTGATCATAAAATCATTCTAAATACCGTAATATGATTATTTTGATGTTTTTTTTCAACATACAACAAAATGACTATTTTAGCAAAAAATTTTCGACATACTATACTATGACTTTTTTTCATGAAAATTTTCAAAATACTACAATATGCATTTCTTTGATCATAAAATCATTCTAAATACTGTAATATGATTGTTTTGATGATTTTTTTCAGAATACAACACTATGACTATTTTAGAAAAAAATTTCGACATACTATACTATGACTTTTTTTCACGAAAATTTTCAAAATACTACAATATGCATTTCTTTGATCATAAAATCATTCTAAATACTGTAATATGATTGTTTTGATAATTTTTTTTTCAGAATACACTATGACTCTTTTAGAAAAAAAAATTTCGACATACTATACTATGACTTTTTTTCGACATACTATACTATGACTTTTTTTCATGAAATTTTCCAACATATTACAATATGCATTTCTTTGATCATAAAATCATTCTAAATACCATAATATGATTGTTTACATGTTTTTCTTTCAATATACAACAAAATGACTATTTTAGCAAAAAAATTTTCGACATATGACTTTTTTTTCATGAAATTTACAACATATTACAATATGCATTTCTTTGATCATAAAATCATTGTAAATACTGTAAAATGATTGTTTCCATGTTTTTTTTCAATAAACAACAAATTGATTATTTTAGCAAAAAAATTTTCGACATACTATACTATGACTTTTTTTCATGAAAATTTTCAACATACTACAATATGCATTTCTTTCATAATAAAATCATTCTAAATACCGTAATATGATTGTTTATATGGTTTTTTTGAACATACAAGAAAATGACTATTTTAGTTTTTTTACCTATTTTTTATCTACTTACATTTTTTTCAAGAAATTTTCCATCATATTACAATATGCATTTCTTTGATCATAAAATCATTCTAAATACCGTAATATGATTGTTTATATGTTTTTTTTTCAACATACAACAAAATGACTATTTTAGCAAAAAAATTTTCGACATACTATAGTATGACTTTTTTTCATGAAATTTTCCAACATATACCAATATGCATTTCTTTGATCATAAAATCATTCTAAGTGCCGTAATATGATTGTTTACATGGTTTTTTCAATATAAAACAAAATGACTATTTTAGCAAAAAAATTTTCGACATACTATACTATGACTTTTTTTTCATGAAATTTTCCAACATATTACAATATGCATTTCTTTCATCATAAAATCATTCTAAATACTGTAATATGATTGTTTTGATGATTTTTTTTTTCCAGAATACACTGACTCTTTTAGAAACAAAAATTTCGACATACTATACTATGACTTTTTTTCGACATACTATACTATGACTTTTTTTCATGAAATTTTCCAACATACTACAATATGCATTTCTTTCATCATAAAATCATTGTAAATACTGTAAAATGATTGTTTCCATGTTTTTTTTCAATAAACAACAAATTGATTATTTTAGCAAAAAAATTTTCGACATACTATACTGTGACTTTTTTTCATGAAAATTTTCAACATACTACATTATGCATTTCTTTCATAATAAAATCATTCTAAATACCGTAATATGATTGTTTACATGCTTTTTTTCAATATACAACAAAATGACTATTTTAGCAAAAAAATTTCGACATACTATACTATGACTTTTTTTCATGAAAATTTTCAAAATACTACAATATGCATTTCTTTGATCATAAAATCATTCTAAATACTGTAATATGATTGTTTTGATAATTTTTTTTCAGAATACACTATGACTCTTTTAGAAAAAAAAAATTTCGACATACTATACTATGACTTTTTTTCGACATACTATACTATGACTTTTTTTTCATGAAATTTTCCAGAATATTACAATATGCATTTCTTTGATCATAAAATCACTCTAAATACAAAAATATGATTGTTTTCATGGTTTTTTCAATATAAAAAAAAATTGACTATTTTAGTAAAAAATTTTCAACATACTATACTACGACTTTTTTTTCATGAAAATTTTCAACATACTACAATATGCATTTCTTTGATCATAAAATCATTCTAAATACTGTAAGATGATGGTTTTGATGACTTTTTTTCAGTATACAACACTATGACTATTTTAGCAAAAAAAATTTCGACATAGTATACTATGACTTTTTTTCATGCAATTTTCCAACATATACCAATATGCATTTCTTTGATCATAAAATCATTCTAAATACCGTAATGTGATTGTTTACATGTTTTTTTTTTTCAACATACAACAAAATGACTATTTTAGCAAAAAAAATTTCGACATACTATACTATGACTTTTTTTCATAAAATTTTCCAACATATCACAATATGCATTTCTTTGCTCATAAAATCATTCTAAATACCGTAATACGATTGTTTTGACGTTTTTTTATCAATATACAACAAAATGACTATTTTAGTAAAAAAATTTCGACATACTATACTATGACTTTTTGATGAAATTTTCCAACATATTACAATATGCATTTCTTTGATCATAAAATCATTCTAAATACTGTAATATGATTGTTTACATGTTTTTTCAATATACAACAAAATGACTATTTTAGCAAAAAAATTTCAACATACTATACTATGACTTTTTTTCGACATACTATACTATGACTTTTTTTCATGAAATTTTCCAACAAATTACAATATGCATTTCTTTGATCATAAAATCATTCTAAATACCATAATATGATTGTTTACATGTTTTTTTTAATATACAACAAAATGACTTTTAGCAAAAACATTTTCGACATACTATAGTATGACTTTTTTTTCATGAACTTTACAACATATTACAATATGCATTTCTTTGATCATAAAATCATTGTAAATACTGTAAAATGATTGTTTCCATGTTTTTTTCAATAAACAACAAATTGATTATTTTAGCAAAAAAATCTTCGACATACTATACTATGACTTTTTTTCATGAAATTTTCCAACATATTACAATATCCCTTTATTTGATCATAAAATCATTCTTAATACCGTAATATGATTATTTTCATGGTTTTTTTAAATATAAAAAAATTAACTATTTTAGCAAAAATTTTCGACATACTATACTATGACTTTTTTTCATGAAATTTTTCAACATACTATACTATGACTTTTTTTCATGAAATTTTTCAACATACTACAATATTGATTTCTTTCATCATAAAATCATTCTAAATACTGTAATATGATTATTTTCATGGTTTTTTAAATATAAAAAAATTAACTATTTTAGCAAAAATTTTCGACATACTATACTATGACTTTTTTTTCCACGAAAATTTTCAAAATACTACAATATGCATTTCTTTGATCATAAAATCACTCTAAATACAAAAATATGATTGTTTTCATGGTTTTTTCAATATAAAAAAAAATTGACTATTTTAGTAAAAAATTTTCAACATACTATACTATGACTTTTTTTTCATGAAAATTTTCAACATATTACAATATGCATTTCTTTGATCATAAAATCATTCTAAATACTGTAAGATGATGGTTTTGATGATTTTTTTTCAGTATACAACACTATGACTATTTTAGCAAAAAAAATTTCGACATAGTATACTATGACTTTTTTTTCATAAAATTTTCCAACATATCACAATATGCATTTCTTTGCTCATAAAATCATTCTAAATACCGTAATGTGATTGATTACATGGTTTTTTTCAACATACAACAAAATGACTATTTTAGCAAAAAAATTTCGACATACTATACTATGGCTTTTTTCATGAAAATTTTCAACATACTACAATATGCATTTCTTTCATCATAAAATCATTCTAAATACTGTAATACGATTGTTTTGACGTTTTTTTATCAATATACAACAAAATGACTATTTTAGTAAAAAATTTTCGGCATACTATACTATGACTTTTTTTGATGAAATTTTCCAACATATTACAATATGCATTTCTTTGATCATAAAATCATTCTAAATACTGTAATATGATTGTTTACATGGTTTTTTCAATATACAACAAAATGACTATTTTAGCAAAAAAATTTCGACATACTATACTATGACTTTTTTTCGACATACTATACTATGACTTTTTTTTCATGAAATTTTCCAACATATTACAATATGCATTTCTTTGATCATAAAGTCACTCTAAATACAAAAATATGATTGTTTTCATGGTTTTTTCAATATAAAAAAAAATTGACTATTTTAGAAAAAAAATTTCGACATACTATACTATGACTTTTTTTTCACGAAAATTTTCAAAATACTACAATATGCATTTCTTTGATCATAAAATCATTCTAAATACGGTAATATGATTGTTTTGATAATTTTTTTTTCAGAATACACTGACTCTTTTAGAAAAAAAAATTTCGACATACTATACTATGACTTTTTTTCGACATACTATACTATGACTTTTTTTCATGAAAATTTTCAACATACTACAATATGCATTTCTTTCATAATAAAATCATTCTAAATACTGTAATATGATTGTTTATATGGTTTTTTGAACATACAAGAAAATGACTATTTTAGTTTTTTTACCTATTTTTTATCTACTTACATTTTTTTCATGAAATTTTCCATCATATTACAATATGCATTTCTTTGATCATAAAATCATTCTAAATACCGTAATATGATTGTTTACATGTTTTTTTTCAACATACAACAAAATTACTATTTTAGCAAAAAATTTTTCGACATACTATACTATGACTTTTTTTCATCAAATTTTTCAACATACTGTACTATGACTTTTTTTCATGAAATTTTTCAACATACTACAATATGCATTTCTTTCATCATAAAATCATTCTAAATACTGTAATATGATTATTTTCATGGTTTTTTAAATATAAAAAAATTAACTATTTTAGCAAAAATTTTCGACATACTATACTATGACTTTTTTTTCACGAAAATTTTCCAACATATTACAATATGCATTTCTTTGATCATAAAATCACTCTAAATACCAAAATATGATTTTTTTCATGGTTTTTTCCATGTAAAAAAAATTGACTATTTTAGCAAAAAAATTTTCGACATAGTATACTATGACTTTTTTTTCATAAAATTTTCCAACATATCACAATATGCATTTCTTTGATCATAAAATCATTCTAAATACCGTAATATGATTGTTTACATGTTTTTTTTTCAATATACAACAAATTGATTATTTTAGCAAAAAAATTTTCGACGTACTATACTATGACTTTTTGTCATAAAATTTTTGAACATATTACAATATGCATTTCTTTGATCATGAAATCATTCTAAATACTGTAATACGATTGTTTTGAGGGTTTTTTTTATCAATATACAACAAAATTACTAGTTTAGTAAAAAATTTTCGGCATACTACTATGACTTTTTTTGATGAAATTTTCCAACATATTACAATATGCATTTCTTTGATCATAAAATCATTCTAAATACCGTAATATGATTGTTTATATGGTTTTTTTGAACATACAACAAAATGACTATTTTAGCAAAAAATTTTCGACATACTATACTATGACTTTTTTTCATGAAATTTTTCAACATACTACAATATGCATTTCTTTCATCATAAAATCATTCTAAATACCGTAATATGATTGTTTTGATAATTTTTTTTCAGAATACACTATGACTCTTTTAGAAAAAATTTTTTCGACATACTATACTATGACTTTTTTTCGACATACTATACTATGACTTTTTTTCATGAAATTTTCCAACATATTACAATATGCATTTCTTTTATCATAAAATCATTCTAAATACCATAATAGGATTGTTTACATGTTTTTTTTTCAATATACAACAAAATGACTATTTTAGCAAAAAAATTTTCGACATACTATAGTATGACTTTTTTTTCATGAAATTTACAACATATTACAATATGCATTTCTTTGATCATAAAATCATTCTAAATACCGTAATATGATTGTTTACATGTTTTTTTTCAACATACAACAAAATGACTATTTTAGCAAAAAATTTTTCGACATACTATACTGACTTTTTTTCATGAAATTTTTCAACATACTACAATATGCATTTCTTTCATCATAAAATCATTCTAAATACTGTAATATGATTATTTTCATGGTTTTTTAAATATAAAAAAATTAACTATTTTAGCAAAAATTTTCGACATACTATACTATGACTTTTTTTTCACGAAAATTTTCAAAATACTACAATATGCATTTCTTTGATCATAAAATCATTCTAAATACTGTAATATGATTGTTTACATGGTTTTTTCAATATACAACAAAATGACTATTTTAGCAAAAAAATTTCGACATACTATACTATGACTTTTTTTCGACATACTATACTATGACTTTTTTTCGACATACTATACTATGACTTTTTTTCATGAAATTTTCCAACAAATTACAATATGCATTTCTTTGATCATAAAATCATTCTAAATACCATAATATGATTGTTTACATGTTTTTTTTTAATATACAACAAAATGACTATTTTAGCAAAAAAAATTTCGACATACTATACTATGACTTTTTTTCGACATACTATACTATGACTTTTTTTTCATGAAATTTTCCAGAATATTACAATATGCATTTCTTTGATCATAAAATCACTCTAAATACAAAAATATGATTGTTTTCATGGTTTTTTCAATATAAAAAAAAATTGACTATTTTAGTAAAAAAATTTCAACATACTATACTACGACTTTTTTTTCATGAAAATTTTCAACATACTACAATATGCATTTCTTTGATCATAAAATCATTCTAAATACTGTAAGATGATGGTTTTGATGACTTTTTTTCAGTATACAACACTATGACTATTTTAGCAAAAAAAATTTCGACATAGTATACTATGACTTTTTTTCATGCAATTTTCCAACATATACCAATATGCATTTCTTTGATCATAAAATCATTCTAAATACCGTAATGTGATTGTTTACATGTTTTTTTTTTTTCAACATACAACAAAATGACTATTTTAGCAAAAAAAATTTCGACATACTATACTATGACTTTTTTTCATAAAATTTTCCAACATATCACAATATGCATTTCTTTGCTCATAAAATCATTCTAAATACCGTAATACGATTGTTTTGACGTTTTTTTATCAATATACAACAAAATGACTATTTTAGTAAAAAAAATTTCGACATACTATACTATGACTTTTTGATGAAATTTTCCAACATATTACAATATGCATTTCTTTGATCATAAAATCATTCTAAATACTGTAATATGATTGTTTACATGTTTTTTCAATATACAACAAAATGACTATTTTAGCAAAAAAATTTCAACATACTATACTATGACTTTTTTTCGACATACTATACTATGACTTTTTTTCATGAAATTTTCCAACAAATTACAATATGCATTTCTTTGATCATAAAATCATTCTAAATACCATAATATGATTGTTTACATGTTTTTTTTAATATACAACAAAATGACTTTTAGCAAAAACATTTTCGACATACTATAGTATGACTTTTTTTTCATGAACTTTACAACATATTACAATATGCATTTCTTTGATCATAAAATCATTGTAAATACTGTAAAATGATTGTTTCCATGTTTTTTTCAATAAACAACAAATTGATTATTTTAGCAAAAAAATCTTCGACATACTATACTATGACTTTTTTTCATGAAATTTTCCAACATATTACAATATCCCTTTATTTGATCATAAAATCATTCTTAATACCGTAATATGATTATTTTCATGGTTTTTTTAAATATAAAAAAATTAACTATTTTAGCAAAAATTTTCGACATACTATACTATGACTTTTTTTCATGAAATTTTTCAACATACTATACTATGACTTTTTTTCATGAAATTTTTCAACATACTACAATATTCATTTCTTTCATCATAAAATCATTCTAAATACTGTAATATGATTATTTTCATGGTTTTTTAAATATAAAAAAATTAACTATTTTAGCAAAAATTTTCGACATACTATACTATGACTTTTTTTTCCACGAAAATTTTCAAAATACTACAATATGCATTTCTTTGATCATAAAATCACTCTAAATACAAAAATATGATTGTTTTCATGGTTTTTTCAATATAAAAAAAAATTGACTATTTTAGTAAAAAATTTTCAACATACTATACTATGACTTTTTTTTCATGAAAATTTTCAACATACTACAATATGCATTTCTTTGATCATAAAATCATTCTAAATACTGTAAGATGATGGTTTTGATGATTTTTTTTCAGTATACAACAAAATGACTATTTTAGCAAAAAAAATTTCGACATAGCATACTATGACTTTTTTTTCATAAAATTTTCCAACATATCACAATATGCATTTCTTTGCTCATAAAATCATTCTAAATACCGTAATGTGATTGATTACATGGTTTTTTTCAACATACAACAAAATGACTATTTTAGCAAAAAAATTTCGACATACTATACTATGGCTTTTTTCATGAAAATTTTCAACATACTACAATATGCATTTCTTTCATCATAAAATCATTCTAAATACTGTAATACGATTGTTTTGACGTTTTTTTATCAATATACAACAAAATGACTATTTTAGTAAAAAATTTTCGGCATACTATACTATGACTTTTTTTGATGAAATTTTCCAACATATTACAATATGCATTTCTTTGATCATAAAATCATTCTAAATACTGTAATATGATTGTTTACATGGTTTTTTCAATATACAACAAAATGACTATTTTAGCAAAAAAATTTCGACATACTATACTATGACTTTTTTTCGACATACTATACTATGACTTTTTTTTCATGAAATTTTCCAACATATTACAATATGCATTTCTTTGATCATAAAGTCACTCTAAATACAAAAATATGATTGTTTTCATGGTTTTTTCAATATAAAAAAAAATTGACTATTTTAGAAAAAAAATTTCGACATACTATACTATGACTTTTTTTTCACGAAAATTTTCAAAATACTACAATATGCATTTCTTTGATCATAAAATCATTCTAAATACGGTAATATGATTGTTTTGATAATTTTTTTTTTCAGAATACACTGACTCTTTTAGAAAAAAAAATTTCGACATACTATACTATGACTTTTTTTCGACATACTATACTATGACTTTTTTTCATGAAAATTTTCAACATACTACAATATGCATTTCTTTCATAATAAAATCATTCTAAATACTGTAATATGATTGTTTATATGGTTTTTTGAACATACAAGAAAATGACTATTTTAGTTTTTTTACCTATTTTTTATCTACTTACATTTTTTTCATGAAATTTTCCATCATATTACAATATGCATTTCTTTGATCATAAAATCATTCTAAATACCGTAATATGATTGTTTACATGTTTTTTTTCAACATACAACAAAATTACTATTTTAGCAAAAAATTTTTCGACATACTATACTATGACTTTTTTTCATCAAATTTTTCAACATACTGTACTATGACTTTTTTTCATGAAATTTTTCAACATACTACAATATGCATTTCTTTCATCATAAAATCATTCTAAATACTGTAATATGATTATTTTCATGGTTTTTTAAATATAAAAAAATTAACTATTTTAGCAAAAATTTTCGACATACTATACTATGACTTTTTTTTCACGAAAATTTTCCAACATATTACAATATGCATTTCTTTGATCATAAAATCACTCTAAATACCAAAATATGATTTTTTTCATGGTTTTTTCCATGTAAAAAAAATTGACTATTTTAGCAAAAAAATTTTCGACATAGTATACTATGACTTTTTTTTCATAAAATTTTCCAACATATCACAATATGCATTTCTTTGATCATAAAATCATTCTAAATACCGTAATATGATTGTTTACATGTTTTTTTTTCAATATACAACAAATTGATTATTTTAGCAAAAAAATTTTCGACGTACTATACTATGACTTTTTGTCATAAAATTTTTGAACATATTACAATATGCATTTCTTTGATCATGAAATCATTCTAAATACTGTAATACGATTGTTTTGAGGGTTTTTTTTATCAATATACAACAAAATTACTAGTTTAGTAAAAAATTTTCGGCATACTACTATGACTTTTTTTGATGAAATTTTCCAACATATTACAATATGCATTTCTTTGATCATAAAATCATTCTAAATACCGTAATATGATTGTTTATATGGTTTTTTTGAACATACAACAAAATGACTATTTTAGCAAAAAATTTTCGACATACTATACTATGACTTTTTTTCATGAAATTTTTCAACATACTACAATATGCATTTCTTTCATCATAAAATCATTCTAAATACCGTAATATGATTGTTTTGATAATTTTTTTTCAGAATACACTATGACTCTTTTAGAAAAAATTTTTTCGACATACTATACTATGACTTTTTTTCGACATACTATACTATGACTTTTTTTCATGAAATTTTCCAACATATTACAATATGCATTTCTTTTATCATAAAATCATTCTAAATACCATAATAGGATTGTTTACATGTTTTTTTTTCAATATACAACAAAATGACTATTTTAGCAAAAAAATTTTCGACATACTATAGTATGACTTTTTTTTCATGAAATTTACAACATATTACAATATGCATTTCTTTGATCATAAAATCATTCTAAATACCGTAATATGATTGTTTACATGTTTTTTTTCAACATACAACAAAATGACTATTTTAGCAAAAAATTTTTCGACATACTATACTGACTTTTTTTCATGAAATTTTTCAACATACTACAATATGCATTTCTTTCATCATAAAATCATTCTAAATACTGTAATATGATTATTTTCATGGTTTTTTAAATATAAAAAAATTAACTATTTTAGCAAAAATTTTCGACATACTATACTATGACTTTTTTTTCACGAAAATTTTCAAAATACTACAATATGCATTTCTTTGATCATAAAATCATTCTAAATACTGTAATATGATTGTTTACATGGTTTTTTCAATATACAACAAAATGACTATTTTAGCAAAAAAATTTCGACATACTATACTATGACTTTTTTTCGACATACTATACTATGACTTTTTTTCGACATACTATACTATGACTTTTTTTCATGAAATTTTCCAACAAATTACAATATGCATTTCTTTGATCATAAAATCATTCTAAATACCATAATATGATTGTTTACATGTTTTTTTTTAATATACAACAAAATGACTATTTTAGCAAAAAAAATTTCGACATACTATACTATGACTTTTTTTCGACATACTATACTATGACTTTTTTTTCATGAAATTTTCCAGAATATTACAATATGCATTTCTTTGATCATAAAATCACTCTAAATACAAAAATATGATTGTTTTCATGGTTTTTTCAATATAAAAAAAAATTGACTATTTTAGTAAAAAAATTTCAACATACTATACTACGACTTTTTTTTCATGAAAATTTTCAACATACTACAATATGCATTTCTTTGATCATAAAATCATTCTAAATACTGTAAGATGATGGTTTTGATGACTTTTTTTCAGTATACAACACTATGACTATTTTAGCAAAAAAAATTTCGACATAGTATACTATGACTTTTTTTCATGCAATTTTCCAACATATACCAATATGCATTTCTTTGATCATAAAATCATTCTAAATACCGTAATGTGATTGTTTACATGTTTTTTTTTTTTCAACATACAACAAAATGACTATTTTAGCAAAAAAAATTTCGACATACTATACTATGACTTTTTTTCATAAAATTTTCCAACATATCACAATATGCATTTCTTTGCTCATAAAATCATTCTAAATACCGTAATACGATTGTTTTGACGTTTTTTTATCAATATACAACAAAATGACTATTTTAGTAAAAAAATTTCGACATACTATACTATGACTTTTTGATGAAATTTTCCAACATATTACAATATGCATTTCTTTGATCATAAAATCATTCTAAATACTGTAATATGATTGTTTACATGTTTTTTCAATATACAACAAAATGACTATTTTAGCAAAAAAATTTCAACATACTATACTATGACTTTTTTTCGACATACTATACTATGACTTTTTTTCATGAAATTTTCCAACAAATTACAATATGCATTTCTTTGATCATAAAATCATTCTAAATACCATAATATGATTGTTTACATGTTTTTTTTAATATACAACAAAATGACTTTTAGCAAAAACATTTTCGACATACTATAGTATGACTTTTTTTTCATGAACTTTACAACATATTACAATATGCATTTCTTTGATCATAAAATCATTGTAAATACTGTAAAATGATTGTTTCCATGTTTTTTTCAATAAACAACAAATTGATTATTTTAGCAAAAAAATCTTCGACATACTATACTATGACTTTTTTTCATGAAATTTTCCAACATATTACAATATCCCTTTATTTGATCATAAAATCATTCTTAATACCGTAATATGATTATTTTCATGGTTTTTTTAAATATAAAAAAATTAACTATTTTAGCAAAAATTTTCGACATACTATACTATGACTTTTTTTCATGAAATTTTTCAACATACTATACTATGACTTTTTTTCATGAAATTTTTCAACATACTACAATATTCATTTCTTTCATCATAAAATCATTCTAAATACTGTAATATGATTATTTTCATGGTTTTTTAAATATAAAAAAATTAACTATTTTAGCAAAAATTTTCGACATACTATACTATGACTTTTTTTTCCACGAAAATTTTCAAAATACTACAATATGCATTTCTTTGATCATAAAATCACTCTAAATACAAAAATATGATTGTTTTCATGGTTTTTTCAATATAAAAAAAAATTGACTATTTTAGTAAAAAATTTTCAACATACTATACTATGACTTTTTTTTCATGAAAATTTTCAACATACTACAATATGCATTTCTTTGATCATAAAATCATTCTAAATACTGTAAGATGATGGTTTTGATGATTTTTTTTCAGTATACAACAAAATGACTATTTTAGCAAAAAAAATTTCGACATAGCATACTATGACTTTTTTTTCATAAAATTTTCCAACATATCACAATATGCATTTCTTTGCTCATAAAATCATTCTAAATACCGTAATGTGATTGATTACATGGTTTTTTTCAACATACAACAAAATGACTATTTTAGCAAAAAAATTTCGACATACTATACTATGGCTTTTTTCATGAAAATTTTCAACATACTACAATATGCATTTCTTTCATCATAAAATCATTCTAAATACTGTAATACGATTGTTTTGACGTTTTTTTATCAATATACAACAAAATGACTATTTTAGTAAAAAATTTTCGGCATACTATACTATGACTTTTTTTGATGAAATTTTCCAACATATTACAATATGCATTTCTTTGATCATAAAATCATTCTAAATACTGTAATATGATTGTTTACATGGTTTTTTCAATATACAACAAAATGACTATTTTAGCAAAAAAATTTCGACATACTATACTATGACTTTTTTTCGACATACTATACTATGACTTTTTTTTCATGAAATTTTCCAACATATTACAATATGCATTTCTTTGATCATAAAGTCACTCTAAATACAAAAATATGATTGTTTTCATGGTTTTTTCAATATAAAAAAAAATTGACTATTTTAGAAAAAAAATTTCGACATACTATACTATGACTTTTTTTTCACGAAAATTTTCAAAATACTACAATATGCATTTCTTTGATCATAAAATCATTCTAAATACGGTAATATGATTGTTTTGATAATTTTTTTTTCAGAATACACTGACTCTTTTAGAAAAAAAAATTTCGACATACTATACTATGACTTTTTTGCGACATACTATACTATGACTTTTTTTCATGAAAATTTTCAACATACTACAATATGCATTTCTTTCATAATAAAATCATTCTAAATACTGTAATATGATTGTTTATATGGTTTTTTGAACATACAAGAAAATGACTATTTTAGTTTTTTTACCTATTTTTTATCTACTTACATTTTTTTCATGAAATTTTCCATCATATTACAATATGCATTTCTTTGATCATAAAATCATTCTAAATACCGTAATATGATTGTTTACATGTTTTTTTTCAACATACAACAAAATTACTATTTTAGCAAAAAATTTTTCGACATACTATACTATGACTTTTTTTCATCAAATTTTTCAACATACTGTACTATGACTTTTTTTCATGAAATTTTTCAACATACTACAATATGCATTTCTTTCATCATAAAATCATTCTAAATACTGTAATATGATTATTTTCATGGTTTTTTAAATATAAAAAAATTAACTATTTTAGCAAAAATTTTCGACATACTATACTATGACTTTTTTTTCACGAAAATTTTCCAACATATTACAATATGCATTTCTTTGATCATAAAATCACTCTAAATACCAAAATATGATTTTTTTCATGGTTTTTTCCATGTAAAAAAAATTGACTATTTTAGCAAAAAAATTTTCGACATAGTATACTATGACTTTTTTTTCATAAAATTTTCCAACATATCACAATATGCATTTCTTTGATCATAAAATCATTCTAAATACCGTAATATGATTGTTTACATGTTTTTTTTTTTTCAATATACAACAAATTGATTATTTTAGCAAAAAAATTTTCGACGTACTATAGTATGACTTTTTGTCATAAAATTTTTGAACATATTACAATATGCATTTCTTTGATCATGAAATCATTCTAAATACTGTAATACGATTGTTTTGACGGTTTTTTTTATCAATATACAACAAAATTACTATTTTAGTAAAAAATTTTCGGCATACTACTATGACTTTTTTTGATGAAATTTTCCAACATATTACAATATGCATTTCTTTGATCATAAAATCATTCTAAATACCGTAATATGATTGTTTATATGGTTTTTTTGAACATACAACAAAATGACTATTTTAGCAAAAAATTTTCGACATACTATACTATGACTTTTTTTCATGAAATTTTTCAACATACTACAATATGCATTTCTTTCATCATAAAATCATTCTAAATACCGTAATATGATTGTTTTGATAATTTTTTTTCAGAATACACTATGACTCTTTTAGAAAAAAATTTTTTCGACATACTATACTATGACTTTTTTTCGACATACTATACTATGACTTTTTTTCATGAAATTTTCCAACATATTACAATATGCATTTCTTTTATCATAAAATCATTCTAAATACCATAATAGGATTGTTTACATGTTTTTTTTTCAATATACAACAAAATGACTATTTTAGCAAAAAAATTTTCGACATACTATAGTATGTGTTTTTTTTCATGAAATTTACAACATATTACAATATGCATTTCTTTGATCATAAAATCATTCTAAATACCGTAATATGATTGTTTATATGTTTTTTTCAACATACAACAAAATGACTATTTTAGCAAAAAATTTTTCGACATACTATACTGACTTTTTTTCATGAAATTTTTCAACATACTACAATATGCATTTCTTTCATCATAAAATCATTCTAAATACTGTAATATGATTATTTTCATGGTTTTTTAAATATAAAAAAATTAACTATTTTAGCAAAAATTTTCGACATACTATACTATGACTTTTTTTTCACGAAAATTTTCAAAATACTACAATATGCATTTCTTTGATCATAAAATCATTCTAAATACTGTAATATGATTGTTTACATGGTTTTTTCAATATACAACAAAATGACTATTTTAGCAAAAAAATTTCGACATACTATACTATGACTTTTTTTCGACATACTATACTATGACTTTTTTTCGACATACTATACTATGACTTTTTTTCATGAAATTTTCCAACAAATTACAATATGCATTTCTTTGATCATAAAATCATTCTAAATACCATAATATGATTGTTTACATGTTTTTTTTTAATATACAACAAAATGACTATTTTAGCAAAAACATTTTCGACATACTATAGTATGACTTTTTTTTCATGAACTTTACAACATATTACAATATGCATTTCTTTGATCATAAAATCATTGTAAATACTGTAAAATGATTGTTTCCATGTTTTTTTCAATAAACAAATTGATTATTTTAGCAAAAAAAATCTTCGACATACTATACTATGACTTTTTTTCATGAAATTTTCCAACATATTACAATATGCCTTTATTTGATCATAAAATCATTCTAAATACCGTAATATGATTATTTTCATGGTTTTTTAAATATAAAAAAATTAACTATTTTAGCAAAAATTTTCGACATACTATACTATGACTTTTTTTCATGAAATTTTCCAACATATTACAATATGCATTTCTTTCATCATAAAATCATTCTAAATACTGTAATATGATTGTTTTGACGTTTTTTTATCAATATACAACAAAATGACTATTTTAGTAAAAAATTTTCGGCATACTATACTATGACTTTTTTTGATGAAATTTTCCAACATATTACAATATGCATTTCTTTGATCATAAAATCATTCTAAATACTGTAATATGATTGTTTACATGGTTTTTTCAATATACAACAAAATGACTATTTTAGCAAAAAAATTTCGACATACTATACTATGACTTTTTTTTCGACATACTATACTATGACTTTTTTTCATGAAATTTTCCAACAAATTACAATATGCATTTCTTTGATCATAAAATCATTGTAAATACTGTAAAATGATTGTTTCCATGTTTTTTTCAATAAACAACAAATTGATTATTTTAGCAAAAAAATCTTCGACATACTATACTATGACTTTTTTTCATGAAAATTTTAAACATACTACAATATGCATTTCTTTCATAATAAAATCATTCTAAATACCGTAATATGATTGTTTATATGGTTTTTTGAGCATACAAGAAAATGACTGTTTAATTTTTTTTTACCTATTTTTTATCTACTTACATTTTTTTCATGAAATTTTCCATCATATTACAATATGCATTTCTTTGATCATAAAATCATTCTAAATACCATAATATGATTGTTTACATGTTTTTTTTCAACATACAACAAAATGACTATTTCAGTAAAAAAATTTCGACATACTATACTATGACTTTTTTTCATGAAATTTTCCAACATATTACAATATGCATTTTTTTGATCATAAAATCACTCTAAATACCAAAATATGATTTTTTTGATGGTTTTTTTCAATATAAAAAAATTGACTATTTTAGCAAAAAAATTTTCGACATAGTATACTATGACTTTTTTTTCATAAAATTTTCTAACATATCACAATATACATTTCTTTGATCATAAAATCATTCTAAATACCGCAATATGATTGTCTACATGTTTTTTTTCAACATACAACAAAATGACTTTTAGGAAAAAAATTTTCGACATACTATACTATGACTTTTTTTTCATGAAATTTTCCAACATATTACAATATGCATTTCTTTGATCATAAAATCACTCTAAATACAAAAATATGATTGTTTTCATGGTTTTTTCAATATAAAAAAAATTTGACTATTTTAGAAAAAAAAAATTTCGACATACTATACTATGACTTTTTTTCACGAAAATTTTCAAAATACTACAATATGCATTTCTTTGATCATAAAATCATTCTAAATACTGTAATATGATTGTTTTGATAATTTTTTTTTCAGAATACACTATGACTCTTTTAGAAAAAAAAATTTCGACATACTATACTATGACTTTTTTTCGACATACTATACTATGACTTTTTTTCATGAAATTTTCCAACATATTACAATATGCATTTCTTTGATCATAAAATCATTCTAAATACCATACTATGATTGTTTACATGTTTTTTTTTCAATATACAACAAAATGACTATTTTAGCAAAAAAATTTTCGACATACTATAGTATGACTTTTTTTTCATGAAATTTACAACATATTACAATATGCATTTCTTTGATCATAAAATCATTCTAAATACCGTAATATGATTGTTTATATGTTTTTTTTCAACATACAACAAAATGACTATTTTAGCAAAAAATTTTTCGACATACTATACTGACTTTTTTTCATGAAATTTTTCAACATACTACAATATGCATTTCTTTCATCATAAAATCATTCTAAATACTGTAATATGATTATTTTCATGGTTTTTTAAATATAAAAAAATTAACTATTTTAGCAAAAATTTTCGACATACTATACTATGACTTTTTTTTCACGAAAATTTTCAAAATACTACAATATGCATTTCTTTGATCATAAAATCATTCTAAATACTGTAATATGATTGTTTACATGGTTTTTTCAATATACAACAAAATGACTATTTTAGCAAAAAAATTTCGACATACTATACTATGACTTTTTTTCGACATACTATACTATGACTTTTTTTCGACATACTATACTATGACTTTTTTTCATGAAATTTTCCAACAAATTACAATATGCATTTCTTTGATCATAAAATCATTCTAAATACCATAATATGATTGTTTACATGTTTTTTTTTAATATACAACAAAATGACTATTTTAGCAAAAAAAAATTTCGACATACTATACTATGACTTTTTTTCGACATACTATACTATGACTTTTTTTTCATGAAATTTTCCAGAATATTACAATATGCATTTCTTTGATCATAAAATCACTCTAAATACAAAAATATGATTGTTTTCATGGTTTTTTCAATATAAAAAAAAATTGACTATTTTAGTAAAAAAATTTCAACATACTATACTACGACTTTTTTTTCATGAAAATTTTCAACATACTACAATATGCATTTCTTTGATCATAAAATCATTCTAAATACTGTAAGATGATGGTTTTGATGACTTTTTTTCAGTATACAACACTATGACTATTTTAGCAAAAAAAATTTCGACATAGTATACTATGACTTTTTTTCATGCAATTTTCCAACATATACCAATATGCATTTCTTTGATCATAAAATCATTCTAAATACCGTAATGTGATTGTTTACATGTTTTTTTTTTCAACATACAACAAAATGACTATTTTAGCAAAAAAAATTTCGACATACTATACTATGACTTTTTTTCATAAAATTTTCCAACATATCACAATATGCATTTCTTTGCTCATAAAATCATTCTAAATACCGTAATACGATTGTTTTGACGTTTTTTTATCAATATACAACAAAATGACTATTTTAGTAAAAAAATTTCGACATACTATACTATGACTTTTTGATGAAATTTTCCAACATATTACAATATGCATTTCTTTGATCATAAAATCATTCTAAATACTGTAATATGATTGTTTACATGTTTTTTCAATATACAACAAAATGACTATTTTAGCAAAAAAAATTTCAACATACTATACTATGACTTTTTTTCGACATACTATACTATGACTTTTTTTCATGAAATTTTCCAACAAATTACAATATGCATTTCTTTGATCATAAAATCATTCTAAATACCATAATATGATTGTTTACATGTTTTTTTTAATATACAACAAAATGACTTTTAGCAAAAACATTTTCGACATACTATAGTATGACTTTTTTTTTCATGAACTTTACAACATATTACAATATGCATTTCTTTGATCATAAAATCATTGTAAATACTGTAAAATGATTGTTTCCATGTTTTTTTCAATAAACAACAAATTGATTATTTTAGCAAAAAAATCTTCGACATACTATACTATGACTTTTTTTCATGAAATTTTCCAACATATTACAATATCCCTTTATTTGATCATAAAATCATTCTTAATACCGTAATATGATTATTTTCATGGTTTTTTTAAATATAAAAAAATTAACTATTTTAGCAAAAATTTTCGACATACTATACTATGACTTTTTTTCATGAAATTTTTCAACATACTATACTATGACTTTTTTTCATGAAATTTTTCAACATACTACAATATTGATTTCTTTCATCATAAAATCATTCTAAATACTGTAATATGATTATTTTCATGGTTTTTTAAATATAAAAAAATTAACTATTTTAGCAAAAATTTTCGACATACTATACTATGACTTTTTTTTCCACGAAAATTTTCAAAATACTACAATATGCATTTCTTTGATCATAAAATCACTCTAAATACAAAAATATGATTGTTTTCATGGTTTTTTCAATATAAAAAAAAATTGACTATTTTAGTAAAAAATTTTCAACATACTATACTATGACTTTTTTTTCATGAAAATTTTCAACATACTACAATATGCATTTCTTTGATCATAAAATCATTCTAAATACTGTAAGATGATGGTTTTGATGATTTTTTTTCAGTATACAACAAAATGACTATTTTAGCAAAAAAAATTTCGACATAGTATACTATGACTTTTTTTTCATAAAATTTTCCAACATATCACAATATGCATTTCTTTGCTCATAAAATCATTCTAAATACCGTAATGTGATTGATTACATGGTTTTTTTCAACATACAACAAAATGACTATTTTAGCAAAAAAATTTCGACATACTATACTATGGCTTTTTTCATGAAAATTTTCAACATACTACAATATGCATTTCTTTCATCATAAAATCATTCTAAATACTGTAATACGATTGTTTTGACGTTTTTTTATCAATATACAACAAAATGACTATTTTAGTAAAAAATTTTCGGCATACTATACTATGACTTTTTTTGATGAAATTTTCCAACATATTACAATATGCATTTCTTTGATCATAAAATCATTCTAAATACTGTAATATGATTGTTTACATGGTTTTTTCAATATACAACAAAATGACTATTTTAGCAAAAAAATTTCGACATACTATACTATGACTTTTTTTCGACATACTATACTATGACTTTTTTTTCATGAAATTTTCCAACATATTACAATATGCATTTCTTTGATCATAAAGTCACTCTAAATACAAAAATATGATTGTTTTCATGGTTTTTTCAATATAAAAAAAAATTGACTATTTTAGAAAAAAAATTTCGACATACTATACTATGACTTTTTTTTCACGAAAATTTTCAAAATACTACAATATGCATTTCTTTGATCATAAAATCATTCTAAATACGGTAATATGATTGTTTTGATAATTTTTTTTTCAGAATACACTGACTCTTTTAGAAAAAAAAAATTTCGACATACTATACTATGACTTTTTTGCGACATACTATACTATGACTTTTTTTCATGAAAATTTTCAACATACTACAATATGCATTTCTTTCATAATAAAATCATTCTAAATACTGTAATATGATTGTTTATATGGTTTTTTGAACATACAAGAAAATGACTATTTTAGTTTTTTTACCTATTTTTTATCTACTTACATTTTTTTCATGAAATTTTCCATCATATTACAATATGCATTTCTTTGATCATAAAATCATTCTAAATACCGTAATATGATTGTTTACATGTTTTTTTTCAACATACAACAAAATTACTATTTTAGCAAAAAATTTTTCGACATACTATACTATGACTTTTTTTCATCAAATTTTTCAACATACTGTACTATGACTTTTTTTCATGAAATTTTTCAACATACTACAATATGCATTTCTTTCATCATAAAATCATTCTAAATACTGTAATATGATTATTTTCATGGTTTTTTAAATATAAAAAAATTAACTATTTTAGCAAAAATTTTCGACATACTATACTATGACTTTTTTTTCACGAAAATTTTCCAACATATTACAATATGCATTTCTTTGATCATAAAATCACTCTAAATACCAAAATATGATTTTTTTCATGGTTTTTTCCATGTAAAAAAAATTGACTATTTTAGCAAAAAAATTTTCGACATAGTATACTATGACTTTTTTTTCATAAAATTTTCCAACATATCACAATATGCATTTCTTTGATCATAAAATCATTCTAAATACCGTAATATGATTGTTTACATGTTTTTTTTTTTCAATATACAACAAATTGATTATTTTAGCAAAAAAATTTTCGACGTACTATAGTATGACTTTTTGTCATAAAATTTTTGAACATATTACAATATGCATTTCTTTGATCATGAAATCATTCTAAATACTGTAATACGATTGTTTTGACGGTTTTTTTTATCAATATACAACAAAATTACTATTTTAGTAAAAAATTTTCGGCATACTACTATGACTTTTTTTGATGAAATTTTCCAACATATTACAATATGCATTTCTTTGATCATAAAATCATTCTAAATACCGTAATATGATTGTTTATATGGTTTTTTTGAACATACAACAAAATGACTATTTTAGCAAAAAATTTTCGACATACTATACTATGACTTTTTTTCATGAAATTTTTCAACATACTACAATATGCATTTCTTTCATCATAAAATCATTCTAAATACCGTAATATGATTGTTTTGATAATTTTTTTTCAGAATACACTATGACTCTTTTAGAAAAAATTTTTTCGACATACTATACTATGACTTTTTTTCGACATACTATACTATGACTTTTTTTCATGAAATTTTCCAACATATTACAATATGCATTTCTTTTATCATAAAATCATTCTAAATACCATAATAGGATTGTTTACATGTTTTTTTTTTCAATATACAACAAAATGACTATTTTAGCAAAAAAATTTTCGACATACTATAGTATGACTTTTTTTCATGAAATTTACAACATATTACAATATGCATTTCTTTGATCATAAAATCATTCTAAATACCGTAATATGATTGTTTATATGTTTTTTTCAACATACAACAAAATGACTATTTTAGCAAAAAA
Organism: Pterois miles; assembly: GCA_947000775.1. Lineage (NCBI taxonomy): Eukaryota > Metazoa > Chordata > Actinopteri > Perciformes > Scorpaenidae > Pterois > Pterois miles. Next base: position 1,710,335 of record CAMQGK010000485.1, on the reverse strand, counting down.
TTTTTCGACATACTATACTGACTTTTTTTCATGAAATTTTTCAACATACTACAATATGCATTTCTTTCATCATAAAATCATTCTAAATACTGTAATATGATTATTTTCATGTTTTTTTAAATATAAAAAAATTAACTATTTTAGCAAAAATTTTCGACATACTATACTATGACTTTTTTTTCACGAAAATTTTCAAAATACTACAATATGCATTTCTTTGATCATAAAATCATTCTAAATACTGTAATATGATTGTTTACATGGTTTTTTCAATATACAACAAAATGACTATTTTAGCAAAAAAATTTCGACATACTATACTATGACTTTTTTTCGACATACTATACTATGACTTTTTTTCGACATACTATACTATGACTTTTTTTCATGAAATTTTCCAACAAATTACAATATGCATTTCTTTGATCATAAAATCATTCTAAATACCATAATATGATTGTTTACATGTTTTTTTTTAATATACAACAAAATGACTATTTTAGCAAAAACATTTTCGACATACTATAGTATGACTTTTTTTTCATGAACTTTACAACATATTACAATATGCATTTCTTTGATCATAAAATCATTGTAAATACTGTAAAATGATTGTTTCCATGTTTTTTTCAATAAACAAATTGATTATTTTAGCAAAAAAATCTTCGACATACTATACTATGACTTTTTTTCATGAAATTTTCCAACATATTACAATATGCCTTTATTTGATCATAAAATCATTCTAAATACCGTAATATGATTATTTTCATGGTTTTTTAAATATAAAAAAATTAACTATTTTAGCAAAAATTTTCGACATACTATACTATGACTTTTTTTCATGAAATTTTCCAACATATTACAATATGCATTTCTTTCATCATAAAATCATTCTAAATACTGTAATATGATTGTTTTGACGTTTTTTTATCAATATACAACAAAATGACTATTTTAGTAAAAAATTTTCGGCATACTATACTATGACTTTTTTTGATGAAATTTTCCAACATATTACAATATGCATTTCTTTGATCATAAAATCATTCTAAATACTGTAATATGATTGTTTACATGGTTTTTTCAATATACAACAAAATGACTATTTTAGCAAAAAAATTTCGACATACTATACTATGACTTTTTTTCGACATACTATACTATGACTTTTTTTCATGAAATTTTCCAACAAATTACAATATGCATTTCTTTGATCATAAAATCATTGTAAATACTGTAAAATGATTGTTTCCATGTTTTTTTCAATAAACAACAAATTGATTATTTTAGCAAAAAAATCTTCGACATACTATACTATGACTTTTTTTCATGAAAATTTTAAACATACTACAATATGCATTTCTTTCATAATAAAATCATTCTAAATACTGTAATATGATTGTTTATATGGTTTTTTGAGCATACAAGAAAATGACTGTTTAATTTTTTTTACCTATTTTTTATCTACTTACATTTTTTTCATGAAATTTTCCATCATATTACAATATGCATTTCTTTGATCATAAAATCATTCTAAATACCATAATATGATTGTTTACATGTTTTTTTTCAACATACAACAAAATGACTATTTCAGTAAAAAAATTTCGACATACTATACTATGACTTTTTTTCATGAAATTTTCCAACATATTACAATATGCATTTCTTTGATCATAAAATCATTCTAAATACCATACTATGATTGTTTACATGTTTTTTTTTCAATATACAACAAAATGACTATTTTAGCAAAAAAATTTTCGACATACTATAGTATGACTTTTTTTTCATGAAATTTACAACATATTACAATATGCATTTCTTTGATCATAAAATCATTGTAAATACTGTAAAATGATTGTTGACATGTTTTTTTTCAATAAACAACAAATTGATTATTTTAGCAAAAAAATTTTCGACATACTATACTATGACTTTTTTTCATGAAAATTTTCAACATACTACAATATGCATTTCTTTCATAATAAAATCATTCTAAATACCGTAATATGATTGTTTATATGGTTTTTTGAACATACAAGAAAATGACTATTTTAGTTTTTTTACCTATTTTTTATCTACTTACATTTTTTTCATGAAATTTTCCATCATATTACAATATGCATTTCTTTGATCATAAAATCATTCTAAATACCGTAATATGATTGTTTATATGTTTTTTTTCAACATACAACAAAATGACTATTTGACACAAAAAAATTTCGACATAGTATACTATGACTTTTTTTCATGAAAATTTTCAAAATACTACAATATGCATTTCTTTGATCATAAAATCATTCTAAATACCGCAATATGATTGTCTACATGTTTTTTTTCAACATACAACAAAATGACTATTTTAGCAAAAAAAATTTTTTTCGACATACTATACTATGACTTTTTTTCATGAAATTTTTCAACATACTACAATATGCATTTCTTTCATCATAAAATCATTCTAAATACTGTAATATGATTATTTTCATGGTTTTTTAAATATAAAAAAATTAACTATTTTAGCAAAAATTTTCGACATACTATACTATGACTTTTTTTTCACGAAAATTTTCAAAATACTACAATATGCATTTCTTTGATCATAAAATCATTCTAAATACTGTAATATGATTGTTACATGTTTTTTTTCAACATACAACAAAATGACTCTTTTAGAAAAAAAATTTTCGACATACTATACTATGACTTTTTTTTCATGAAATTTTCCAACATATTACAATATGCATTTCTTTGATCATAAAATCACTCTAAATACCAAAATATGATTTTTTTCATGGTTTTTTCAATGTAAAACAAATTGACTATTTTAGCAAAAAAATTTTCGACATAGTATACTATGACTTTTTTTTCATAAAATTTTCCAACATATCACAATATGCATTTCTTTGATCATAAAATCATTCTAAATACTGTAATATGATTGTTTATATGGTTTTTTTGAACATACAAGAAAATGACTATTTTATTTTTTTTACCTATTTTTTATCTATTTACATTTTTTTCATGAAATTTTCCATCATATTACAATATGCATTTCTTTCATCATAAAATCATTCTAAATACCGTAATATGATTGTTTACATGTTTTTTTTCAACATACAACAAAATGACTATTTTAGTAAAAAATTTTCGACATACTATACTATGACTTTTTTTCATGAAAATTTTCAACATACTACAATATGCATTTCTTTGATCATAAAATCATTCTAAATACTGTAATATGATTGTTTATATGGTTTTTTTGAACATACAAGAAAATGACTATTTTAGTTTTTTTACCTATTTTTTATCTACTTACATTTTTTTCATGAAATTTTCCATCATATTACAATATGCATTTCTTTGATCATAAAATCATTCTAAATACCGTAATATGATTGTTTACATGTTTTTTTTCAATATACAACAAAATGACTATTTTACCAAAAAAATTTCGACATACTATACTATGACTTTTTTTCATGAAATTTTTCAACATACTACAAAATGCATTTCTTTGATCATAAAATCACTCTAAATACCGTAATATGATTATTTTCATGGTTTTTTAAATAAAAAAATTGACTATTTTAGCAAAAATTTTCGACATACTATACTATGACTTTTTTTCACGAAAATTTTCAAAATACTACAATATGCATTTCTTTTATCATAAAATCATTCTAAATACCGTAATATGATTGTCTACATGTTTTTTTTCAACATACAACAAAATGACTTTTAGGAAAAAAATTTCGACATACTATACTATGACTTTTTTTCATGAAAATTTTCAACATACTACAATATGCATTTATTTGATCATAAAATCATTGTAAATACTGCAAAATGATTGATTCCATGTTTTTTTTCAATAAACAACAAATTGATTATTTTAGCAAAAAAAATTTCAACATACTATACTATGACTTGTCATTAAATTTTTCAACATATTACAATATGCATTTCTTTGATCATAAAATCATTGTAAACAATAATATGATTGTTTTCATTGTTTTTTTCAATATACAACAAAATGACTATTTTAGCAAAAAAACTTTTCGACAAACTATACTATGATTGAATCACTCTAAATACCGTAATATGATTATTTTCATGGTTTTTTCAATGTAAAAAAATTGACTATTTTAGCAAAAATTTTCGACATACTATACTGTGACTTTTTTTCACGAAAATTTTCAAAATAGTACAATATGCATTTCTTTGATCATAAAATCATTCTAAATACTGTAATATGATTGTTTACATGTTTTTTTTCAATATACAACAAAATGACTATTTTAGCGAAAAAATTTCGACATACTATACTATGACTTTTTTTCATGAAAATTTTCCAACACATTACAATATGCATTTCTTTGATCATAAAATCATTCTAAATACTGTAATATGATTGTTTTCATGATTTTTTCAATATAAAAAATTGACTATTTTAGCAAAAAAATTTCGACATACTATACTATGACTTTTTTTTCATGAAATTTTCCAACATATTACAATATGCATTTCTTTGATCATAAAATCATTCTAAATACCGTAATATTAATGTTTACATGTTTTTTTTCAATAAACAACAAAATGACTATCTTAACTAAAAAATTTTTGACATACTATACTATGACTTTTTTTTCACGAAATTTTCTAACATATTACAATATGCATGTTTTTGATCATAAAATCATTGTAAACAATAATATGATTTTTTTCAATATACAACACTGACTATTTTAGCAAAAAAAAATTTTCGACATACTATACTATGACTTTTTTTCATGAAATTTTCCATCATATTACAATATGCATTTCTTTCACAAAATCATTCTAACTACCGAAATATGATTGTTTTCACGGGTTTTTCAACATACAACAAAATGACTATTTTCGCAAAAAATTTTCGACATAGTATACTATGACTTTTTTTCATGAAAATGTTCAATATACTACAATATGCATTTCTTTGATCATAAAATCATTCTAAATACTGTAATACGATTGTTTTGATGTTTTTTTATCAATATACAACAAAATGACTATTTTAGTAAAAAATTTGACATACTATACTATGACTTTTTTTCATAAAATTTTTCAACGTATTACAATATGCATTTCTTTAATCATGAAATCATTGTAAACACTGTAATATGATTGTTTTCATTGTTTTTTTCAATATACAACAAAATGACTATTTTAGCAAAAAAAATTGTCGACATACTATGACTTTTTTCATGAAATTTTCCAACATATTACAATATGCATTTCTTTGATCATAAAATTGTTCTAAATACTGTAATATGATCGTTTTGATGGGGTTTTTTTTATCAATACAGTGAACCCTCGCTATAACGCGGTTCACCTTTCATGGCTCCGCTGCTTCGCAGATTTTTTTACAGTGCATTTATTGTGCTCTGAATCCTGATTGAAAAAGAAAGAGTGCCAACATCTACTCATAACGATGTTGTTCTCTCGGAGAAAGACTCCTGCGCAGCCTGCAGTTGAAACAGACGCTACAGCGCAGCGGAGTGAGGACGGAGAGGCTCAGCTGGAGGGACTGTGAAAGACGCGAGTGACAATGTTTCCAACCTTGTATTCATTACTATACTGTCCTGTATTCAAATTACTGTTTTACAATACCGTTCTTTAAACTATCATAGTTATTTGTAAGAAAACGTTACTATTTTTATTTCTTAAACAAATTTTGGGCCTGAAAACCGGTTTTGATTTTTGGTTTCATTCTATAGTACAGTATTGCATTGTAAAATAATAGAAAAAAATAAAGCTGACTACTTCACAGATTTCACCTGTCGCGGGTTATTTTTGGAACGCAACTCCCGCGATAAACGAGGGTTCACCGTATACAACAAAATGACTATTTTAGTAAAAAATTTCAACATACTATACTATGACTTTTTTTTCACGAAATTTTCCAACATATTACAATATGCATTTCTTTGATCATAAAATCATTCTAAATACTGTAATATGATTGTTTACATGTTTTTTTTCAATAAACAACAAAATGACTATGTTAGCAAAAAATTTTCGACATACTATACTATGACTTTTTTTCATGAAATTTTCCAACATATTACAATATGCATTTATTTGATCATAAAATCATTCTAAATACCGTAATATGATTGTTTACATGTTTTTTTTCAACATACAACACTATGACTGTTTTAGCAAATATACCATTATATGACTTTTTTCCTGAAAATTTTCAACATGCTATACTTTTCATCATAAAATCGTTTTAAATACTATATGATTGTTTTCATAAATTCTATCAACATATTATGAACATATCATGTTTTAAGCTTTCATAGCCTGTAGCCCCATAAAATATACTTTTGATGCAATGTTAAGTTTGGGTTTCTACTGTTGATATTATGCAAGTTAGCCAGGCAAGCTAACATTTGAGCAGATTAACACTATTAAATCAGTTCTTTGCATTTTTGCTTGTGTTTTGGTTTTGGGAAGGCTTTAAAAAAAAAAAAAAAAAAAAAAAAAAACACCACTCTGCATCCTTAAAATACTGAGTATCTCACCACAGTATGCGGGGGAGTCCATAGCATGACAGACCTGCCATGCCTAGATATGGTTGTTAGGCTATGATTGGACAATCACTGTTTGGGGGAGGGGTTTGGCAAACTACCAACAGCATGCATGTATGACAGGATTACATTATAGACAGACTACTTACCCTCTGAGCTGATTTCACGGGAGCGGACAAGGTCGCTCTTGTTTCCCACCAGGATGATTGGTGTGTGTGGCTGGGACTCCCTGAGGAGGAGGCGGAGCTGGGCGGTGCGGTGGAAACTTCGCCTGTCAGTCACTGAGAAGACCAGGATACACACATCACAATGTAGAGTGGAGAGGTCCTGAGGACACAAACACACACATTAATAAAACATTACCTCAGTGGAGCAGATTAGTACTGCATACATGAAGGAGGGGTCCGATGACAGCTGAATAGGTCTGGGATATCAGGTGGCTACACATTACACACGATCCTTCACATGCCATCAACACATTAACATTTTGTCCTTGAACAAAAAAATATTTTAATTCAGATTCCAAGTTCTTGTTTTGTTGTGCTGGAGCTTAGCCACTGAAAAGACATCAGTGCCAATGCCAGGGTGGCGGCACTCAAATTTTTATCACTGTCCCATGAGAGGAGGCAGCAGAGGCTTTGCTCAACTTCACTGTACACACAACACGCTTCACTTTGAATCTCCTGACGCTTTTTACAGTGACCATGAAGCATCCCTTCGGGGCGTCTTGTCACAGAGGCTCAATTAGCCTGAGTGGCTCTAGCAGAAACAGCAGCTTGGAACTGGATCAGGACCATCTTTGTCCTCTCTTGCTTTCTCTCCCTGATTCAGCCACATTGGACTGAAGGTGGCTCACGGGTATAAAATCGGTAATAGCAAAGTTCTCCTGAGTGTAACTTGAACAAAATCTCAACTTAAGTTATTATATCCAGGGATCATTCATAACCAAATCCCTCCCAGCTGATCATTTGTTGACCTAATAATTTATCAGTCAAAAGCCTGCTTATTTGGTGAGTGATATTAGACGCAGGGACTTAGCCATATGGTTCAGGGTTTAGTGAAATGAATTCCCTGTGAACTGCAGGGTAAAATGCAATCCAATTTTGGATTGAAGTCTGAGGCCTGTGGTCATGAGGATTAGGTATGCACCATTTGTGTCGCACAGCATTGGAGCTTTTTATCTGATTAACTGTCTTTGTTCAGAGTGTGGCCAAAGAACATCAACCTTTTACTATCTGGTTCCTCATATTCCCCTTACAGCTTCACTAATACAAATCTACTGTACAGTATATGAACAATAGATGAAATTACTGTGTGTAATGTAAAAGGTGTCGATCATAAAGATGAATACACAGAATTACTACTCAACTTTACAGTTCTCCTCAGCTCCATGGAGCCTTTTAGCACCTATCAGATCATTGTTTACTTTTATCACCAGAAACTTTACTGTTTGTTTCAGTCTTACTGCCCCTTTGGAGTTGGAGGAGACCAAAAACAGAGGTAAAATTATGTGTTTTTACCATTTTATTGAATTTTTGACTCACGTTTGCCAAAATACATTAAAAAATATATTAATACTGCTTTAAAATTCTGTTCAAATAAGTCCAACTTAAAATGCAGACATATTTTTCCACTCTGGTTGAGAACGCCACATTTGCTTAATCCAGAGTGTCAACGAATCTTGTGAATTGTGTTTTTATGTTTGGAACATTGCATCAAATGTAATATCAGAAGCAATGCACACATATTTTTATTCACCTAATCCACCATTACAATTTTGATATTTTTATAAGCCATTGCATTAGGCTTGGGCCATATAACGAGATTATCATTAGACACGATATTGATTGGCCACGATAATGTCTTCACATGTTCTCCATAGAGAACGATATTGATTCATTCATTATGTTGAATTCAGGGATTCTGCCAGTATACTGCAAGCCTGGTGGGCTTGAGATGACTCCCGCTGGGGCAAAGCATCTGGGAATTATGTATTTTTCAGATATTTTTTTTGTTTTTTTGTTTTTTTTACAAAAGCTGTAACTACATGTGTGTAGCAGTGTGTACAGTGAATAAATGCTACAACTCCTCAAGACAAGACAAGTTCCTGTGTGTTGTAGGATTTTTCCATACATGACTCGATGCGTCAGCTCAGCACGGCAGGGATTTATGTCTCCATTACAACACAAGCTACCCACTACTCGAAGTGGCTGTAAAACGGTCATAAACACATTGTCTTACATTCTTCACAATAAACATCCCGTTAATTTGTTATTTAAAAGGTTTTATTATGAAGCAGCACAATCAGGAAATGTTGGGTTTTTGTCTGGAGCAACTAAACGACTCCTATGCAGGAGTAAAATAAAGAAGATATGTGAAAGTATGAACAGTGAAGTTGGAGATTGAGTTTGATGGGGTCATTGGCATTTTTTGGTTTTAAAACAAACGAAAAAGGAGAGCCAAACAATGTGATCCAAGTGATTTGTAAACTGTGCACTAAGCGAGTCACGACTAAAGACGGAAACACCACAAATCTCCAATCCCATCTTAAAACTCACCATCCAGAATACACTCGTCTGCCACCCATTCCCTCTGCAAGGAGCAGCTGGACCAAAACTCCTCCCACGGTGAGCAGTCAGCCCTCAATCAGAGGTAAACACGTATGAACAGCAGCGAGACTGTACAAGGGCAGTTACTAGCTGCCAGCTGATTGATCTGATTTATTGATCTCAGCATGTCATGGTGTAAAATAGCACTGCCTATACATTGTGGCCACTTATGTATTGCAATGTCTGTCTCCACTCCATAGATATGTATATCTACGTGCATCTCTCTTCAGCTTTATTTGGATGATATGATATATTGTATTTTTTTGTAAAGCAATATTGTCAAAAGGGAAATCTCAATATCGCCCCACCCTACTTGGCATCTTAAGTTTTTAGGTTATGTGGATTTAGCAATACTACCCCATGACAGCGAGGTTGAAAAGGTTAAAACAAAGCATCTTATCTTGAGTTGGACAAGCACAATCAATACAAACTATTTTTCTCCAGAGACAGAAACATGAGACCAGACTCCAGTGTTATGCCAGTCAAAGTCCCATTCTCCGCTGATTAAATAGAGACCCATTATAAAATTAGAAGGCATACACAGGAACAATTATTTTCTATTAAAATGGGTTTCTTGTAGTGAAGCACAGACCGTGACTGTGGTCTTCAAATCCAATTTGTCGTTCTGTTCACCGTTTCTGGGGCAATACCAGGAAATAAAGTTTATATTGCAGCCTTGAGCTCAGATGCTGTTTATTTGACTTGACTGTAAACATGCTCAGAGGGAATTGGTGAAATTCTATTTGAGGCCGAAATCTATAACTTTCCATTGTGTTATTTCTAAACACTGAAGAAGTTATTGACCTATAGAACTGCAAACACAATCAAGTTATATTTCAACTGGAAATATGCCTCTGAAGCTGGTGACTGAATCAATATGAAAACATATTATTCCCACTAGATAACCCAATCTGCCCGCTAGCTTTGGACTGCATGTTGTCTATGTGTGTGTGAGTATGTGGATGCCCTTGCCCTACATCCACAGCCCCCAAGGTAAATCCCTGCCCTCCAGAGAGTTTCAGACGCTTAAAAAATTCACATCGTCTCAAGCGGCCAAGTAGTATCGGATCAGAGCCTGGAGCAGGAAATTCACGGAGAGTGCCTTGGCACTCTGTCTGTTTGACGGAGCACAGGAAAAGACAGGGGAGCGGAGAAAGGAGGAGGGCACGGAGCCATTGGCGTGGAAGGCGGCTCCACCACCTGTCACTGTCTGATTTAGGGATGAGGATGAAGAATGGAAACAAGACAGAGAGAACGAGAGAGGAAAACCGAGAGAGATGCTAATCTTTGTAAGCAAAGTAGTACAAACAGAGTGGACATCGATTACGAGTGTGATGGAGTGTTTCAGGAGGAAGACTGTGACCAAGTAAATCACCTCTCAATCAAACGGAGGCAGAGCAAATCAGGACAGTGCCAACTCCCGCCATCCCTCCCTCTATCCCTCCCTCCCTCTCCATCGCTTTCTTTCTCTCGATTAAGCAGCTCCTCTCTGTTCACAGAGAGAAGGCCATCTGTCAATACCTACTCCCCCCACACACACACACATTCACATGCACTAACACTCGAAAACAAAAGCAAATAGAGTCATATTCAAATCATATGCAAATACACTCAGATCAGTGAGCATTCAGAAAAATACCAATTAAATCATCTGGCTGACCAGGCCTTTTCTCTTGAAATAGCGATGCTTTGTGAGGTTTCGCTTGATTGGCATCATCCTGTACATTCACCACCTGGCTACAGTACATGGCCAAAAGTACATGGACATATATTCGGTCTACATACGTCCATGTACTTTTGTTCTGGTTAAAACTTAAAGAGGCGGAAAATTTTTTTGCATCATTGGGCAAAAACTCCATTATAACCTTTCAGCATATTGTAATTTAAGTGTTCTGCACCTCCTCATGGCTCTGTTTTCAGGCTTTAAAAATCTAGCTCATAGCAGGAGAGTTTGGCCAATCACAGGTCATTTCAGAGACAGCATTCCTATTGGCTGTGCTCCAGCTGTTGGGCGGTGCTTAGTATTTCCTCAACAGATGTCAATATGGCTGCCGGGTCGCAAACTCTCATTTTACAGCTAAACAGTAACTACAATATGTTTCTGAAAACACTTGAGGCGATAAATTGACAATTACAGTAACAGAATATTGATTCATATTTGATCAGCGCTGCCTAGTTTGACCGTTTGATCAGGGCCTGCCAGTGATTGACAGCTGCTCAGAGACAGCAGACTCCAGCTCAGCTCTGATTGGTTGTTTTCCTCTGGTCGGTGAAATCTTGTGGATGCCATCAGGAGCACCGGAGGACACAAAGGCTCCAGACCAACTTTTTTCACAACCATCCCATAAAAATATTTTAACCATCCCGAAGTGGATGTAAACAACAAACAAACTGTAATAAAATCATGACAATGTTGAGGAAATAAATAAATTAATTGGCTAACAGTAAAATATACTTTGCAATTAATAACAACTATGCATATACATTTTGTGATCAAAGCACTGTACAAGTACCTCAGCAGTGTACTTACAGAATCAAGAAGTGTCTGTTACTCCAAATTCAAAGTAATTTATCTCCAAACTGTATTCCGCTGAAGTACTTCAGTACAATTATTTACCGTTATTAACTTGTTGTTGTCACATAGAACTGAAGTTGACGGTAGCGCTTCCTCTGAACAGAAGCTCTCAGTAGCTCTGTGTTCTGTTAGCCAAACACCGACTCTGCTGCCCACCGGCTGCTAACAGCTAACTAGCTCTCCTCCCTCTCAAGCCCTGGTTAAGACCACTTAACAAGTTCACACTACAAGACTCTCAAAGAGGTCAGATCACACTGCTGTTCACACTACCCAACTTGCTGTCTTCAAGATAGATAGTCCTTTATTCGTCCCACTAGGGGAAATTCAATTTTTACACTCTGTTGTTTTTTACTTATACACGGTACATGCAGACCTGGGACACACACATGCACAAACAGGACCCATATACATGCATCAAATGGAGAGATGTCAGAGTGAGGGGGCTGCCCCTGACAAGCGCCCCGAGCAGTTGGGGGTTTGGTGCCTTGCTCAGGGGCACCTCGGCAGTGCCCAAGAGGTAAACTGGGACCTCTCCAGCTACCAGTTCACACTCAGTTCTTGGTCATGTCGGGACTTGAACCGGTGACCCTCCGATTCCCAAGCCAACTCCCTACAGACTGAGCTACTGCCGCCCCGTCTTGTGACCAAGAGTCTTGAGATCATTGTGGTTTTCACACTACATGACTGATCGGCATCATAACGTCACACGCTACAAGATCTTTCACCGGGAGGAATCCCCGATGAGGTCGCCAAATTATGTTTTGTCAAGAAATATGCGATAAATGATGCGACACCATATGCAAGACATTGCTGATGCTGTCTTTGGCACACATGTTTACAAATTAGCCTGTTTCTACCCGTTTCCACAATCTTTCTTACTATTTATTCCTCTAGGTGCAACAACAACTTTGCTCCGTGTTGCAAATGCAACACATACAGAAAAGTTCCTATTGTTACAGGCAACCCCTCCTCCCCCAAGTTTCCTCACAACTCGTGTCATGTGCTCTCATTGGCTGTAACTCGTGTCATGTGCTCTCATTGGCTGCAACTCGTGTCATGTGCTCTCATTGGCTGCAACTCGTGTCATGTGCTCTCATTGGCTGTAACTCGTGTCATGTGCTCTCATTGGCTGCAACTCATGTCATGTGCTCTCATTGGCTGTAACTCATGTCATGTGCTCTCATTGGCTGTAACTCGTGGCCGGAGTCCAGATGTTTAGCATGATAGTTGTCTGGAATGTCGGTGTGTGCAAGCGGTGAGCCGACGCCGATTTGCCTCTGATCTGGGGCTTTTGCCGGGGAACTCTCTGTCAGGGAGTGGAAAATCAGGGTTAAAGTCGTGAAGTGTGAACTAGGTATAAGGGAACTTAATCTTAAAGGCCCTGAAAACATATTTCATATCTCAGTCATGTTCTTGCTATGAGCAATGAGATCGTACAGCATTTTCAGCCACAGCTCAAACCGTTTTTGGTTATTTTACGAGAGATTTCTGTCTGATGCTTCGCCCGCACTCTGCTCACTAGTTTGCAGTGGGCATGACACGGCTGGAAAACGGTTTCCTGTTTCAACATGAAGAAGTGATTTCCTGAGTTGTTTTGTGGAAGAACTTGACTGGCCTTTAGAGAACCCTGACCTCAGTCCCAACACCTTTTCGCTGAACTGTAACGCCAAGCGTGAATGACATCAACCATCCGTGGCCAAATTCACTGAACGCATCTGTGACTGAATGGGAGCAAATCCCAACAGCAGTTTCTAAAATCTGGTGGAAAGTCCTCTGAAAAGAGCAGAGGCTGTTATAGCGGCAGATAAACACATTCACATGTGGCTGTTACGTTCAGGTATTCTCACCTTGGCCAATCTAGTGCTCTAATACTTCATTATATGTGAAGTCAGATTTAGGTTTTTCAAATGCTGAGGCTGAGCTCATCATACTTGGATAATAACACAGCCAGAAGTTCACAGCTGATTTATATTCAAAGCGACACATACAATGCTGGCTCAAAATTAAAATTATGAATAAATAATGGTGGGCGATTGTTGCTTTGGGCTACATCCTGGAATGTCTCTGCCAAAAGCTTCAAGTCTTTTCCCATCATAAATGACTGTGTATTACCATCTATCTTACTGATAGCTCTAGTTCCATTAATCTCACCACTAGCGCTGGCCTGCTGAAGCCATAATGCAAATGTAAACAAGACTATTTAATAAGGATCCCTTAAATGTAGTCATTAAAGAATTTTAATATGCACTGAGCAGCATAATGGCTGCAAATTACCGTTAATACATCTTTGTCACTTCTGTAGAAATTGCTGTTACTTAAGGGGATAGTTCGGGTGTTTCGAAGTGGAGTTGTAGATGACAGTCGGCACGACCCCAGTTTGGAGAAGCAGACAGGAGTCACCAGCATGGAAGCAAAGCAATGTGCTGCTGTGGACGGGGCCAGCAGCAAAACCTAGCCTAACCTAGCCTCTTAAAGGAAAGGCCCACCTAAAAAAACTGTAAAATTACAGTTTTTTTTTTTTTTTTTTTTTTTTTTTTAAAGAGTCTGGTGGCTTCATTGGAAATGGCTGTATGATGGTAAGGTAAAACAGTGAAAATATTCTGAATATTTACCTCCACCAAGGAGGTTATGTTTTTGCCGGCGTTTATCTGTTTGTTTGTTTGTTTGTTTGTCTGTGTTCAAGATAACTCAAAAACTTATGGACGGATTTAGATGAAATTTTCAGGGTGTGTCGAAAATGTGAAAACGAAGAACTGATTTAATTTTGAGGGTGATCCGGAAGAAATCCTGGATTCTGGATCACTTTGAGATTTTCGTTAACATTGGGGTAAATGAAAAAATTGTTTCTCAATATCTCTGGTAATTGTTGCCCAAAGCTCATGAAATTTGACTCATTTACAATGTGTACTTCTATCAAATCCCAAAGGCTGATCCAGATCTGATCCAGATGGCGGATTTTATAGCAATTTATATAAAAAATGGGGGTACTCTTACATTTTGGCCTAATGTATTGTGAGTTTTATGTTGTGTCTTGTATATATGTTTTATGATTGCCACTGATATAAAATTCTTTTTAAAAAATGTAGGATTTTTATTTTGGAGTGAATTACAATATGGGGGGAAACTATGGTGCTTGGCGGAGGTCTGCGCTCTCCGAGTGCTTTTCTAGTTATTTATTTTTTTGGTTTTTTTTTTTTAGGTGACTAAAATCTATTTTGCTATTGGCCCCATCCTCAGCAGTACATTGCTTTGCTTCTGGGTCAGTATTCCTGTGTTTCTCCAAACTGACCATCATCCACTGTGGGTAATACACTGACTACAGGTAAGTACCTCATACAACCACTTCAAAACACCCAAACTATCCCTTTAATGTATTGGCTGAAATAAACACCCGCACGGATATACAGTATTTGTAATAAGCTATAATCGGCACCACACCATGCAGATATATTGGTGGAGCTCTTCTCACTACTGTGCTGCAGCTTCAAACACTGTTTAAACACATGGCGATCATTCAGGCCTTCAAACACCATGATAAACAGACAGGCCTATCTGTTCCACCAATAAAATGGGTCACAAACCAGGCTTTCTAAGATTTAATTCTCCCACAACTTCCTGTTTCTGGCACAGATTTAGATAAGAAAAACACACCCAATAAAACCAGAACAGAAAGCATGGTTTCCAGCCCCGTTTTATCCGTGCAACATACAGACATGATTTTTCTTTTTGAAAAGGAGGATTTATCGCAGTTTGTTCAGGCCCAATGTGCGGTGAGAAGCTCCTGTCGAGTTTCTCAAAGCTATCAGGAGTTTCAGTTGAAAAACAGCTTTCAACATCCACTTGACTGGAATTTTCATGTTTCACAAGCTTTTGGCACACATAGATACATTATACATGCATGCATTAACAAGCATTTGAAAAAAACACACTCACACCAACTTAATAGAGCCAGGCACTACATCAGTAACCATTAACAGTGAGGACAATGAATCACTTATCAGGCATCATTTGCATAACATGCTGTGGTGGCTCTGCAAGCACTCTAACTAGTATTTCTTCCAGTTGTGAAACAAAGCAGAAAACACAGCATTTGGCCACATTTTGTGTGTGTGTGTGTGTGTGTGTGTGTGTGTCCCTCGTTATACAACATGCTCCCCACTGCCTGGAACACAGAACCTGAACTATTACAATCTATTGGCTCCAAAGTAATTTGCTTTGCAGAACAAGACACATGAGCAAAGCAGCTTACGGCCTTCACATGGAAACAAAAGGTCAAACACATCCCCACCTGCTTGCACAAACAACAACAGAGCGCGCACACATGCACAGAAAATACATAGACGTTAATGCTACCATTTTGCTTTATCAAAAGTAAACACGTGCGTTGCGCATATCTGCAGTTTTGGCTCCCGTCTGCCTGTCAGAGCAAAATGAAAGAGCAGACGTATCAGTAAAGATGCAGAGGTGAGGAATCGGGGGAATGAAAGAAAGACAGGAAATGGGGAGAAAGAGGGAGCAGAAGCAAGAAGAGGAGACGGAAGAGCACCTTGCTCTGGTAGCTAAGTCAAAATCTGATAATAGGATGACGAAGCTTAGTGCAGATGGAATGCTGAGTTAGTGAGTTCGTTATTTTTCTCTCACTTACTTTCTGCTGCACAGAGACAACGCTTCCCTAAGGAAATTTATTACAGAGGCCATCTGGCCTGCACTGGCTAGGCCACACACACGCATAAGCACTGCGTAAGTCGAGCACCAATGACCACGACTGACCACATCGTCACCGAATGCTGCTGACATCACTGACAACACTGTGCAACATGCAGTCTGCAAGCCATAACCAACACACACGCACACGGTGTCGTGAATGTCCCTGCATGACCCAGATTCAGGCTTAGATATGAAGGCATGTGGAGCCTCCACCTCGCTAAAGTGTTCATTAGCAAATCCCAGAATCCTACCGGTTTCAGGGATGCTGTTCTGTAGCTGACCTCTGACCCCCTCTATGGAGGCAAGATAAACAAGGATTTCCCTCCAGGACACAGGTATGGCATGAAGTTATTAGCATTTTTTTGTACGTTTACTGTATTTTTATCTTTATTCTTTAACGTGTATACAGTAGGATCAATTAGGTTCTGCCTTTTTACCTGTTGCCTCACTACTTGTACTAACATTAAATGAGCTGAATAAATCACCAAATAACACGCAAAAATAAGTTTTGATATCTGAAGTATTATGATTGGATAGAAGAGTGACACTGACAATTAAGCTGAGACACATTTTGTCTTGTTTGAACCTTGAGCTACGACAACTGTGCAGCTTATGCTAACATTTATTAGCAAGAATTTACGACATGAGACTGAGCAACAACAGTGACAATATATATATATGTATTAAAATAAATATTACACTCACCCATTAGTATACCAGTTATATGTAAATCATGCTCTCCTTCCTTGCTCTCTAACCTCCATGCCAAACGGGGACAGGAAGTTGAAAATAAAAACCACTCACTAAAAAAAAAAACAACTGTCAGCATAAAAGAGTGACATGACGGAAAAATGAGATCATTAAAAAAAAAAATCTGAATGCAAAATGCATTTTATTATTTAGTGGAACTTTTTTTCAGTGCCAATACATGTGTCAGTGCCAGTACAACTTTTTCAAATCCAAGTACTTCAATGCCAGTATTTCCTTATTCCAAGTTTTTTCCCCAACGCCATTTATTCTTTTTTGATGCCAAATTTACTGTCATTGTTCTGGTTCCATACTGGCAGCAGTAGCTCAGTCCACAGGGACTTGGCTTGGGAACCGGAGAGTCACAGTTCAAGTCCCTGCACGGACCAAGTAGGGACTGGTACTTGAAGAGGTGCCAGTTCGCCTCCTGGGCACTGCTGAGGTGCCCTTGAGCAAAGCATAGGACGCCCCACAGTCTGCTCTGCGGGTGCTGTATAGTAGCTGCCTGCTGCTCCAAATATACTAGGATTTCCCAGAGTGCTGTTTACAAAATTGGATCTATATTCACATACTGATAGTTAAAAATGACAGCTGAGAATTGAGAGTAATTTGACTTGAAATGTCACGGCTGGTTATGGAAAGCAGACCGAGGAGCAGCAGGATTAACTGAGTGATTTCTTGATGAAAATAGCTGACAGGTACAGGTGGGCAGACAGGCAGGAAGGGACACCAGTAACAGGCAGGAAGGTACAGGTCCAGGTAAACATGAAGACAACAAACTCAAACACAGCCACAAAACAAGAAAGCAACAAAGCAACTAGGACGAACTGACAAGGGGTGAGTGAAAATGTGCTGGTTAAATATCAGGAGGGCTGAGGAGAAGTGGGAACAGGTGAGCAGATGGGCGGGGCAGTCAGGCGATGGACAGATGGGATGCATCCCAAGTCCCTTAACTGCATCCACATTACTTGTGTCTTTTCCTGGCGTCTTAGTCCTTCCCACCAGAGATGCATGGAGAGACACAAGGAAACCATGCGAAGACAGAGGAAACGAGGAAATATGTTACAAGCGTCACGTGAGGAGACGTCTGTTTCTGATGACGGCAGCAGCTCCTCAAAGCTGGATGAGCTGTTAGTCGGCTTCGATAGCTGTTTGTGTCTGGACTGTACAAACACTAATAAAAGGCACACAGTTATCAGTGGCAGAGCAGCAGTGTTTTCTCTCTGTAGCCCGTTACCTGTTGAACAAACACCTGCACATGAATAACAGCTGGAGTCTGTATTTATTCAGTGGACTGAGCCCCGCTTAGAGGCTCAGGAGCCATTTCTACTGGCACTGTGCTTTTATTTTATTTATTCATTATTAGCACCTGTATTTATTCCTATTCTGACCATGAATTCCTTGTCTAATAACCCTGAATATGACTATTGCGTCTTAAACATTAGAAATGATTTATTAAGCTAAATGTTTTTTACAAATTGAAATGATGCAACTCATATCAAACCCGACACTCAGGAATAATCAGTCAACGTGTGACTGAATGGAAATGACGATTAATAATGTAAAAGGTGTTTGTTGCTGACAGACTCTTCTACTCTCTGACTTTAATTGTTTTTCTTAATAAAAATGAATGGGGTTTATATCAGATCGTGAAAAGAAAACTCCTTCAATTAAATGCAGAAAGTTGTTTTAGGTCCGTTTGTCAGGTTTTTCTGGTGTGACAGAGATACCGCAGGTCCTTCTGCTGCTGTTCAGACCTGCAGTTAACACTGATTTTAAATAGACCTAAAATTAAAAAAAACATTTAATCTGTTATCTGTCTTCACTCCAGCATGAAACGGCAGCGATGTTGAGACATAACTTTATCAGGCAGTCCCGATCGGCAGCAGCATCCAATCAGTAACTGATATCCAGTATGTCCATTGATAAAGACGTCCATGGAAGCAGTTCTCATGTATCATTGCTCCTCAAAGATCCCTCCTTGCTGCTCGGTGCAGAAATAAGAGCTTTGGGACGGTCTTTAAGACGGTGCACCAGGAGCAAGGAGCAAGGAAACGACAAATAAGAGACTTGGGATGTAACGAAGGAGGCCTGGGGAAGAGGGTATATGGCTGCAGACGAGGGACAGAGAGACCGAGGTCCAGTCTCAATGTCCGCATAGACTTTGAGGCACATTTCCACAAAGTCCATGAGTGCTTAAATCATCAAGTTGAGGGCTCTCTCGCAGATGTTTTGAGCCTTTTTCGAATACTTCCTGTAAGTCCACATTTCTGCAGACTTTCCCGAGAGAATTACCCACAATTCATAGCACTGTGACATTAAACACAAGGTGACCACGGTCACCAGGGGAAGCCCTGGGGTATACTGTATATAAGCAAGGAGGACAGCACATGGATGTTCAGCCAAGCATATTTCAATTTACACAAACATTTTAAGGATTTATGGTATGTAAAAACACGTGAAATCAGAGGATTGCAAGCATTGGACGATATTACACATCTGGTTTGTTCAACCATTTCTTTTAATTTTGCTTGATGAAGTTTGACTAAAACAAGTAAATAGATTTTTTTTTTTTTTTTTTTTTTTACAGTTACCTCTTTCGTCGTGAGGCAAGAGCCTGGAAGACGTTCAAATAGGCTGAACTGGCATCGATAAAGGAAACGTGACATGCCTTGTGGGGGTGGTTGACTATGAAACGGTACAAATATGAATGGGACAGCGCTTGCAGCGACATACTACATTACCTTGATGTGTTTAACGTCACAATGCTATGAACTGTGGATAATTCCCTCAAGCAAAGTCTGCAGAAATGCAGACTTATGGAAAGTGTTCATAAAGGCCTCAAAATTTTTGCGAGAGAGCTCTTAAGGACTTGAGGATTCAGCCCTAAACCCTCGCGGACTTTGCGAGACAACGCCTCAAAGCTTTAGCATTAGCTACCATGCTCGACAGCTAGCTTACTGATGTCCATTTCAACTCATGCTAATATTTGTTAGCAAGAATTAATGTCATTATTGGTAATGCTAAGTTACAGTGGCTACTTTAAAGATAAGGGAAACTAAAGTAAAAAAAAAAAATGCACAGCAACGTTTGAAAAATTCAGCTTTCTAGCATTAAGCTAGCTAGCTGGCAGAGTTACTGAAGCATCACATCATATTTTAGTGATGAGACGCCAACTCAACTGTGCTCATAACTCCGTTTGAGTCTGTTTGTAGACATTAGGCGGCTATAGATATGAATTGCAATATTAAAACTATGAACGACTGTAGCTGTTTTGTCGGTTCAAATGTGTTTTACTGACAAAACTTAAAACTGTTACTGTGTCTGTGCCAAAAATATATTAAATCATCTGCAGGTCGATTAGACATAAGCGGACTAAGCTGTCAACTTTTATAAAGAAAATCAAAGCTTTCTATGAGTTCTCCGATGGTGGAATCCACCTGATCTAGAAAAGTCCATGTTGGTTCACACACACAGTATTCCACACAAATAAACTGAGCGCTGACTCCCAATGGAGACTAAAACAAACAAAACTGCTAAGATATAATAGCTTATGTTGATTAGGGCAAGAACTGGGAAACCGTTAATAGTCCAGAACCACTCTCACAAGGCAGAACAGCAAAACAGGAAAGAGACAAATGTCCAGGGAGGGAACCCCCTGGAGACAACGCCAAAAGCTGTCTCTGTTCCAAGAACTGGATGGTGGATCTGTGTTTTATTTTCCTCCTAATCAGGCAAAAGAATGTGGTCAAGCAGCAATTATCTTCTTCCAAATTACATCCGGCTTTAACATAATAAACAATCCTGTCCGGGGGCAGCAGCAAATTCTCCTCACTGCACACTGATAACACACACACACACACACATATATATACACACGTATGTATGTATATATATATATATATATATATATATATATACACACACACACACACACACACACACACACACACACACACACCACCGACCATCACCGACCTACATTTTTACAGGCCTCAGGCTGCACCTATTTGATAAATATTTTAATTTCAAGCTATTAAATTATAATGAAAACTCCTAGACTGGCTCAATAACTGGAATAACTTAAGACGCAAACACTGGGACAGAAACACAAATTACAGAAGAAGAGGGTGAGGGGGCCCCTCTGGTCCTCAGTGACCTCAATCTCCCACTTGGTTCCTACATACAGAACCCAGTCTGGCTGTTTAAGAAACACATTACACAACCAAAGTCAGTCTAAAGTCGAAGGGCAGCGTGGGCTGGTAGGTCAAGGCCAAGTGTGCCAGTGTTTCTATTTTGGGCGCACGGATGACTTATTTAAACCATCCACCCCCCGTGACGTCAACAACACTCAGCATCGCAGCGTCTGGCTAAGCAGACTCTCAGCTTTCCTGTGCATGTGTATGCCGGTGTGTTTTACAGATGCAGCGTGTACACGTACACACAAGCATCTGTCTCTCAGCATTCAGTACATGCTTCTCCACTCACGGTAAGCTCTACCTGCGGTTTGTTGTGCGCACTGCAGTTTGGAAGATTACAGCTCCTGCTAGCAAGACCTTCATGTGTCAATCAACTGTGAGTGAAGCCAAAAAAGCATTAGAAGGAACAATCGCTGAGTGTGAATGTAACAGTTTTTCATCATGTTTTGGCAGTTTGTATCGCAAGGGGATGATGAGGCGCTGATCAGGCTGGCCAGAGAACGTAAGAAGCCCCACAGCCAACAGCGTCCAATGCTGACTGTTCTAGCATCATCTTATGCGCGAGTGAGTGATTAAGTCGGCCCTGTATATGCGTAGTGTATGTGTGTGACTTGTTGCTATGGTGACTTGGGTATAGGTTGGGGTGCCCCATGGAGAACACTTGCAGCCGCTTCGGACTGGCAGTAAATTCTGTGCCAGTTCGAGGCCATAACACGTGTTGAGCAGCTGGACAACATCTGGTTGCACACCTGACTGAGTTTATATCTATGTGTATATACTGTATGTTCCTTCTGTCTTTGGGCATTGCCACAAACAGTGGAAGTGCAAAAACAGGAGCGTGAATTGGCGGATGATTTGGGACGCTGTCCAGTCCTCGTCCGCCTCCCCCCAACTGCTGACGGCCCTGGAGTTATTCCAAGCTTCCCGCTGGCCTGGGTCTGTTGCTTCAGCCTTAATGCCCTGCCTCGCATTAACACGGACAGAATAACAAATGTAATTAAGTCTCAGCGAGATTTAACCGCGGCAGAAAAGGGCCAGTGGAGAGAGGCTAGCGAGCGCCACAAGAAGAAAAAAAAAAAAAAAAAGCGTGTGAATGGACAGTGAGATTTGGAGATGATGACAGCTGCAGGAAGGAAAGGCAACACAAATTGGGGGTGAGAAAGAGAGGAGAAAGCTTACACAAAAAGTGAGGAAGTGAAGACATTATCTAGCTTTCGGCAGAGTTCCCCAGGGCTAAATGTAGCTGCGTGTGAATAATTTAACCTTACGGGGGGAGCCCCTGAAGGCCGGGTGGACATCTGGAATGAAACGCATTAGAGATGATCCACCCTACACACTAATTAGAGTGCTCGACCGTTCCATCACATTATTAATAAGCACTGATGACTGCATGCGTTTTGATTTCACACAATGT